>JAGDYQ010000059.1:1836558-1914058 GCA_021962125.1 Bulinus truncatus | reverse complement strand
CTGAAATAAATAGGGATATATTACATGTTTACGCCACTGGGTAATTTATAACATAAAATATCAATATCTGTCTAGAGATTTACAACATTCTTCAGGGAACCATAAATTATATTCTGTAGGGTACATTTGTAATTACAAACACACATATATATCAGAGGTGTGCTGATCTTGAAATTTAGCGTCCGCGTCCGTCTATGGATTTCTATCAATGATCCGCGTCCGCAGAATCTTACAACTTTGGTTTGCAGTCAGTCCGCGCGTCCGCATTGCTGAAATTTAGCTGTTTAAATGACTTGAAATTTTTTATGGTAACGCTAAAGAAGATCCGCGTCAGTTCGCGAGTCCGCAACTTAACCATACGAAGCGTCCACTGTCAGTCCGCAGATTCGGAAAAGTCTGCGGATCAGCGTCCGCAAGCAGAGGCGTCGGCTGCCCGCTAATCTCTGATATATATGCATACATCTGTACATACATGACACACATAGATACAGATTTATATATATATATATATGAAAGTATTGCGTATATCCATTAGTTCATTCTAGCATCCTCCCATCCTTTACTTCCGCTGAATCTATCTATCTATCTATCTATCTATCTATCTATCTATCTATCTATCTATCTATCTATCTATCTATCTATCTATCTATCTATCTATCTATCTATCTATCTATCTATCTATCTATCTATCTATCTATCTATCTATCTATCTATCTATCTATCTATCTATCTATCTATCTATCTATCTATCTATCTATCTATCGATCTTACATAGATGGTGACCAGACACCACACCATACGAGACATTTCATCATTGCAACATTTATTCATTATAGGGATTAGGTTAGGTTTAGGGCTTATGTTTGCAAAATGCACTTTATGCAATGATGAAATGATATGGTGGTGAAATACTATAATGATGAATTGCTATAATGTTCAAATGTGCAATGATGAATTGCTATAATGATGAAATGTTGTAAGGATGAAATATCCCGTATGATGCGATGTCAGGGAACCAGATCAGTGAGCTTGGAGACAACTTCCTATAATGAAATGGTGCGTGCATTTCCTGCTAGCCTACACCATGAACATTTTAATTTTTTATAACTTTTTATTTTTGGTTAGGATAGCAGACATTTAAAATCATTTACACCACTCCACGTTCCGGTTTTTGCAACGCTAATTCACAGAGCTGTTTTTTAAAGTTTACAGATGGGGAGGGGGGGGGGGGTAGGCTAAGAGATCAACAGGTTTTTTTTGGAGGCCCTGGGTAAAAGCCGTTGATGTGACCCTGATGTCCTTAAATACCCCCCCCCCACAGGCAGAGGCGTAGCGAGGGGGTGGGCAAGGTGGGGCATCATGCCCCGGGCGCTACTCACAAAGGGGCGCCTAATGATATATTTTACATATAATATTATATGGTTTTCGAATGGGGAAAATGGGCGCAAAATAGGCATTAAAAAGGTATTGTGCCCGGGGCGCACTGCCCACAGGCTCAACTGCTTGTAATATAGGCCTACTTATATTAGTCTGAGTGGACCAAATGCTGACATTTTTTTTCTCAGCGTCATATAAGTGCAAGAACTAAGAAACTTCATAAGCTTCACAAATTTGTTTCCGATAGGAAAACAACAACTACAACATACAGGCCTTGAAGTTATGTCTAGAGGGAACGATAATGCTAGAAGAAATTTGATTGGCTAGTTAAGCTCCAATGTGAAGCTTCGTTAAAACCAATCGTTTTCGGTCATGACAGAATCAAAGAAATATATGGATATTTAGCTGTTCCGATGAAAGGAAATAAAAATATGTCGATAAGTGAATCTCTTTGGAAAGCTTCATTATAGAATGTGAGTTCTTTGATTGAATCAACAAAATTATATTAAAAAACTTGATCTGCGACTTGACGCTATTCCCGTTAGACTTTGTTCTGGTTTCACAATTCATCTGTGTATGTATGTATGTATGTATGTATGTGTATATGTATGTATGTGTGTGTTTGTGTACGTGAGTGCATGTGTATGTGCGTGTCTATGTGTGTTTGTGAAGTAATGGATGTAAGTAAGTTTTCTACTAAAAAAACATTACGACAATGTTACCACACACCATGAGAAATGAATAAATAAATACATCCAACGAAAGCTAAATTTTATAGTCAATAACATTCATTGACTAAACATGACATTCATTGGCTAAACATGACATTCTTTGACTAAACATGACATTCTTTGACTAAACATGACATTCATTGACTTAACATGACATTCATTGACTAAACATGACATTCATTGACTAAACATGACATTCATTGACTTAACATGACATTCTTTGACTAAACATGACATTCATTGACTAAATCTGACATTCATTGACTTAACATGACATTCATTGACTAAACCTGACATTCATTGACTAAACATGACATTCATTGACTAAACATGACATTCATTGACTAAACCTGACATTCATTGACTAAACCTGACATTCATTGACTAAACATGACATTCATTGACTAAACCTGACATTCATTGACTAAACATGACATTCATTGACTAAACTTGACACTCATTGACCAAACATGACATTCATTGACTAAACATGACACTCATTGTCTCTATTTCACATTCATTAAATAAACTAGACATTTACTGACTAAACTGTAAGTACATGAACAAAACCTCACATAAATTACTTTAATTTCCCATTCATTAACTAAACCTCTCATTTATTAACTTCGCATCCCATGCATCAGCTTAACCTCCCATTCATTAACTAACATCCAATTCATTAATTATACTTCAAATTCATGAACTAAACTTCATATGCTCTAATTATAGCCAAAAATACTACAATGCAGTAAATCACATTTCTACTCAATACATAACTGAGAGACAGTTTATTTTCCCATAAAACCACATCATTTTGGACTCCGAGAGTTAATGGCTTGTACGGATCAAATAAAACCAAGTTTATTCATTATCTGTCTTCGTTTTTTGCCAGGCTTAACGAGAATTTGAGATTTTCTTTCCTATGGGATCATTCACCCCAGGCTATAACTTTTCACGCGTGGCTGGCTCGCCTATTAGAGACACCCCCACCCCATCCCCTCATGGTCATAAAAAAAAGTCAATGAAGCGGATAAAATGGGAAAGGGAAAACGAGAAGATTAATAAGTGCAAAAATTGAATAGCTCTTTCTGGGAACAATGGGTTTTTTTTTTGTTGAAAGGTCGCACGGGGTTACTGGAATGTAAACAAACAAACACAAGATATGTCAGCTGATATCTGGCCGTTGTTACGAATATCACAGGGGGGGGGGTTAAGTCTGAGGCCAATGAGAGCAGGGTTACATTTTCTTTTTGTCATCTTTTTTTTTTTAAATAAATATTTTATCAAGTGATAGCCCATAGTCGATTTGACCTGGATCATTGAAAAAAACAAAGCAAAATATAAAACGGCCTGAATGAATAATTTACAATTTTTCGAATGTGACAACAAAGATCATATGGAACTTTGAAGCAAAACATCTGTGAAGGAACAGTCATTGTTACCGGACGACTCACCCGGAACCTTTCCTGGCTACAGTAAGAAAAAACAAACCAAACGCCATGATACACGCCATAGTACGCGCCATGATACGCGCCGTAGTACTGCCATAATACGCACTAAATTACGGGCTATGATACGCACCATGATGCGTGCCATGATACGCGCCATAGTACGTGCCACGATACGCTTAGTAGACCTATCAAGGCCTGGTCAAAAAATGGAGAATCGGACATAACGAGCTAATTAAACGCACCGGAAGTTCACCCAAAAATTAATGAATGACTCGGGAGCCACGCACGCTTCTAAAAACCCGCACTGAACTACCGCGGCTTAATACATGCTGACACGGAATGGGTTGGAAATAGGTCGATCTGCGCTCTATTAATGTTAGTCCCTACACAAGTACAGCATACCGGTACAACCGCACTGCGGATTTAGCCTTAGCTCGAGTTCCTGTGGAGTTTCGCGACATTTGCGCTTGTCTCATTTATTTATTTATTATACATTTCTCTTATTGTTTGTTGGATGTGGAAATGATTAATACGTGAATCTAGGGGAGCGAGGTTCATACACAGAGATGACGTTTATTATGAGGGGTGGCTGCTGTGAACATAATATAAAGTTATGTTGTGGAAGTTGCGTAATGCCATTCTTTTGATTCATCCCTAATTACAGTCTGTCGTTATTTTCGGCACTGCTGCTCGACTGATAGTAATAGAAAAAAAAATCGCGTGAAGTTTGACTTAAATCAATTAAAAACGCAAGCCATCTTATTTCTCACCTTTTCTCAACTCTTTTCTATGAATATTTTTTTGTTTGGTGTCACTTTAGACGTATTGCCTTCAGATTGCCCCAAACAACTTGTGTTCGATGCGTTTAAAAGCATGTTTGGGCGCTATTTGGGCTTTTTTCCCATTCAAAGACTTAAGTCCTGTGAGTACGACTGGAATCTTTCAGTTGGAGTACTCACACACCACAGGAGCTTATGAATATGGGGCTTGAACCTGCGACTCTCATGCTGACATTGGAGAGCTCTACACTACACGACCACCCGCCCACTTCATATGCCATACAGTTTGACAGAATCCCACGGGACATGTCCAGCTTGAGATGGCCAGTCAAAGGTCAGTAAGTTCAGGCAACGTCAGCGTTAGCGCAGACTGAGCTGGCCCGACGGTTTGACCCGTTTGTCGACTGTCCTGAAATCTTACAAGGGTCATTTTTTTTTTAAAAAGCCCTCTACACATTCTGAGCAATGAGACTGTTGGTCTCTTACAAATTGCTAAAGTCACAGTCTGGTGTGTCATTTCCCGAATGAGGTCGTGCCACGTGTGTCATTTCCCGAATGAGGTCATGCCATGTGTCATTTCCCGAAATAGATCGTGCCTCGTGTGTCATTTCCCGAATGAGGTCGTGCCACGTGTGTCATTTCTTGAATGAGGTCGTGTCATGTGTGATTTCCTGAATTAGGTCGTGCCACGTCTGTCATTTCCCGAATGAGGTCGTGCCACGTGTGTCATTTCCCGAAATAGATCGTGCCTCGTGTGTCATTTCCCAAATGAGGTCGTGCCACGTGTGTCATTTCCGGAGTGAGGTCGTGCCATATGTGTGATTTCCCTATTGTAGTCGTGCCACGTGTGTCATTTCCCGAAATAGATCGTGCCTCGTGTGTCATTTCCCGAATGAGGTCGTGCCACGTGTGTGATTTCCCAAATGAGGTCGTGCCACGTGTGTGATTTCCCAAATGAGGTCGTGCCACGTGTGTGATTTCCCTAATGAGGTCGTGCCTCGTGTGTCATTTCCCGAATGAGGTCGTGCCACGTGTGTGATTTCCCTAATGAGGTCGTGCCACGTGTGTGATTTCCCTAATGAGGTCGTGCCTCGTGTGCCATTTCCCGAATGAGGTCGTGCCACGTGTGTGATTTCCCAAATGAGGTCGTGCCTCGTGTGTCATTTCCTGAGTGAGGTCGTGCCAATGATTCTATTATCGCCAATCTTATTGCCGCTAATTTTATTATGACTATCTTTGTCTCACCGTAATATAGATTTACCTTGTGTTCATTTTTATTAGTATCACTGTATGAGACTTTACTATAATGTATATACGATGTTATATATACGATACATTTTATTACAGAGAGCTATCATATTATTCCCAGTACTAGAATTGTGCCAAGATATTTCTTTTATTGATTGTTACAGAAGCTGCCTCCGCCTCACAGCTTCCCGTGTCAAGTCGGTAAAACTGAGAAAGTGGCCAAGAAAAACAGATTCAAGGACATTGTTCCATGTGAGTGATGCAATTTTTATAACCAGTATTACTTGTTGACGACGCAAAATCTTCATATTGCCCACACTGGTTTTTTTTTTTACTGGTTCTTGCTAAAGGCGAAATCAAGTGGACGAGGGCTTGGGGGAGAAGGGAGGGAAAAATAAAATTGCGCTCTCCACACTATAAAAATAAATTTACAAAATACCTTGAATAGTTTTGAATACAAGAATGTTTTTGTTATTAAATTTGGCCCGTTACGAGCTAGGGCCTGATGGGGGGGGGGGAAAGGCCAGATGCCCCAAACGTTAAATCCGCCCCTGGTTCTTACAAAATGAAATCCATTCTCACCCATGAAATTTCGCGTTTGTGAGGAGGAATTTTCGTTTTTTTCTTCCAAACGTAACTATCGTTGTTATTATTATTTTTTTTTTACTAATTGTTTGGTGTAACAATTATTTACACAGACATAACATGAAGTTACTGCTGTCATAGACAATTTGTTATCTTTTTATTTTACCGTTCGGTTATTTTTGTTCGTTTGTTCTTTTTATTGTCGTGCTACTTTGGTTAATGGAATACGTCCTACACAATATATGTCAACAATGAAACAAACATTATAGCGGTTCTGACACTAATCATTGAACGAGACACACACTGCTGGAAGTGAGACCACATGTATTTCACACACACTCATTTCAATGTTGGTTGATGTTTTTATTAGTTTACAAAGCTGTACCCTGCAAAAACCTTTGCATAGAGTTATATCCCCTTAGGCTTGATCGGTAGGCTAGGTTATTTTTCGGGCAGATCCGATTTTGTTCATGATTGTATTTTAAATGGAATACAGTAGTGTTAATTCTTTACTTTCGATTTAACGCAGAACCCAAATCGCTTTTATATTATAAGGTAGTCGTCGTTAGTTCCAAATGATTAACGAATTACCAGCGCCAGCACCATCACAGTGTTTCAGCAGCAAATCTTTATATTAGTGGACCGCACTTTTTCAGATTGTTACCATAGTGGATAGTAATATTTCATTTTTATCTTAGTGGACAGTACTATTTCATATTGTTATATTAGTGGATATTATTCTTTCATATCGTTATCTTAATGGACAGCACTATTTCAAATTGTTGTCATCAAAATTATCGAAAGTTTTGAGATTTGCATTTAAGCTCCTAAATAGAGTTTCGGAAAATTGAAGAATACATTTCCGTATATAGGGCCCATTGTAGGTGTTGGGTTGTGGGGCTCTAGTCTTAATTTGGAGCCCGGGATAAAGATAATTGTTAGGGTCCCTATAGTATCAGTTTAGATAGGAATCTGTGCTGAAAACAAATCTTTACCTAAATGGTGACCTAGGTGTTCGTCTGACTTACCAATAAGAACGACTACAGAAATAGAACTTAAAGTTATTGAGATTTAAACGATGCTGCAACCAATTTCACCACTCATAGTTATTTAATATGTTTAATTATTGATAGTAATTTGAAAAAAAAGTCTGCATTACGAATATTAAATTATAGTATATTACATGATTTTCAACAAGTGATCCGACAATAGAGGCCACATGCTGAAGGACTATTTAGATTTAATTTTTTTGAGTCTTGGCTGGGAGCGTCCGGGCGTGGATTTGAAAATATGTTAGGATGGATTTTGACACTTTATGTACACTCACAGAATTATTCTTACGTTATGGCGGGCTCTGGAAATGATTTATTTTGGGTCCCAAGACAAAAAAAAAACAAACGCTATCAAGGCCTCCGCTTCTAAATATTTGACCCACTAAAAATGTTTGATAATTAACGGGCCTCTCTGACAATACCAACTTTTAACTCACAAAGGTCTTCCACGTGGATGGCAAAAAAATTAAAGTAACTTTTTTTTTGTGGGGGGGGGGGTGCACTGGCGGCCCTAATCAGTTTATCTACCCACAAGGAAGGCACCACAAACTGAGGATCACTGGTCTAGATCTAGGGTGTTCGGGAAATTTAACATGGCGGAGAGGACGTACCGATCTGAAAACGAGGCTTGCACGTGGTTGTTCTGTTTCTCGTGCAGCGAGCGAGCATCACTACTTCAGATTCGCTAAACAATGGAGAAGATTCTGTAAACCATCGTTATTGAATCCAAGTCAATTAGAAAAGTGCAAATGTGGTTTTTTTTCCCACACACAAGTCTTGGTTTAAAAAAAAAACAAGCAATTAAGCCTGTTCCATTCTGGACACAGGACGTGTTAGCGCATTTTCGTGTTATGTATCAGTACGTTTGTTAGCTTTCAGTAAATATTTGTAAATTTTGGAAATGTTTATAAATTCAATTGTGTAATGCATATATTTGTAAAAAAAAAATTATAAAGACGTTTCTTAATATTTGAAAAAAAAATTATTGTCTCTTAAATCTAACTACAAGTGGTTTGTGGTTACTTAAATAGGACTCATAATTGAAAACATTCTAAATTATAGTCATTTAATCGTCCGAAAACTCCGTCAATTGCTGCATAGCTCTGATACTTTCAATTAAACTCAGAACACAATCTTACTATTTCATTTGATGAGTTTCTTAATAAATCTTGGTGAAACTACGTGCTGCAGTATTTCGCACCAAATGAACGGGTTATTGAACGTACAAGGTGTATATATAATATATAAGCCCCTTAGGAGCCCTGAAGCCCGGCCCTCAGAGGTCAGATTGCGAAATGGACTTTTGATGTACACATGGCAGGCCAAGACCTACAAAATGATATATACATCATGGGTCTAGGACTTATAGTTGCTGAGATATAGCGCTCCTTTATTAATATAGCTTATATAGTAAAAAACGGTACTAAGGCCCCTTTTACGGCCCTGAGAGGTCAGATCGCGAAATGAAAAAAAGTCATTTCTTGGCAGGCCAAGACCTACAAAATGATATATACATCATGGGTCTAGGACTTATGGTTGTTGAGATCTAGGGTGATGACGGACAGACAGACAGACAAAACGGGGACAATAGAGCCTTTTTTTTTTCGAAAATGCTCTAAAAAATCCGTTCACATCCTCAAGTGGAAAAAAAAGGAAAGAAAAAAATAGGGAATATCCGTAATTGTTACATCTATTACCGCCAGAGGTGGGGGAGGGGCGGGGGGGCAGGTGTTTATATCAGCCCCAGCAGACCGGTAGAAACTGTCAGGTGGGTATAGTCTATTCTCTTCTTTTCTTGTTGTAATATAAACATTGGACGCGGGTGGTCTGAGCACTGCTGCCGGCCATCTACTATGCAGTGTGGTAGTCATTGGTGGAAATTAGATTTCCATCACTATTCCTCTTCTTCCATCCATCCACCCATCCATACATTTAAACTTCCGTTTTCTGGCTTCAGTTTTACGTATTTCTGTCGATCTCACTCTCCAAGTAGTAATAATAATAATTATTATTATTAAAAAAAAAAACAAAAAAAAAACTTTTATTTAGAGATACTAAATAGAAACATTACTGGAAAAAATAACATATTTATTGTTCTCGTTCACCAAATTAGCTTCAATTAGTCAACCAACAATACAAAGATACATTACAATGGACAAAGTAAATAAATAATATAAAGCTAAGCCCGTAGTAATAACACAACGATTTACATTTGAACTTTAATGCTCTGCCGATAGTTCCGACAAGATCTCAAGCTATTTAAAAATGTCACGTAAATAGCAGGCTGCAAATTGATGGAATGAATATTACAGATAAAAAAAAAATGTGCAAAATTTAAATTATATTTTTTTTTCCCTTTTCAATTACCCCCCCCCCCCGGGGCCTGACTCCTGCTTGTTGTCATCCGCAGACGACAGGGAGTATGTAAGAAAATGTCAGAGGTCAGCACATCACGCGGAGTTTGTTCAATATGTAATGCCGTACAAGGGCACAATGACACATATTGTTGGAGAACTAGGCTGAGGACACACCTGTTTTTTTTTAATTCTGAACACAAAAACAATTAACAAAACAACTGCAAATAAAGCTTTGGGGTTGTTTAAAGAGTCTAGGGTCGTCCCAGCGGCGTAGCGTGGGTATCGGCCGCCCAGGGCGGAAGACGATTTTGCCGCCCTCTCATTTAGGTATTTCAATTGAATCTATAATTTTTGCCGCCCCCCTAAAAAGTAATAAAAAGTGCCGCCCGGTGCGGACCGCACCCACCGCCCCCCTTCTAGGTACGCCACTGGGTCGTCCGTGGCAACCAACATGGGAGCCTTCGACTTTAGGGCTCTCGTATCAATTCAGATCTCTTCCTATTGACAAGCTGTCGCACATTACAATGAAGTATGCACATAACTCAAACAGTGACGTAGCTCGCGTTACGCCAGATTCCAGTACAGTGTAAACTTGTAAAGTACTTGAGTTGTGAAAATATCATAATTTTTTTTTTTTACTATTGCTGCACATTTTTTGTTGCAAGTAGTTTTTCTTATCTGTCTGTTTCTCAAAATCAAAATTTTAACTTTGTTATATAGACTGAACGGAAATGGTTGAGAATTTTGGTCGACCAAATCCTAGAATTCGTTTGATGTGTGAAGTCCCTGAAGAATGAGATGATATCTCTTAGATCCTATGAACCACGAATAGGACGGTTTTTTTATGGTGCACTTCTTTCATCCCCCACCATCGCCGATGGTGCAATGGCCATGGAGGCACCACGAGAGATATAGCGAGGACTTTAGCCAAGACCTGAAAAAATTCCTTGGTCCTACCGGAGATCGAACCAGGTACCTTCAGGTCGACAGTCGAGAATTTGTTCGATAGAATTGTCCATTTACAAAAAAAATTGTTTGTAACCTCGAGAGATTAGAGAAAGATTTATTCAACCAAAGTCAATGAAGACACTTAATAATATCACAATGAAAGATGACAGCTTAAAAATCGTGGATCAAAGAGAACGTCTACAGTATCATATCCAAGAACAGAGACACTTTTAAAAAATATAGCTTTGCACTTCAAGAAGACTGTAAACATTTCTACATATACATTTTTTTTTTGGTTAAAAAAAAAGACACATTTTTTTTATTATCCTGATTAAAAACGAAACCCTTGTGTATGATGTAAACATGAAAGTTCGAACAGACTTGACAACATAGATATATAAGACTAGACAACATAGATATATAAGACTAGACAACATAGATATATAAGACTTGACGACATAGATATATAAGACTTGACAACATAGATATATAAGACTTGACGACATAGATATATAAGACTAGACGACATAGATATATAAGACTAGACAACATAGATATATAAGACTTGACGACATAGATATATAAGACTTGACGACATAGATATATAAGACTAGACAACATAGATATATAAGACTTGACGACATAGATATATAAGACTTGACGACATAGATATATAAGACTTGACGACATAGATATATAAGACTAGACAACATAGATATATAAGACTTGACGACATAGATATATAAGACTAGACAACATAGATATATAAGACTAGACAACATAGATATATAAGACTTGACGACATAGATATATAAGACTTGACGACATAGATATATAAGACTTGACGACATAGATATATAAGACTAGACAACATAGATATATAAGACTTGACGACATAGATATATAAGACTAGACAACATAGATATATAAGACTAGACAACATAGATATATAAGACTTGACGACATAGATATATAAAACTTGACGACATAGATATATAAGACTTGACGACATAGATATATAAGACTAGACGACATAGATATATACGACTAGACAACATAGATATATAAGACTTGACGACATAGATATATAAGACTTGACGACATAGATATATAAGACTAGACAACATAGATATATAAGACTAGACAACATAGATATATAAGACTTGACGACATAGATATATAAGACTTGACGACATAGATATATAAGACTTGACGACATAGATATATAAGACTTGACGACATAGATATATAAGACTAGACGACATAGATATAAGACTTGACGACATAGATATATAAGACTTGACGACATAGATATATAAGACTAGACGACATAGATATATAAGACTTGACGACATAGATATATAAGACTTGACGACATAGATATATAAGACTAGACAACATAGATATATAAGACTTGACGACATAGATATATAAGACTTGACGACATAGATATATAAGACTAGACAACATAGATATATAAGACTTGACGACATAGATATATAAGACTAGACAACATAGATATATAAGACTAGACAACATAGATATATAAGACTTGACAACATAGATATATAAGACTAGACAACATAGATATATAAGACTTGACGACATAGATATATAAGACTTGACGACATAGATATATAAGACTAGACGACATAGATATATAAGACTAGACAACATAGATATATAAGACTTGACAACATAGATATATAAGACTAGACAACATAGATATATAAGACTAGACAACATAGATATATAAGACTTGACGACATAGATATATAAGACTTGACGACATAGATATATAAGACTAGACAACATAGATATATAAGACTAGACAACATAGATATATAAGACTTGACGACATAGATATATAAGACTAGACAACATAGATATATAAGACTAGACAACATAGATATATAAGACTAGACAACATAGATATATAAGACTTGACGACATAGATATATAAGACTTGACGACATAGATATATAAGACTAGACAACATAGATATATAAGACTAGACAACATAGATATATAAGACTTGACAACATAGATATATAAGGCTAGACAACATAGATATATAAGACTAGACAACATAGACATATAAGACTAGACAACATAGATATATAAGACTTGACGACATAGATATATAAGACTTGACGACATAGATATATAAGACTAGACAACATAGATATATAAGACTAGACAACATAGATATATAAGACTTGACGACATAGATATATAAGACTTGACGACATAGATATATAAGACTAGACAACATAGATATATAAGACTTGACGACATAGATATATAAGACTAGACAACATAGATATATAAGACTTGACGACATAGATATATAAGACTTGACGACATAGATATATAAGACTTGACGACATAGATATATAAGACTTGACGACATAGATATATAAGACTAGACAACATAGATATATAAGACTTGACGACATAGATTTATAAGACTTGACAACATAGATATATAAGACTTGACGACATAGATATATAAGACTTGACAACATAGATATATAAGACTTGACAACATAGATATATAAGACTAGACAACATAGATATATAAGACTTGACGACATAGATATATAAGACTTGACGACATAGATATATAAGACTAGACAACATAGATATATAAGACTAGACAACATAGATATATAAGACTAGACAACATAGATATATAAGACTTGACGACATAGATATATAAGACTAGACAACATAGATATATAAGACTAGACAACATAGATATATAAGACTTGACGACATAGATATATAAGACTTGACGACATAGATATATAGGACTAGACAACATAGATATATAAGACTAGACAACATAGATATATAAGACTAGACAACATAGATATATAAGACTTGACGACATAGATATATAAGACTAGACAACATAGATATATAAGACTTGACGACATAGATATATAAGACTTGACGACATAGATATATAAGACTAGACAACATAGATATATAAGACTTGACGACATAGATTTATAAGACTTGACAACATAGATATATAAGACTTGACGACATAGATATATAAGACTTGACAACATAGATATATAAGACTTGACAACATAGATATATAAGACTAGACAACATAGATATATAAGACTTGACGACATAGATATATAAGACTTGACAACATAGATATATAAGACTTGATGACATAGATATATAAGACTTGACGACATAGATATATAAGACTAGACATTATAGATATATAAGACTTGACGACATAGATATATAAGACTTGACAACATAGATATATAAGACTTGACAACATAGATATATAAGACTTGACGACATAGATATATAAGACTTGACGACATAGATATATAAGACTTGACGACATAGATATATAAGACTAGACGACATAGATATATAAGACTTGACAAGCTAGACGACTTACGCCTTTCAATTATTAAGGTCGTTGAATGTGACGGGGCGGGCCGGGCCAGTAGAACAGATTGATGGAGTGTTGAACTAATATAAATTACATGTGAAAGCCTTCACAAATTCTCAAGATCTTTGCTCCACTCTAAGACGAGTGGCGGGCCAGATCAAAAAGTCTGAAGGGCGGATTTGGCCCTCGGGTTGTAGCTTATATTATATTATACTATATCAGAGGCTTAGTGAGGGGTGGACAATAGATAGGCATCATGCCCCAGGCGCTACTCGCAAAGGGGCGCCAAATGGTATATTTTACATATAATACATGGTTTCCGAATGAGGGGGGGCGCTAAAAAGGTATTAAAAAGGTATTATGCTCTTAGGCGCGAGTTAAGCTCGCTACGGCACTGAAGTTGTAGATGTTAAAAGGTATTTTTCATTAATCGAGATTCACTTTATATATTTTATAGTAAAATAGTTTTTTTAAATTGTTGGGTTTACTTACTGATCAAAGCTAAAGAGCTCGTTAACTACATGCAATATTCTTATACATGTAATATTGTAATACATGTAATATTACTGATTCAGCGTTGAGAATATATGGGCCTATATCATTTATAATTTATCTTTCTGTCTGTCTCTCTGTCAGTCTTCCTGGCTTTCTGTGTGTCTGTCATTCTGTTTTTAGCCTGTCTGTTTTGTCTGTCCACACATTAATTGACTAAATTTCATACTTCAACTCGCAGATGACCACAACCGCGTCATCCTGTGCCCACAGAGCTCCACCCTGATAGACGACATGGACGAAAACGCAGATTACATTAACGCCAGCTTTATCAGGGTAAGTGGCAAAACTTGTTATGTGGATGTACAGGCATTATTATAGCGTTCACCAGACAATCATATAGCCTACAGACAAACGACAAGCAGATCAATACAACCTTGTTATTTCTTTTGAAATAGAATTTAAGTACTGGTTTATGAGTTATAAAATAAATTGATTCAATATTTACTAAAATAAATATATAAATAAATAAACTTAGAAAAAAAATATCAGTTTCCAAATACCACAGCACGAAGCCATTTGTATGCTGTCTGTAAGACTATTTGTTATTGATTACCAACGGATTAGCAATCCAGTAACGGACTATTCTTCGCTTGCTAAGTTCAGAATTCTTGAAATGCTCTTACATATTTGGGCAAGACATACTGTTATGGTTCTTCCTCTCTGACTTTACACTATCTATCTAACTATCTATCTATCTATCTATCTATCTATCTATCTATCTATCTATCTATCTATCTATCTATCTATCTATCTATCTATCTATCTATCTATCTATCTATCTATCTATCTATCTATCTATCTATCTATCTATCTATCTATCTATCTATCTATCTATCTATCTATCTATCTATCTATCTATCTATCTATCTATCTATCTATCTATCTATCTATCTATCTATCTATCTATCTATCTATCTATCTATCTATCTATCTATCTATCTATCTATCTATCTATCTATCTATCTATCTATCTATCTATCTATCTATCTATCTATCTATCTATCTATCTATCTATCTATCTATCTATCTATCTATCTATCTATCTATCTATCTATCTATCTATCTATCTATCTATCTATCTATCTATCTATCCTATCAGTCAGTCAGTCAGTCAGTCTCTGTCTGTCTGTCTGTCTATCTATCTCTGTGTCCATGTGTTTGCCTGTCTGTCTGCATGTCGTTCCGCCTATCCATTACCCACACACCCATCCATTTATCCATCTAACTGCCAACACTCTGCCTTCCGTTACAACCTCTTCCTGGTACCCACCCTCCCCTTCATTTTACCCCCATCCTCTCATCGACCACCCCACCCCCTAGTACAATCACTCGTTGTCAGCAAAAAAGATAACATAAAATAAATAAATAATACAAAAAAAACCCCGTAGCCATTTCAGAATTACTGGTCATTAAGCCTACACACACAATAACAGGAGTAGATTCATAAATTATTCAACGACACTCGGCCTGCTGTCCCAGCTTCAATACACAGTGTCCAGGGCGCATAGGTCAGCGGCTTTATAGCCTCCTCCACCTGCTGTCCACTGCGGGGTCTGTGTTCCATTATTCAAGTGGACGTTACTCATTGATAAATTGAATCTTTCAACGTCTTTTTTTTTCTTGTTTAAATATTTCTAGTCAAATCCATGTAGTTACATTTTGTTTCTTTTTTTTTTAATCAATGGGAATACATAAGAATTAGAAAGTCAATCTTGAAAGATTTGTTTTTCGTTGGCTTTTTGTCCTATGTTTACATTTCACTATTAGATGAAATTAAAGATTAAAAAAAAAAATCAAAAAATAAAACAATCAACCTTATAGACCCCCAGGGTAAGATCAAAGGCGGACTTAGCAGTATGCGCCAGGGCGCGAGGCCTGTAAGGAGTGTCAAATGGGGGCGGGGGTGGTGGGGGCTTACAACGGGAGAGCAGCAGTTGAATAATTTTCGGGTACGACTTGGAGGAGTACGGTGGGACGGATGGCCGTAGAGTGGTGTAGATACTCGACTGTCGACCTGAGAGTCCTGGGTTCGATCCTCTGTGAGGCCCATGGAATATTTCCAGGCGAAATTTGGTGCAAAGTTGTCCCACAAGTCAACCCAGCTTTAAATGGGTACCTGACTTTTAGTTGGGGAAGTAAAGGCTTCTGGGCGTTGTGCTTACCACACAATCCCTTCATATGCCGAGGTTATAGAAACAGATGAATTCTACACTTCATCTGCCCCGATGGCCAATTTGGGCTAAGGGAACTTTTTTTTTGGAGGAGTACGCTTTCGTTGCTTTTCCAGTTCTTCCTAATTGCCCTCTTATTTCTTTTCTCTTTTATACAGGTCCTTAAAATAATGAGATGTTTATATCTTATATACTACAAGCGATTAATAGGGCGGTTTTCGAAGTGCCCTTCTTTGGCCCCTCACCTAACCCGATAATGCAATATCCATGGAGGAACCACGGGAGCACAGCACCCAGCCACCTCAACTTTCGTTAGTTTTCCGTTAAAAAAGCTGTGCGGACTTATAAGCTTTTCACTTTAAAAAAAAATACCCTCCACCCCCTCCCCGGGGTCTGTTTTAGTGGATTGAACCAATGACTTTTTCAGTCGTGCGTCGTACGCTCCACATCACTTGACTTACCCACACACTATGACGTGTACAGACAAGTTTTTTTTACTGCTGCTGTCAGGTCCCATGTTACCAGGTCTTGTATCAACTCTTAACTTCCGAAAGCACTGGTCGACCTTGACCTGCAGGAGTACAACTATCCGATCAACTGGACACCTATTAATAGATTTTAATTATATCCGGAAAGGGGGGGGGGATAAGTGTGGGCTGTTAATCAATTCTTTCTTCGCCATCGGGGGGGGGGGGAGGGGCGGGTTGCGAGTGTGGGGGCGTATTGGGATTAGGTTATGCACCTCTCCCCCCCCCCCCCAGATCACAGCGGCTTTCTGTAAGCACTAATTAGATGTAGACCTCAACCACGCCGTGTTATCATCAGCATCTTGGATGCTAGGGCTGTCGCCGTATATAGCTGGGGCCTCCGACACCCCCTCCTCCCACCACCACCACCACCATCTGGAGCCTACCCTCCTCTCTGATCACACATTCCCCCCCCCCCCCCACCAATGGTTAAGAACCACTACAAAAGCAAATGCATTGAGACGGCCCTGGGGTAACAGCCATATTAGCCCCCGCCCCCCCCCACCCCGCCCCTTTTATTTCATTTTAGTTTTATCTCCAGGCTAAACAGATGCCAAGTTAAACAAGTTTATGAACTGATTCTGGTGAAAGGGGGAGATTATTAAGGACACTGAAATTTTAGCATCATAATATATGTACAACAAAGATGTTGGAAAATGAATTCTTTGTGCATTATCCATTCTCTCTCTCTCTCTCTCTCTCTCTCTTTTTTTCTCCATGCATCACTCCCCTTTTCTCTTCTTCTTCTCTCTCTCCCTCCCCTTCTCTCTCTCTCTCCACCTCTCCCTCCCTCTTTTTCTCCCTCCCTCCCTCCACCTCTTCCTTCCTCTCTCTCTCCCCCTCTCTATCTCTCATTCCCTCCCCTTCTCTCTCTCTCACTCCCTCCTCTCTTCCTCTCTCTCTCCCTCCCTCCCTCCCCCTTTCTCTTATTCTCTCTCTCCATCCCTCCCTCCCCCTCTTCCTCCCTCTCTCTCTCCATCTCTTTCTCTTTCCCTCCCCCTCCCTCTCTCCATCTCTCTATCTCTCATTCCCTCCCCTTTTCTCTCTCTCACTCCCTCCCCTCTTCCTCTCTCTCCCTCCCTCCCCCTTTCTCTTATTCTCTCTCTCCATCCCTCCATCCCTCCCTCCCCCTCTTCCTCCCTCTCTCTCCTTCCCCCTTTCTCTTCTTCTTCTTCTCTCTCTCTCTCTCTCTCTCTCTCTTTCCCCATCACTCTCAGGAATGACGTATGACCGATGACGTACCGTGTTTTAAATAGAGATCTTCAATGAACTGATAACCCTTTGATTGGTCACATGTATTGAAGGAGGATGCTCTGTACCATGGGCGGCCAATAAACAGCACACATGCCACACACATGCCGAGCACATGGCTCACACACACATGGCTGACACACACACATGGCTGACACACACACATGGCTCACACACATGGCTCACACACACATGGCTCACACACACATGGCTGACACACACACATGGCTGACACACACACATGGCTCACACACACATGGCTCACACACACATGGCTCACACACACATGGCTCTCACACACACATGGCTCACACACACACATGGCTCACACACACACATGGCTCACACACACATGGCTCACACACACACATGGCTCACACACACACATGGCTCACACACACACACACACACACAAATGTGCTGGCACTCCAAAAAAAAAATTAAATTGTCCCAAAAATTTGGGTTAGTTAAGAAATTCTGCACTATAAACATTTTTGGTATCTCTGCTCTAAAATTGTTGTTTATATTTAGTTGCTGTTTTCATTTTAATACTATTCTGAATGGGATGACCGAAGTAAAAAACTATGTTTGTTGTTTTTTTTAAAATTTGTTTTCAAAGCCAACCTGTCAAAAGGGGAAGGGAAGGGGAAGGTGGTGGATCACCGGGTCGCGAAGAATCCGTCATGGCAGTCTATATACAGCGCGTCATGTGACCCACTGCTCCATCTTGTCCTTCCACTTTTACCGGTCGGATGCACACACACACACACACACACATCACGACAACTGGTCATCAGTGCTCAGAGAGGCTTTTGTTAAGATGAGTATCAGTTGGGTGGGTGGGTGGGTGGGGGCGAGGAAGAGGAGTTCGTTCCGTCTTAACCCATGTCTCCCCGTTACCCCGCCCCCTCCCCCCACGATAATGGGGGCCAATTTCTAGTAACCGGTTATATTGCATCTTATTATTATTATTTTCTTTTGAAAGACGTTATATCGACAGCAAGTTTCTTAGACCTCGGTAGACAATAATGCCATTAAGACGGTCCTGGTAGGGCAAAAAAGCATATTTTGTCTCAGTCAGTCTCGAGATAAAATACCATATTACGGTCAACGTGTACCACTTACTCACTAGTGCTGGTTAGTTTATCATCTGACGGCATTGTCCAATTAACCAGTATCAGAGGGTAAAACATTTCTTCTTAATAAAAACAAAAAAAAAAAGCTTTGAAAGTGTAACTATTTAGTGCACTATTTAAAAAAAAAAAAACAACAGTAAAGTTAAACGGTACGATCTATATGTTTGCAGCCACTGCTCGATTTTATCTTCAGCCACCAAGGGGGAAATAATGCACGTGTGTAGGGAGTTGGCTCTCTCGTTCAGATAATGAGATATGTTTCGATGACTCATATTTCTGACCACATAGGGTGTACTCATTTATTCATGTTTGAATTAGTCCACACTTTTAACCACTGCCCCACCCCCCATACCCACAGTGTCCCTATTTGGAATCCAAAAAAAAAAAAATGGTAAGGTTATAAAATGTTTAACATGACACGAATTTACAGTTGAAAGAGCCTTCCTTCTTTGTTTAACATTTTAAGGCGGGGGGGGGGGGGCTAAAGATGAAAAAATGGCATATTTGTCTACGGCAGCTAAAGTTCTTTCCTAAATGGCCCTAAATTTTATCTATTCCAAAGGCCCAGGCCCCCCGATTGTATTCCCCCCCCCCCAGTGTTCCCCTGTAATTCAATTAGGATCTCCCAACGTAATTCCGCAAAACGACCCAAAATGTAATTCAGCAAGAGTATCTGAAATGTAATTCATCAAGAGTATCCAAATGTAATTTAGCCAATGGCCCCCCCCCCCTTCCCTCCCCCCCCCTTCCCTCCCCCCTTTCAAAAACGTAAGGACTGATATGGCCAATACAAGAATGTCTCAAGAAAAGAAGAGGGAATTAGAAAATCAATTCAGCGACATCTCAATAACCTGGGTCAATACATGTCTCAGCAATGTAACCCCCCTCCCACCCTCACACACACACCGTAGGCGTAATTTTAGGTCACATCCTAAACCACGTATCCACATGATGTCTCTCTTCCACACTGTGTGGGTGGGTATAAAGTAGGTCAATGTCGTCATATCCAAACTGACATCATTCATCACCGGTTAACTATAACAAACAGATGACAGAATGTTCCTTGTTTCACAGCGACACACACTGGGACTAGGTTAAACATAATGCTCCCTCTCTGCACTCTCGCAGTGATTACTGCGGGCTGAGACTTAGTCTCTTAGGGCCCGTGAGATCAAAACTTGCTGTGTGTCTCTCAACATCTGGAGACTGCCATAGAGCCCAAAATGGCCAGCAAGTTTCCGGACTGGTCCACCCTGTGGTCCGCCAGCCCCGGGGCACTCGAAAAGCACATGGACATTTTTTCGCGACTGAAGCCCAAAGTGTGCGAAAGCATGTCCTGCGGGTACCCCCCCCCCCCACATGTAAGTTCGCGAATAAATAAACGTACTTATTTTCATAATGGAATGTGCTTCAGTTTATAATACGATAATTGGTCACGTGGTTAAGTGATGAGTCACGCAGCAAAACTGGCGACCATCTTCAAACTCTTTGTTTATATTGAACGAAAAATTAGATGTCGCTGCGTACCACTGCACTTAGCCTCCCCCCCCCCGTATCCCTTAGGGTGCACGCATAGATATATAGACTAGATCGCTTATGCTTATTTAATAGAGACCGAAAAAAGTTTTGTATTCGAGACCCTTACTTTAAAAAGAGAAGAGTACAATTATGTACAGTTCTTTATTTTTTACCGAAAAAGATTTCTTTCCTTTTAATTAAAAAAAAAAATCCCCATTCATGCTAGAGGTTGGCGCTTTTAAAATCTACTGATGTGTCCGAAAAAATTATATTTGACGGTTAGTAATATTATAATCAAACAACCGGGTACACAACACGAAGGCATTTTATTCAAAGTTAATTGAAAAAAAAAGTTTTTGAAAATTTGTCAAGGAAAACAATGCAAAACGTCTTCTGCTATTTATTTCGGTTACTTAAGGTTTCTATGCGTACTACGTCATCATAGTTGCAAAGAATTTGTAAAAATATATAAGTTATACAGAATTGTACTCTTCTCTTTTTAAAGTTATGGTCCGCACAATATATATCTATGCATAGCCCATAAGCGATCTAGTCTTATATATCTTAGGGTGCACGTTTCAAAGGCTGAGAATCGCTGATGTAGGACACTTTTTTTTGCATCAATGCTATTATACTACTAGCTTTAAAACTAACTCCTAGTAAATAATAATAATAATAATAATAATACATTATGAATTTCTTAAGGGAAAAAAAGCGCGAAAAAAAAAAGAAAAACAAACAAATAAACCATTGTTTGAACTTCAAATTTAAGGTATGAATACACCAAGACGAAATTCCGGTATCTAAGGGCATGGCGAATTCCGTCTCTGTTTCGCTGCAATGATATTCTAATGAGAACATGTACACCGGTCAGGAATTCCGTTGCGGAACAGCGAAAGTTTTCAGTTTCGCTGCTTGCAGAGTTTTTTCCGGAGAGCTACATTTTCCGTCATGATAAACAAACAAAATGGCTGCTTAGAAACGTCGATTCGAATAGAAAAAAATATTCACATTAGTGTATATTCATTAAAAACAACAACAACAAAGTGAATTTTGACAGAAAGACATGAATTACTATAAGTTTTGGCCGGCACCAGTCTTTGTATATGAATTTCTGTAAAGAAAATATAAATCGTCTATCTACATAATCTACAAATAAAATTTCTTCCGATCGAAGCGCTGTCTGAAAACATAAATGCTATTAAATAAATGTTTAGCTGATCATTAAAACAAAAAAAAAATGAACGGCTACCGATCGAATAAAAAGTTAAAAAAAAAAAAAAACAGTTTTCCATTTCCAGTTAGACAATTTATTTGTAATAAGAACAAAAAAGCACACGGGATGCAGTATTTTCTGCTTTTCAAAGTATCGTTTTTTTTTTCACTAGCAGGAAAAAGTGAGAAGTAATCATTAAAAAATCTTGTTTCCGGTGAGTTGTTTCGGCGCTCACCGTTTCGTCCCGGTGTATCTACAAGAGTTTCGCTAAGTTGAGACTTCCGCGCGGAAGGTTCCGCGCGAAAGTGTTTCGTCTTGGTGGATTCAGAACTTTATTTTTAAAAAAACTTAGATTCAATCACTCAAGACGGAGTCAATCGATTGAAGCTGTAATTTAAATAAATCCAGATTTTTATCATTACTCACTTGAACAAAAAAAAATCTGACCATCACGGCTCATTTGACACCGTTCAGCGCGATAAAAGAATGGAATCTGGGAATCGCAGCGAATGAAGGATGTTACAATTTGATAGAGACGTTTTTTTTTTTTTTAAATCTTCACGAGCAGTGGTTTTCACAGCGGCGTAGCGTGGGTATCGGCCGCCCAGGGCGGAAGACGATTTAGCCGCCCTCTCATTTTGGTATTTCAATTTAATCTATACATTTTTGCCGCCCCCCCCCCTAAAAAGTAATAAAAAGTGCCGCCCGGTGCGGACCGCACCCACTGCCCCCCCCCCCCAGGTACGCCACTGGGTTCTCAAAGTGGATACTGCCTATGTGTGCACTGAACTGATCCCCGTGGCCGTTAGAGTACACTGAACTGATCCCCGTGGCCGTTAGAGTGCACTGAACTGATCCCCGTGGCCGTTAGCGTGTACTGAACTGATCCCCGTGGCCGTTAGAGTGCACTGAACTGACCCCCCCCCCCGTGGCCGTTAGTAGAGAACATTAAAAAAAAGACAAGAATTAATCTTATTCACCGTAACAAGGCCGGAGTCAGGTATATCTGGGCCCGTGGAAAAATACTATGATAGCGGCCGGAGGTTCTAAAAATGTTGCTTAAAAATATTAGAATATAAATTTAAAAGCGACGGGAGCCCCCCAAGACTTGTGGCCCCTGACATGAAGTCGTGTTGCGCTCCCTCGCGGCTGACCTGACCGTCGAATGTCGATTATATTCTTTAATATAATGGACCGGATACATGATATATCCGAAAATACTGTTTATTTCAGGAGTTATTTAAATATTCATTTGTGTGTGTGTGTTTAATCCACACTGCTCTCTCTCTCTCTCTCTCTTTTTGGATTATCCGGATTCCACTTAGCTGCAAGCCGAATATCCGAGATTCTAATGTACCATTAAATTGTAAAATATAAGGACAATCTACGTCATAGAAACTCATT
This sequence comes from Bulinus truncatus, assembly GCA_021962125.1. Taxonomy (NCBI): domain Eukaryota; kingdom Metazoa; phylum Mollusca; class Gastropoda; family Planorbidae; genus Bulinus; species Bulinus truncatus. The sequence continues at coordinate 1,890,322 of JAGDYQ010000059.1, read as the reverse complement.
TCAATAAATATGACTCAATAAATATGACTCAATAAATATGACTCAATAAATATGACTCAATAAATATGACTCAATAAAAATGACTCAATAAATATGACTCAATAAATATGACTCAATAAATATGACTCAATAAATATGACTCAATAAATATGACTCAATAAATATGACTCAACGATTAGCGAAGTTTGAGAACATCTGTTTCAGAACACATCGTATGAAGTCTGTCACCTACTAGTATTCCCATCATTGACCCAAGCAATCAGAACTGTCATTGATGGATAGAAAAACTAGACTAGCGAATAGGGCCCTCATGTTCCGGGCCAGCTTCCTTAACCAGCTTCTCATGGTCAAAAGGGCCCCATTTCTTAACCAGCTTCTATCAAATATGACGCTATCAAGGCTGGTATCTTAAATATGGAAAGAAATTTCCTAAAGATTTGATCCTTGGTAAATTTAACAAGATTTACTGGATTTAGCAATTCTCGTCTTTTCATATATATATATATATTAGGGTGCATCACCACAATAGAGGAAAAAATTGATTGTTTGTTTTTGAGCTGTCTATGTTTCTAATTTGTTCTAATATCATTAATAATAACTTGTGTGAAATATTTTTCCAATCAGAGTTGATTTAGAGGTCCCCCCCCGCCCCCCGCCCAAGAAATCACAAAACATGTAAAGAAAAAAAAAATTATTCTAGCCTATATAAAAATTACATTAAAGTATTAAATTATTTATTACTGTTGCATTTAATTCAGTTTCACTTTGTTGCACGTTTGTAAGGTTTACGCACATTTGAGATGTTTTTGCGGTCCATTTCTACCACTTGAAGAATGTTTTGAAAATGTTCATCCGTTCGCGCTGCTTCACCAAAGTCAGATGCCAGTTTCACTCCTCTCTCGGCACAATCGTCAACAACGTTAATAGCAGCAACATTTTCTGCACTGGCAATGTAAGAAGCTGTTTGGCACCAATCATCAACAGGCAGTTGGAGGAATCCTGTGTCCAGTTGAAGTCTGTATATAGTAAACCACGAGTCAACTCCAGCCAGATCACACAACCGAGTTTTAGAATCAATTGATTGGAATCGTGGTTTTCCCCAACCATTTCCAAATCGATTCTGTGGAGTTTGGAGGGCAACCACTGGTCGAAGCCTTAGCAGAGCATCTGCTAGAGCTCGCTTTTCCAACACAGGTACTTCATTGCTGAACAGAGCAAGTGGGATCATTTCAGCAGTGAGGTACCACAGATGCCTATTCAGGGCACGGATTGCTGACTAGGATATGTCTCTGTTGACATCGTTGTAATCCAAAAGTCGCTTGTAGAGCTGTAGATCATTCCATGGTGCATCCACACTCTTTTTGCAAGTGAGCCACCACACGACATAAACATGTGTTACAGATGTAGCAAATGCACGAATCTTTGGCACTTGATCACGTGTGGTAATAGTACCTGGAGGCAATAATTGAATTTGTTTCTCACACAGTGCAATCTTGAGGCAATATATCAGCTTGCCATCCATCGTGCTTTGTGCAGGGCACCTGGTCTTTTAAAGTTAACCTCCTTATTTGTAGCATTCAGGTAAACAAGGGACAGCTTAAGGAATTCGTGGTAGTCGTCTCGCAAGAATTCGGTTTGTTTACTAGAGTTGGCATGTCCAGTTTCTGCATCTCTCATTATCGTCAGTCGCTCTTAAGCCTTCAGATCATGATCAGCTAACGTAAACGAACTACAAACGTGAGACCAATCATGTGCCACCAACTCCCAATTACTTCGCAGCTTGGTGAACAAAGTTATATCCTGGGATTTGGAAACTTCTATTTTCATGTCTGCAAACACATGCGAGAGGATAACTTCACCAATGTGATGGCGACAACCTGACCACAGAAGAGCACGTTGCAGCATATTTTGTATGGCAATGCAGGCAGCAGTCTGATGACCAGTGTTTAATCTTGTTGTGTCGAATGTCATATTAACGATACAATCATTACAATGCCACTCTGTCATTAGCTTCATGGTTAATTCTGCAATTATTTCACCAACGGGTTTCTTTGTTGCCTTGGCATAATTTGGCACTCCTAGAAGTTTCAATTGCTTTGCATCACCGACAACAACTGTTATGCGTTCTTCAGTGACACGATGATTTTTTTAGAGAAGGTGTCAGTTTGCCATCCCAGTGGAGAGTGCAGAGTTTGGGTGGTTCCCAGGAGTCGTGGATCCTTGTAGATATCTCACTTACAACTTTGCGACGTGAACGATCTGCAGTGGCATAGGAAGAAGCCACCATTGATACATTACCCCTAGACTCGCTAATAAGGCCCTGTGTGAAAGCTGCCTGCTGTGTTGGTGTAATCTTTAATCTTGTCGCTAGTGACACAAGATTTGGTCGGCTTAAAACATCTGGAGGTACAAATACCAAAGCTCCTGTTGGCTTTCTTCGCTTTTGCAATGGCATTATATTATCCAAACAGTTATCAACAAACTCCATATTATCTTCAGATTTAGAAGTAGAATCATCGGGTTCGTCACTGTTACCCTCGCTGGAAGGCACTGATATCGTTGAACATGCTGCATTTTCTTCTCTTGCGCTTTTCTGACGTTCCAATGTTGCGACATCTCGTGAATGGCGTCGAGCGACTTTTTTTGCAAGTGTTTTGTCAAATGATCCAAAGCTGGAAGACCTGTCTCCTTTCATAGACCTCAAGAATGCTAGATCTTCTGCATTCTTGATAATAGTCTCGACATTTGGTGGCCACAGTTGAAAAGTTGTTGCCAACATAGATTTCATTTGTTCCAGTTTACGTTGGGTGGCTGGTGTGTTTCGGCGACTTTTATCAATTGAACGAAGTTTATTGTATTCATCAAGAAGCTGAACAATCTTCTCACAAGTTCTCCTCTCTGTCACCATTGGAATGTTTGCTTTTTTGTAGAAAGCAGTAACTTGATTCAGCACAATTTTGGCAGTTGTAAATCGAGAAGGTGCACCAAGAGAACCTGGGCACTCACTGTGTGCTGCTACGTTGCAGTGATACATCATGCACCTCAAAACTTGTAAACAAGTTGGTAGTCGAAGAATTCCAGTAATTATAGCATCATCAACACAGATTGCAGGGCCAATGCCAAACAATTCAGTTTTCAGAAGAGTTTGTGGTTTCTTTGTTCGCGATATGCAACTGTTGAAGTGATGCCAGGGTCAGCCAGCATTTCATAAGAAGGTGTAAACATTTTATTGTTGTTTTTCATATCATTTCCATGTTCTGATTTTATAGGTCGTGTGTATCAGAAATTAAAATAATATGAATAAAGAAATTAAAATGCTTGCCTTGGTCATCAATATGCGGTAAGGAAAAGTGTTGTTTTTGCTAATAAAATGTGAATGTTCAATTTTATTTCTAGCACAACTGCTTATCAAAATCAATCATAGCTACCAAACATTATAAAACCAAAGACTATAAAACAATTTATATAGCGCTTCACTTTTTGTATGTAAGTCTGTAAGACTTTACAAGAAGGATGGTTTTATCTAGTTTTCGCTTAATTATGCAAACTTTGTTGAAGTCCGGGGGACCTCTAAATATTGTCAAATATTTTTTTATTTTTTTACACAATGCTTTTCTTGATCAATGAAACAAATTTAAATAGCAGACAGATCAATTATTAAAAATTTTTGTGGTGATGCACCCTAATATATATATATATATATATGGAAAAACATAAAGTTGATTTTTTTATCATGAGCCTTTTAGTTTTCTGGTTCACTGCGATTTGAAACATGTATATACCAAATTTAACACCATTTGGGCTCCTATACATACTGCCTCAGTGCACTTGTTAACTCGTGGTTTATGGTATTCGGCAGTTGCATTAAATGAAAATTTTTAGATACAAAAAAACAATTATATTACACAGTAGGAATTAAACAGTAAAATAATGCTAGTTACATGACACATAACCTGACTATATTGCAGAGTAGTTCTAAGTACGACATTCAAATAACACACTCTAAAAGTTTATTAGTATGTGCTTTCTGAGTCCTGAATGTCTGCAAGTTGCAATCTCTTCAGCACAGTTGATTTTTTTTGCGTCTGGAAACTCTTTGTGATGCTGTTCAACAATTTGGAGCACATGCTGCTTTTCCTCCTCTGATTTGATAAGAGATGAGTTGAATGATGAAGCAAGTATAATTCCCCTCTCGGCACAGTCATTGACAACTTTCAAAGAAGAGACCATTGCTGTTGCCTTGTGAAAGGATGGAGTTTGTTGCCAGGTGGAAGCATCAGTCATGAGAAAATATGTGGGAAGCAGAAGACCATTAAGGAAGAGCAGCGATGACGAGGTCATAAAATCCTTTAATGTCACATTATGAAGTGCTGAAGGATCATTTGTGCTGCGGATGCACCTTTCTTCTCTCTGATCTTCAGAAGATTTCTCCATGAATTGCCTCAAGCAAGCAGCAAGGCTGTTTATCTCATCCACTGAGACACGTTGAGAAAAGAGAACCACAGGAATGAGTTCTGCACTAAGGTACCAGAGATGTCGGCCAATCGGTTTCAATGCAGTCTGAGAAATGAAGGGAGAAACATTCTTATAATCCATAAGAAGCTTGATGAAATCCAGATCATTCAGAGGTGCGTCTGCTAGAATGAAACACTGAATCAAAGCTTTAATGTAAACCGAGGATGCAAAGATACCAAATTCTGCAATTGATCTGTCTTCATGTTTAGTCAGCTTGAAATGATGACGGAAGGGATAAATCTTCATGATGTAGATTATTTTAGACATCCACCTTGGATGGTGATAAGCTCCTGGAACACGAAAAAGCACCCCAAAACGCGGGGGGGGGGGGGGGGAATTTCTCACAGGATGAATAGTCAGAAGTTCTTTGTAATATTCACGTTGTCTTTCATTTGGAGGATATTTGAACAAAATGTGATGACTTCTTCTTTTAATGGCTTGAGATTTTGCTTTAGTCGAACATCGTGGCATTTACTAAATTCATTCTGCCTGTCTTATTTTTGGCAAAAACGTCTTTAAGCGCTTGAATAGCAGCACATCCGGTCCAGTTGTATACCCCCAAATGACTTATTGAAGACGGCTTGTTTGTAAACATACCATTGGCCAGTAGGCTCAATTAGGGGAAGTACCTAGCTCAATAAACATTGACATGTCCACTGGACAGTATACAAGCAAAGAAATAGGTCATGAAAAATAGTACCAACTGACTGCCAGACGGTTGTGTTTGTAAACATACCATTGGCCAGTAGGCTAAATTGGGGGAAGTACCTAGCTCAATAAACATTGACATGTCCACTGGACAGTATACAAGCAAAGAAATAGGTCATGAAAAATAGTACCAACTGACTGCCAGACGGTTGTGTTTGTAAACATACCATTGGCCAGTAGGCTAAATTGGGGGAAGTACCTAGCTCAATAAACAGGAGTTGTGTCAACTTCTATGCCAGTTAAATGAACAACACTTTCCGACCTAGTAGTCATAACTAAATGAATGATAGTTATATAGCCGCAACATTTGATCGTATAACACTTGATTTTATAACTAAATTGAAATGCACTGGTGAAGCTGGCTATTTGTATGAAAATCAAAACTTCTAGAGTTTTCTAGAATTTCCCGGAACCTTTTTAAGTTTTAGACGTTTTTCTAGAAGCTTCTAGAACCTTCTAGAGATTTCATAGAACCTTCTAGAATTTTATAGATTTTTAAAAAACTTTCCAGAACCTTCTAGCATTTTCTATGTGCGTTATATATACAAACATTCAAAATTCATTCAAAATGATTTAAAATTTCAGTGTCGATGAGGCAGTACTAAATAAAGTCATATATTCATGAATTTTTTTCTGTGCCGTTTTGAAGTCAAAGGAAACACAAAAAACAAAATGCTCCAAAAAATATGACAAAAAGTTTTTTGGGCCACCCTAATATATATATATTACTTTCATCCACCTAATCTCGGTCAACAGATGAACGAAAATGATGTGTTTATAGTATTTAGCATTTTTGACGATTTATAAACTTTGAATGCGACTCTCGAACCAAATTGTTTTAGAAGCAAATAACTGCCTAGAAAATGACAAACTCATGATTGGCTGATCCGCGGTTTTTCGTCAATGCTCAACGACAGTATCTATTGTTTCAGAGCAGCTGACATTCACTCCGTGCTAGCAATGCCATTCATTAGGATGCTGCAGTTAAATATTTAATGTGGGGTTTGTTATATCGTTATCATCATTACTGCGACCCGCATGTAAGTCGAAAGTGGGACGTCATCAGCTGAGACCATAAATCGCGGAGGGTTGTCGGCCTTTCCCCATTTGGGAGAGTGGGGACGGGACGGCATCGTATTAACACGAGAACGGACACTTACATAGTCAGAGCACTGACATTTGGCTACATACCAACTTTTGTTTTCCCAAATGGTGTTGCCACATGTGGTATTCTTGTAGAGATTCTATATGAATGGAGAAATTCGTCATCGTTTTGAATATTCTCGACGGGGGCCGTTCTTACTGATAGGAAAATTATGCGAACTCTTAGGCCCCCACCCCTTCCCACCCCACTGCCAAAAAAAGATCCCTTCAGTACTCATCCCTAGAGCCGATCTCACGTTTTGAGAGGCCCAAAGGCAAAGGTTTATTTGGAGACACAAGGTTTCCTTGAACAGAAACATTTGGGCACAAAGCAAAGTTACGTAGTGCTGGTGGGGTGAGCAAAAGAACGTTAAAGACCCGAGAGAAAAACCGCTGTCGGGGTCACTGCATGTCAAATTCTGATAACAGGATTCCTTCTGAGCCACCCCCCCCCACACATTTTAGGAAACGATAAAAAAATTCCCAACAGAAGTGGGGGTCTTCCAGGCAGTCACCTAGTTTGACTTACTAAATAACGGCTCCTCTCATTTCTATTCCAAAAGTATTTGATGCTTTCAGGGCCCCGACATTACTTTTGTCTAGGACCCCTCAACCCCCCCCCCAAAAAAAAAATGTCCGTTTATGTCTCTTGTCCTAATTACTGTCGCCGTTCATCACAAGTCGAGATTATATTCCTTTCCTAGTGATTAGAAAACTTGACATTGTCCAAAATAAATAAAATGTAAATGAGTCTAGCAGCCTGTTGATCTTAGATTACACAAGTAAAAAGTAAGATTACACTCACAAACAAAAGTACAAAAGATGAAACATAAAACGAAAGTAAAAAAAAATGTTTGGTATTCATTATTGTAAAAGTTTTCAAAAGGTTTTCATTGTAAAGGTGATTACAATGTACTCTGAATTTTATTTTGTTCAGCAATAAATAACATAATGCGATATTTGTACAAATCTTTTCAGAATGTAGCTATAGGTATATATTTTTTTATAAGTAACACAATATCAACATCAGCGCCACCAAGTGACGTTTTCTCAACATCAGCATCACCAAGTAACAGGCTCTTTCAACATCAGCGCCACCAAGTAGCATATTCTCAACATCAGCATCACCAAGTAAAAGTCTGTTTCAACATCAGCGCCACCAAGTAGCATGTTCTCAACATCAGCATCACCAAGTAAAAGTCTGTTTCAACATCAGCGCCACAAAGTCAACACAATATCAACATCAGCGTCACCAAAATAACATGTTCTCACTATCAGCATCACCAAGTAACAGGCTCTTTCAACATCAGCGCCACAAAGTCAACACAACATCAACATCAGCGCCACCAAGTAACATGTTTTCAACTTCAGCGCCACAAAGTAACAGGCTGTTTCAACATCAGCGCCACAAAGCCAACACAACATCAACATCAGCGCCACAAAGTCAACACAACATCAACATCAGCGCCACCAAGTAACATGTTCTCAACTTCAGCGCCACAAAGTAATAGGCTGTTTCAACATCAGCGCCACAAAGCCAACACAACATCAACATCAGCGCCACAAAGCCAACACAACATCAACATCAGCGCCATCAAGTAACATGTTCTCAACATCAGCGCCACAAAGTCAACACAATATCAACATCAGAGCCACCAAGTAACATGTTCTCAACTTCAGCGCCACAAAGTAACATGCTCTCTCTCTCAACATCTAAGCCACACAACAACTGGCTGGGCTGTCAACATCAGCGCCACCAAGTAACATGTTCTCAAAACTAAACAAGCTGAAGAACTCTCTCAATCATTTATGACACCAACAAAACGCGACACTTTTTTTTTTAACACTGCCTGGGGGCAGTAAATTTCTGGACACGGTAAACGTTTGACCATCTTCTCCTCCACTGGGTCAATCACACGGTCGGTCAGTTCTGGCTGGTGATCTGTCACACCGCTATCGCACCCCCCCTCCCGTTCATCCACTTTCGCCTCTCCTCTAGCCTGCTTATTATACATTTATTTACTCACCCTGTTCACCGCACCACCGCCCGTATTAAGCTGCTCACCCTGGCGTGCATAAAATGTGCTGGGGCATGAAGTTGATTGGACGGGGTGGGGGGGGGGGGGGGGGGGGAGAGATACACGTTTATCAAGGGTCCTCAGATCATTTTTAGTTATTCTCACGTTCAGAGAGACTTTTTCCAAAACTTTTTTTTTTTGCGTCAGAAGATGAGACTGTACTCAACCAATCAAGAGCAGTTGATCGGAGACCTGGTTTAGTGGGAGTGGCTTAACGGGGGGGGGGGATAAGTTGATGACCTGACTCCCCCCCCCCCCATCCAACCCCCAACATTCCTGTCACGGGGGATAGTCCAAAAAAAAAATGAGATGAACTGGATGTTTGCCGTCAGTTTCTCTCTCTCTTTCTCTCTGTCTCTTTTTCTTTTTTCTCTCTCTGTGACGGGGGTGGAGGGGGGGTTGATAAAAATGTTGATATAAATTTGCTCCTCACCCCCTTACGGTAAGTCCATCGGGTGGGATGCGGGGGTGTTACCGTGGGTGTAAAATCGATAGTTTTGAGAGTATCGGATTAATCGCTAGCGCGTCATAGCTCCCCTGTGAGTGTCCGCATGTCCATTTGCGTCATTGACATTTTTTTGTTTTGTTTTAAAAAACCTTGACTCAACATGATTTCATAGATTCGTGTGTAGATACCCCACCCCACCCCTACGCCACGCCCCCCCCCCCCGGGTATCTTTAAGCCCAAATGCTGACACAAAAACGAGGTTAAATAAATAAACCTCTTTTGTTTATTGAGGAGGCGGAAGGGAGTAGGGGGGGGGGCTATACATTTAGCTTTGAAGCTTACTGTCTTAAGAATGATTCAAGTAACTCGACAGGATCCAGGCCGTTGACATGGTGCACGTTACGCGTTCGATACCCAACGGCACTATTTATCTGTGCCCTTCGTGGCTTAAATATTGTGCCCCGCCCTTGTTCTTAAGCCCAACTGCGGTCTCGGTGAGGACGTTGATAAGGGCCCTGATTAAAAAAAAACTGTCCCCACGTGTAGCTCATCTTTATAGGCTCATTATAGGATGAAGGGTGGGACGGATGGCCGAGTGGTGTAGATACTCGACTGTCGACCTGAGAGTCCTGGGTTCGATCCTCGGTGAGGCCCATGGAATTTTTCCAGGTGAAATTCAGTACAAAGTCGTCCCACAAGTCCACCCAGCTTTAAATGGGTACCTGACTTTAAGTTGGTGAAGTAAAAGCGGCTGGGCGTTGCGCTAACCACACAATTCCCTTCATATGCCGAAGTTATAGAAACAGGTGAATTCTACACTTTATCTGCCCCGATGGCCCGCTAGGGTTAAGGGAACTTTACTTTTTTTTAATAGGATGAAGGGAAGAGGGGGTAGTCAGAATAAGTCAGCATAGGGTGACACCCCCCCCCCTTCATAGAGCCGCCACTGATGTAGAATGAGCCTGAAAACTGTCCCAATATTGGCTCTTGATGAAGGAATGTATTCTAGGGTTTTAGGTTGACACCCATTAGACATTTCATCTCCCATCGGGGCATTGAATGTCAATTACATTACTTTACCCAACGCCTTTCTTTTTTTTACTCGTGATTCTGTCACTGTCTACATTTCACTGATTCTGTCACTGTCAATATTTCACTGATTCCGTCACCATCTATATTTCACTGATTCTGTCACTGTCAATATTTCACTGATAGTGTCACTGTCTATATTTCACTGATTCCGTCACTGTCAATATTTCACTGATAGTGTCACTGTCAATATTTCACTGATAGTGTCACTGTCTATATTTCACTGATTCCGTCACTGTCAATATTTCACTGATAGTGTCACTGTCTATATTTCACTGATTCCGTCACTGTCAATGTATAACCTCGCCATCCATGGGTTATAATTTTTCAAGAAACAAAACAGCATCACATTTCTAGGGCTGTATGTTGATATGTTACTATGTTAATGTTACAAAGTCACTGTCGAACTGTTTCATTCTATCTCTCTTAATGACAATGAGGTCTTATTTAAGTTTATCCTTGTATATTTTAATTACTGATTGAAGTTGGTGATCAGGGATGTAAAGCTGTTTTATACTGTAAAGGAACTGATTTTTTTAACTGTGGTTGAAGGGGGGGGGGGTGTAGTACTTGACAAAAAACGACTTGGAAATTTTGAGTAGTAATACATGGAAAGCAGTGCTATTCCTTAAGTAACTAGATTTGAGTAAGATGATAGAGCTGTGCGCTTGTACCATGCTGCTAAGACTGGGGTGAAAATAGGACGACAGTGCATGAAAGCAACAACAACAAAAAGAGCTGCCAGTTCCACCACCATCGGTTTCTATTAAATGGCTCAAACTCACTTCAGCCGAACAACGTCTCCTCTCAAAATAGATTCATTTATGAGATATTTCTTTCCTTCTATCCCACATTATCAAGAGCCGCAGGTGTGTTAAGTTGTTTACCCTTCCGCTTATCAATCACATCGACACTTCACAAGGAAACCCAAATGGCGCATTGTCTTTATTCAATCTTTTACTGAAAAGTGCAAAAAAAAAATACTTAAAAATAAAAAAAAAAAGTCTCTGATAGTCTAACATCCGATCCTACAGATTTATGAACATAAACATTTTATTTTAAATTTTTTTTCATAAATTGTGGTTTTGATGTAGTTTCTTGTGTTCATTTTTTTTTTTTAATATTATTAGATTCATGAATGCGTTATGGCTTTGTTAAAATTAACCCATTCCCACAATGATATTCTTGACCATAGCCACTGCGTCCATCCTGCGGACATCAGAAAACTTTTAAATTTGGACTTGTCACTAATTATTTCATGGAGCATGCTCCCAATCAGAACTCTTGATATCAATAGAGTACTTATATATATATATATATATATATATATATATATATATATATATATATATATATATATTGTTCTCTGTGTCTGCTGTATGCTTCGGTTGTAATTTAAAGTTATTTCTAGCGCACAAGGAGTACATTAGTGGCGACTAAAACCATCACACCAAGACCCGTCCCCTGTGATGGGAGTTTTGTGGTACAGCCCACACCTAAGACTTTCGGCTCAGCAATATCACGCCCTCTCCCCTTCCCCCTACCCCCCCCACCGTCTGCATAAAGTCAATGTCCAAATTTGGAAAGTGTGCCATTTAAACCACAAAGAAAAAAAAAACTTTATTGCAATATATCCAAGTGTCCGAAAATATAAATATATCCCGTTTACATTTTTAAAAAAATCTAGATCTAGATATCCAAAAAAAAAAAACATTTAGTCAAGAGAAAACAACTAGTGTCCGCATAGAAGAACAAAACGAAATGAAACACAATACATAAAAATAAATCCCAATAACAAACAACATCAGGGCAGTCTTTAGCAGATCTTGGGCCCAGCCTCTAGCAGATCTTGGGCCCAGCCTCTAGCAGATCTTGGGCCCAGCCTCTAGCAGATTTTGGGCCCAGCCTCTAGCAGATCTTGGGCCCAGCCTCTAGCAGATCTTGGGCCCAGCCTCTAGCAGATCTTGGGCCCAGCCTCTAGCAGATTTTGGGCCCAGCCTCTAGCAGATCTTGGGCCCAGCCTCTAGCAGATCTTGGGCCCAGCCTCTAGCAGATCTTGGGCCCAGCCTCTAGCAGATCTTGGGCCCAGCCTCTAGCAGATCTTGGGCCCAGCCTCTAGCAGATCTTGGGCCCAGCCTCTAGCAGATCTTGGGCCCAGCCTCTAGCAGATCTTGGGCCCAGCCTCTAGCAGATCTTGGGCCCCACTGGTAATCTACAACAGATGGGGATTTCCTCTTTTCAAACATATCCATCAATTTCCAAGCCAAATTTTATAGCGAATTACTTAACCCGACTGTCCTCTCCTCCCCCCCCCCTCAATAGTAAAATCATATGACGTCCCCATGTATTTTTCGGGTTTGCACCGTCTTTTGCGGTGTACAATTAATTTTGTTGATTTGAACTATGACCCGTATTTCGAAGCTTTTCCTTTCACTTCGATCAGCTCCGTGCCTAGTAACTGCGTCCATTTTCAACACTCACCCCTCCCCCATCCCCCACCAACTCCTCTTCCCCTGCCCTCAGCACACCTTCCCGCCATTAAGGGGAGAAAACACTTGATCGGTAATCTCGCAGACGATCACTCTTTTGAGCAGACGATCGGTTTCCCTCAGTAGAGAAGTAAACACACAGGGCTGTTAGACGTCACTTCCTTGTTCTCAACGTAAGAAGGAGATCGCCGGCCATGGTGTGGAGATAGGTTTGAAAGATTAGAGGGACCAATATGGCCGGACTTAATATGTGGGGCGACGTACGTTAATGTTTGATGCATTTAAAAAAAAAAAAGACGTTAGACACGTATTCCGTCCAAACCTTTGTAGAAGCAAATAGCCGCTAGCTAAAAGAAATAAAATGTGTCAGTCAATAGCTTCTAAGGAAATGACACCAAAAATGTCTATCAATGGCCTCTTAGGAAATGACACAAAAAGCATCTATCAACAGTTGCTAAGGAAATGAGATCAAATAGCATCTATCAACAATCAACAGTTACTAAGGAAATGACATCAAATAGCATCTGTTAACAATTGCTAAGGAAATGACACCAAATAGCATCTATCAACAATCAACAGTTACTAAGGAAATGACACCAAATAGCATCTATCAACAGTTGCTACGGAAATGACACACATTAGTGTATATCAATATCCGATGAGGGAAGGACACCATTCGTTTAACAGAAGCATTGAATTGATCGCCAATGATGAAAGGCTTGTTAAGATGCCTTTGGGGGGGAGGGGGGGGTCCAAACATTGTCTGACAATTTTTGCTTGGGGCAGGTTGTATTAGGGCCCTCGCATATTAGCTGGCCTTGAGGTGGTGGTGGAGGTGGGGGGGGGAGGTGATGGGGCTATTAAGGTGAGTAACTTGCTGGGTTAAGTTCTATCCATGAAGAGAATACATCCTTACATCCATCTATTCAATGACCTTTTTTGTTGTAACGACCTAACCAATGTATCTTTGTAATTACTGAGCCCTCTAGCCCCCCCCCCCCGCCCTCACCCTACCCACCCTCTCCATCCCACACTAGCCCTACTTGATATTTATTTGTGCACTGAACGACAGCATTGGAACTTGAAACTTAATCAAAACTACTCTCTCTCTCTCTCTCTCTCTCTCTCTCTCTCTCTCTCTCTCACACAATATGGGAATATATATATATATATACATACAACAGGCTAGACATCCCTTAGACATTGATCGAGGTAATAATAATGGAAAACTAAATAAATTTAAAAAAACATACAACATTTACGCATGATGTAAGTTGTATTGTATCCACATGATCGTGTCTCGGTAAAATTTAATTTAAAAAAAATAAATAAAAACATTTATATCAATGTTTACGTTTACTTGATAAGCGAACATTCTGAAATACTTAAAGTGCATTATATTTTTTAATTGAGTTTGAGAGTTTAGCCAACTCCTCGACATCTAGAAATGAAAAATTATAAAAAAAAATAAATATAAAAAGAACGTACTTTATAGACTATATAACCGTAATCGAATTTTTTTTTTATCTGAAAGATGAATATATAGATAGATAGACAGATAGATAGACATATAGATAGATAGATAGATAGATAGATAGAAGTGTATGAAGGATGAGATGAAATCTCTTAGATCCTATTAACCACTAATGGGACGGTTTTTATGGTGCCCTTCTTTCATCCCCCACCATAGCTGATAGTGCAATGGCCATGGAGGCACCACGGGAGTCATAGCGGTGACTTTAGTCATGACCTGAAATATCCATTGGCCCTCACCGGTGATCGAACCTGAGACCCCCCAGGTCAACAGTCAATTTCTTTATCATAGATAGATTGATAAATAGATATATGTTATATTGATAGACAGATGTTAGAGTAATAGATAAATAGATAAATTGATAGATATATTTTAGAGTAATAGATAAATAGATGTTAAATTTATAGATATATTAATAGATAGATAGATAGATAGATAGATAATAGATAGATAGATAGTCCTCTCTCGCTACTTCGCTATTTCACATCACGTTTACAGTGCTAGATAAAGTTGCCTTATGTCTGTTAAGAATATTTTACAGGTAAAAAAAGATCTAGTATCCTAGTCACTTTGATCCGTTTACTTAAAGCTCCGACCACCGTGTATCTCCCCGTCCTCCTTCCCCACCTCATAGGTCTCTGATCCTTTTTCACGTCGAGTGTTTCTAGTTCCAGGTCAAGGTCAAGTGACCACCATTGTCATTTCTTACACCAGCGTCGACAACTCCCAACCAATGGTCCCTCCAAGGTGTGATATGAAGTGAGCAAAAATTTTGTCTCTGAGCGACATTTTGTTTTGAGGCCAAAATTTGTGAGCGATTTAAGTGATGTCGTCCGTCGGAGTGAGCGATCGTACGTATAGTATGAGCGACGCTCTGAATTCGTGTGAGCAATCGCTCACGCGCTCAGTTTAGAGGGAATATTGCACTCCCAACCCTTTTCTTTTATATGTTTTGGTCCGAGGTGACCGTTTGACGGCTGAAGTAATGAGCCGTTAATATTCTTTTGAAATTTAACCATTTCTTTTATGTTTTTTCACTTCTCAGGGTTACACCAACAACGATGGATACATAGCCACTCAAGGTAAGTGAACCTTTACAATAAATCTAAACTATAACAAGCGAACCTTTGTAGTAAAAGTAAGCTATAATAAGTGAAACTTTACAATACATCTAAACTATAATAAGTGACCGTTTAAAATAATTCTAATTGCATCTAATAATAATAAGAACAATCACTTGGCCACATGTACAATTCTAAAATAATTTAACCATGGAATGCTCTTTGCGAAATGCAAAAATACTGGATTTGTTAATTGCTTATTTCAAGGATCCAGTCCCCCATTTAAGAAGACTCTATAGATTTATAGTCCCCATTACAGACCCTATACATGTACAGACCCCAAAAAATTCACAGACAGCTATTTGACTAACCTTGTAACATAAATTCATAGCATAGTAAAATTCACTTCAAGACAACTTAAAAGTTATGCTGTCATTCTCAATTACCGTAGGCTTAGAGTTTTAGTCCAATTTTTTTTGGTTTATGCTAAAATGTCGTTTCGGTCTACGTCCAGTGTTTCGGTTTACATCCAATATATATTAAATGCCGAATTAATCTAAAAAAATGTGTTTTTGGATGAGCATTTAGTAGTGCCTGGAAAGAAATTCATTGGATTCATATGGAATCATAGAAATTGTTTCATTGATATTTTTATGCCCTACTCGGCATTCGTCCGATTGACTTTACAAGTGTTATTACGAAATGCGAAACATGAATGTAATTTATCTCCATTTATAATGTCTTTTTGACCTACAATTTTAAAAGCGCTGATATTATATTCTGCCAAACTCTCGTTCTCTCACTAACTTTCTCTCTCTCTCTCTCTCTCGTTCTCTCTCTCTCTCTCTCTTTCTATCTCTCTACCTTTTTCTCTCTCTCGCTCCCTCTCAAACTTTATCTCCCTCTCACTCTACCTTTCTCTCTCTCTCTCTCTCTCTCTCTCTCTCTCCCTCTCTCTCTCTCTCTCCCTCTCACTCTACCTTTCTCTCTCTCTCTCTCTCTTTCTCTCTCCACACACACACACACGCATGCACGCAATAAATCAACAGGATGTCGTTGACCTAGTGTTCATCTTGTCGATACCCACTGTGCGATACTTCCAATGACCATTCAACAAACAAACTGCTTTACAAATTAGATTAACATTAAAATACCAGAGAACAGTTTGGGGTGTGGGAAGTCGAGCTGTGTGGACAAATGAAAACTGCCGAGTATCAGTCGGAAACCCGTCCGAGTAATCTCCAGATGAGTAAAAATTAGAGATAGGATGATTCCAGAAATATTGATTCGAATCCGATTCTACCCTAAAACACATATTCTTCATTCCGATTACCAACGTCATAGTTTCATTCAATAGTGACACAAATAAAAATCTAATCATAGCTTATTCTTTTCAAAAAAATGACCAGTAGTCAGTGCTCTGTATCTTTACATTTTGGTTTAAGTATGCATATATATTCAGCTAAAGGTGAAGATTTCGTTTCACAGAAAGAAAACTTTTACATAATTTTGCTTTTTTAGTTTTTCTTGCTTCATAAATAAATAAACCAGACATTATTTTAAACTAAAAAACATAAAAACAACCTACGATTCCCGAAAAATACATGCGGGGAGGGGGGGCGGTGCAAAATCCGCCTATCAGGCAACAACGGATTGGGGTAAATGAGATGGATTACAGCGATGAGATTTTAAAAAATTCTCTTTCTGTCTCAGAACATGTTACAACCGGGAATATAAAGCCAGTCGCCTGCTGGGTAGAGGGAAAAAAAACCAAACCTTTGACTTAAACATTTGTGACTGTGTGTGTGTGTGTCTTTTGAATGATGGGATTACACAAAAATTACTGGACAAAGATTTGAAATGATCCAGTAGTTTTTTGCGGGATACACTCTGCATCGGGCTGAGAACATCTGGTAAACATGCACGTGACTATAACGAAAAATAAGGGGAACCCATGACCGTGAAAACTATTTATGCAAATTTTTATTATTTTTGCTAGGGATACTCAGTTTTATGAAAATCCAAAAAGTGCGGTAAAAAGTAAAGTTTCCCTTAACCCTAACGGGCCATCGGGGCAGATGAAGTGTAGAATTCATCTGTTTCTATTACCTCGGCATATGAAGGGATGGTGTGGTTAGCACAACGCCCAGCCGCCTTTACTTCCCCCAACTTAAAGTCAGGTACCCGTTTAAAGCTGGGTGGACTTGTGGGACGACTTTGAAACACATTTTCACCTGGATATCTCACCGAGGATCGAACCCAGGACTCTCAGGTCGACAGTCGAGTGTCTACACCACTCGGCCACTCGTGCCACTAAAAGGGCGGTACACAGATTACTAAAGTTTAGTAAACGCTGAATTACAGCGTTGGTTTTTATTACACAAAAGACACAATTAAGTTTTAGAGTAAAGAAAAATAATATTTACTAGCTGTACCCTGCAAAACATTTTGCATAGAGTTATATCCCCCTTAGGCTTGATCGGTAGGCTAGGTTATTTTTTGGTTTCGGGCAGATCCGATTTTTTTCATGATTGTATTTTAAACTGGAATACCGTTGTATTATTTCTTTACTTTCGATTTGACGCAGAGCCCAAATCGCTATTATTTTATTAGATAATTATATTTTTTTTCCTCTTGGAATATGAGACAATTCGTATTGTTTTACAATCTTCTTCATTGAAATCTATGACATATGTTTGACCTCAAAAAGTTGATATGAATATGGATAGCTATTTTGCACGTGCCCACGCAAACATTTCAGCATAGACCAGGGGTGGGCAAACGTTTTGACACGCGCGCCACATTGGTTTCAATCTGAAAAGAGTGAAGCATTCCGAAAAAATATTTGAAATAGACACAATATTAATGTTCTGGTTTATTTTTAGCTTAGTAACCTAAGTGAACTCTGTTTGTATTGAACAATTTACTAGGAAACCTTAAAGAAAAATTGCGTCCCCCCCCCCCCCGCCTTCCCATCTCCCGAAAAACAACCCCACCCCCTCCGAGCTATTAATTTGTAATTTCAACTAATTCGTTCCTCACAGGCATCCTATATTATAGCGATTCCATTTCTTTTTTCTATTCGATTCCATCGATACTTCTCAACTCGAGTATCGACTGCTGAAGAACACCGCGATACTGACTGTTTACATTAAGATGTGAACTTCTACTCGATTATTTAATTCATTCGTTCATCTCTGTCCACAATTCGAGACACGGGATACCATTATATGGTAAAAAAAACAACAACTGGACAATTACAGTGGAGAGGGGGGGAGTGTTCTGTTGCCCTGGTTGGTGTCACTTTGTAGTCATGAGATTGTTTCATTGTCGAGTCAGAATGTAACAGGAAAAGGGGAGGAGGGGGGAATCTGGGAAATGTCCGAGACTAGAGAAGAGAATGTCTTTCCGGGCAAGATAAGAATGAGTATCGTCAGAGCGATACCAGTCTAACGGAATTTCTGAGTATCGCCAGAGCGACACCAGTCTAACGGAATTTCAGTAAGCCGTAAGAGTATTCATGTGGTAAAATTATTATTTAGTTCTCTTGGTCTCTCAGAATGTGTTCTTCGCGGCTAGTTTAATTTTACTTGGCTCGTTCATAAATAGTTGGTCAGTGAAAACCAGAGCGATACTCTGCTCAGCTCCACCCCTCTCTTTGATCCCCCCCCCAGCCCCAACCTCCCCCCCCCCCCACTTTCAACCTATTCGTCTTTTATCTACTTTGACGCCCACACAGCCTGGCTCCAGGCGAGGTCAAGTTTTATTATTATTATTATTATTTTCTCAGTCAGTAGTGATTGGTACAAAATTGAAAACTGCAGTCTGGTATTTTACCCCCCCCCCCTCCCCAACTTCTCACAATATTAGTAGCTCTGACGTCTATGTCCTGATCTTCTTTTTAATGTCTTTATTACTTTTTTTTATTATTAATACACGTTAAAAGTATAAGTCAGAACACGTAACATCCAACAGCGTTATGATGTAAAAAAAATGACTTCCAGTACCGTATTAGTTAGGTGGACGGATGGTCGTGTGGTAAAGCACTCTACTGTCGTCCTAAAGGTCACTGGTTCGATCTTCGGTAAGGATCAATGGATGTCTCAGGTCATGACTAAAGTCCCCACTATGTCTCCCGTGGTGCCTCCATGGCCATTGAACTATCGGCTATGGTGGGGATGAAAGAAGATCACTGCAAAAAACCGTCCCATTAGTGGTTTATGGGATCTAAGAGATTGCATCTCATCCTTACAGGGACTTCACACATACACCGTATTAGTTTGAATGGTTTTGGTGTTTAGTTTATACAGTATCTACGCATGCGCAATAAAGATTCGGGTGGACGGATGACCGAGAGTTGTAGACCTGAGTCCCCGGGTTCGATCCTCGATGAGAACGGGGGGGGGGAATGTTTCCAGGGGGGAAACCTGGTGAGAAGGCAAAGTGAGCTCTAGTTTACAGTTAAACTCTAATGACTCACTTTGACACTTCTTCGAAATTCGGTACATCATTCAGTACTGTGCACTGTACTTACGTGTCGGATAACCGTTTTCAACTTTGATTCCCTTTTATGCTCTTATACAACATTTTAATTTCTGGCTCGTCAATGTTGATTCTTCCAACTCCCTTTTATACTCTTATACAACATTCTAAATTTCTGGCTCGTCAGTGCACATTCTTCCAACTCCCATTGCTTATTTAGAAAAAAGCTTTGTTATCCCATTAAGGATAATTTATCCTAGGTCACCAACACACGGTTCTACAGTAAGGACATTCTACAGATTATGTAAATGATTAAGTGATTAAAATAACAAACAAAAATAATAGTGTTTTTTTTTTAAATTCAGGGCCGATGCTGGGAACAGTAGAGGATTTCTGGAGCATGGTTTGGTCAGAGAATAGCCGTTTGATAGCCATGATGTGCAGGCTAGTTGAGAAATGCCAGGTAAGGCCACATGGAAATTTAGTCATAGTTTAAGTCGAGTGTTCATTCATTCTGTCCTTTACGGCATTTAAGTCCAAGCGATGGACTAGTTGAGTCAAAATTTTTTGCATGTGGTTGAAAGACATATCTGAGACTCGTCAATCAGAGTGGCTGTGCTTTGTGCTTTGTACTCTGTATTTGTGCTTTGTGCTTTGTATTCTGTCTTATCACATATTTTACGTGTTTTACAGAATCAAAGTTATAAATACTGGCCGGAAGTAGGGGAATGTCTGGATGTAGATGACGTCATCATCAAAACAGACCTAGAGGATGACAGAGGAACTCACGTCATTAGGAAAATTGGATTACGTCACATGAAGGTGAACACAAATTTAAAAAAAAAAACCAGCAGTATTTTCCTTTGGTCATTAAAGTAAAAATTGTAACCATTATGCTAGCTATGTGTTCCAAAGTGTGTCAAATATATTTTTTCTTTAACAATATTGTTATTGTCCATATCATTGTGGGTTTGTTTTTCACTGATGTTATAAAACTGTAATGGAAGGTGGGGCGCGGGGGGGGGGAGGGAGAGGGAGCTAGTGCCCTTCAAACGTCCCTCCCTTGGCTGATAGTGCAATGACCATGGAGGCACTATGGAGGACTGGACACGCTGGGGGGGGGGTTTAAACCTGTTGTTTACGGAACGCATATCGGACTTAACAACCAAAGCGCCACAGAGTGAAACTTAGTAACTTGAAAATGGCGAAATGTTCCTGTGTTCAATTACATAAATACCAACCACTTACACCAACATTCGTGAGCACACACACACACACTCATAAATAAACCGTTCTTTTATTTCTCTCAATTTCAACACAAGAAATGAAAAAATAATCAACAAATACAACAACAACAAAAACAAAAACAAAAATAAAAACTAAAATCAAACAATGATGTGCTGCTGTAAGATACCAGGCACACACACACATAGATATGACATTATTGTCGAGATAGGTCTTTGACTTTCATTGTGTGCTCTGGCGAATATCAATCAAAGGTATGATATTGATCAGTAGACAATTCTATGAAAAACTTACGGTGTATGTTTATACAAGATCAATCTCATTGTTGATTTTTTTTATTGGAACTCTAAAGGAATTTTTAAAACTTGTTTTTTTTTTTTTAAATCTCTGAAAGTAAAGAATATTACAAACTAAAAGTAAAGGATGTTATAAAGTAAGAGTAAGGATGTTATAAAGTCAAAATAAAGAATGTTACTAAGTAAAAACTAAAGCACGTTACAAAGTAAAGGCAGTGAATGCTACAAAGTGAAGTTAAAGAATGTTACAAAGGGAGGGTAAAGAATGTTACAAAGCGAGGGTAAAGAATGTTATATAGTAAAGGTGAAGAATGTAACAAAGTAAAGGTGAAGGATACTACAAAGTTAAATTAAAGAATGTTACAACGCTAAGGTAAAGAATGTTACAAAGCGAGGGTAAAGAATGTTACAAAGCGAGGGTAAAAAATGTTACAACTCTAGGGTAAAGAATGTTACAAAGCGAGGGTAAAGAATGTTACAAAGCGAGGGTAAAGAATGTTACAAAGCGAGGGTAAAGAATGTTACAAAGCGAGGGTAAAGAATGTTACAAAGCGAGGGTAAAGAATGTAATAAAATTGTGTTGTTCACGTGAGCTTGCGTCCTATTAACCGAACTGTTATTATTTGACTTATTCCTTTTTTGTAGACAGGTGAACGCCGTGACGTCATCCACCTGCAGTTTCTGTCTTGGCCGGACCATTCCCTGCCATGCCTGCCAACTTTCCTAAGGTTTTGGAAAACTTTCAGAAGATTCAGGAGTCCAAGCTCTGGACCTCCCATCATTCACTGCGGGTATGTGACGTATGTACTGTGTAGTAATGTGATGGCCGGCCTGTTAGAGCTCATGACGGTAAACCCGGGTTCCTAAATGATGGGATTTTTCTAGGGTGCTGGTGGCGCCCCTACGCACAGGTGGCTTGAAAATGGGCGCCATTTAAGGGTGGGCAACATTTTCAATCGCGGGCCGTAAGAGGTCATTACATTTTTATAGAAGGATCGGACTGAGACAGTATGACTGGAATGTAAATTATAATTATTTTAAATAAAATGTAAACTTCATTGACGTTAACTAGCGGAGGGGGGAGCGGAGAGCGTACCAATTAAAACAGCTAAATGGCCCGTACTCGGACAGCGTGCCGAGGTTTGCACAATGCGATTAATGGCAAGTACAGGCATTAGGGTATTGTGAAATTCACACTATTCTGTTGTGTGATTTGGCGTCCATCTTCCACACACCCCCAAATCTCTATCACACACAGACAAAGAAGTATACATGTTAAATTTTGCACAACTTCAAAATAAATATATACATGCAAAAAAAAATGGCGAATGATAATGGCACGATTTGTATTGAAGAACGGGTTAGTTTCAAACTTAAAAAAAAAACGGTTTATTTTTGTTCTTCAAGATATGAATCAGTTAATGAACCCTGTCACTTACGGTGGTTGACCTATATTTTTTATTTATTTATTTATAACCTGATACCGTCCTATTTTTTAATTACTTCCATCGACTTCATTCTTTGGTTGTTGTTTTTTTTACGAAACAATCATAAAACATAAAAAAAAAAGAAAAAAAAAATCACTGTGGACTTTATTGTTACGATTCGCTGAAAAGGTCGCTGGACGAATACACAAGTGCCGGACATGTGAATTTAACATCTAGATTGCATTTTGTTGTTATTGTTTCTGACAATGTACTTGGCATAATTCAATAATATTCACCCCCCCCCTCCACCCCCCCCCCCCATTCTCCAACCAGCAACGGATCACAAAGGACAGGATTGCTCATAGCACTGGACAGCCTGTTCACGCAGTGGAAAGTGACGTCGTCTGTTGACGTGGTGAACTGCGTCGCGCGCATGCGCGAGGACAGATTGGGATTTTTCTTAACTGAGGTAGGAATCCAAACTTTAAAAAAATAAAAAAACAAAAATCCAAAACGAATAAAACATGCATCTATATAATTAAAACAAAAAATAAAATACATGTATGTGGTCATTATGTACTACTTAATTCCTCAAAATCCTTGCAAAGCAAAGGGCCTCTGCAGCCACTCTCCAGCGCACTCTCTTTCGGGAAGCCTTTTTCAATCCCCCTTTCCCCCCCCCCCCATTTCTGTTTGCAGATTTTCATTTCCTCCACACAAGACCTTCTCCAAGTGGTCTTTGGGGGGGGGGGGGGGTCAACCTTTCTTTTTCCCTGGGGGGGGGGGGGGGGTTTCCACTGTAGAGCCTTTTTCGTGATGTCTTCTGGAGGCTGCCTTAGCGAGTGGCCGATCCATCTCCATTTTCTGGTGGTCCCCATGATGGACTTATTTATTTATTTTTTTGGTCGTTACCTAAAATTTCTAACAGTTGGTGTGTGTGTGTGTGTGTGTGTCTGGGGGGGGGTCAAAGATTACGTTCTCAAATATTAATTATGAGGAACCAGGATTTACAAGCTCTGAGCTAAATAGCTTGTGCAGGCTCTTCAACTAGCGGAGTATAAACGTTGAATTACCTTTCTATTGTCTCGAACTAGCCGCGCAACCTGGGGGTAAACCCGTGCGTTTATGGTGGCTCTGATTTGACATAATGCTAAGGAAAAAACTGGAGAATAAAATTCAAGCAGGATCATTTGCAGTGCTGTTTCTATCTCTCCCCCCTCCCCACTCCCCACCTTAGGTTGAGTACAGCTTCCTGTACCACGCAGCTGTGGAAGCCTACATGAGCCACCAGACTGACAGACCAGTGGAGTCGTTTCAACGTGCGGATAGCCTCGGACACATAAACAACGCAGTCGCATTAAACACTCAGGACATCCTCCGGGAATATTCGGTAATCTCCTGATATAGTTTAAATACATATATTTTATATATAGCGTCATCAGTTCATGAGCACTTAATAAATAAGTGAGGTTGGCAGTGTGAAATAGATTGATTGTTGGAATGTGAGAAATGGTTATGAGAGACGATTCATCGATTAACCCGTCAGAAAGCGAAAAACAAAATACATTTGTAATTCCCACATTTTGCTATCTATTCCACCTGTCTTGTTTAGAGTTTTAATACAAAAAAAATTATCTTTCAACAATGAATATTTTTATTTGGAAAAGCAATCTTTCAAAATGATTTGCGAGTTTTGAAATGGTATATCGCATGTCTGATAAGTTGTGATAATACTCTTGTTACAAAACATTTATCTATCTATCTATCTATCTATCTATCTATCTATCTATCTATCTATCTATCTATCTATCTATCTATCTATCTATCTATCTATCTATCTATCTATCTATCTATCTATCTATCTATCTATCTATCTATCTATCTATCTATCTATCTATCTATCTATCTATCTATCTATCTATCTATCTATCTATCTATCTATCTATCTATCTATCTATCTATCTATCTATCTATCTATCTATCTGTCTGTCTGTCTGTCTGTCTGTCTATCTATCTATCTATCTATCTATCTATCTATCTATCTATCTATCTATCTATCTATCTATCTATCTATCTATCTATCTCTCTCTCTCTATCTATCTATCTATCTATCTATCTATCTATCTATCTATCTATCTATCTATCTATCTATCTATCTATCTATCTATCTATCTATCTATCTATCTATCTATCTATCTATCTATCTATCTATCTTTTTATCCATCCATCTATCTATCTATCTATCTATCTATCTATCTATCTATCTATCTATCTATCTATCTATCTATCTATCTATCTATCTATCTATCTATCTATCTATCTATCTATCTATTTATCTGTCAGTCTGCCTGTCCTTTTACCAATCTAGCAGCTTTGATGTATGTTAGCCTTACTCTCTGTCATTCTGTCAATTCGCCTTTATGCGTGTCTGTCTGTTTGTCTTTTCCCAAAAAAAAAATCTCTCTTTTAATCTTTATTCTCTTTCTCACACCTTCGTTCACTTTCTCTCTAATGCATGCCTTTTCTCACCACTCTACATAAACATCCAGCCTTTAGGTATATACTGTAAAACTCATCCAATAATAATGTTTATTTTTTTTTTCATTTTACATAGAAGTTTTAAAAAACACCACCCACCAGGTTTTAGTCATTAGTGATGTGTCCTTGTACCACCAATCCTCGCGTGCCTCTAAACATTTAAACATTTCGACCCTCCAATTACGGAAACAGCCTATGGGGGGGGGGGGGCTGGTGGTACTCAGCCCCGGATGTAAGGGCCCCGCCGCGGATCCCGTGACTAGTTTAAATGTGGAGTTGAAAGGGGGGGGGGGTGTATTTTGTCTGACTCTAATTTGAATTGGACTGTTAACATTGTCTGTTTTCTTTTTTTTTTTATTTCTTTTTCTTTTAGTTCATTGACACGAAGCGGACCCAGAGCACGGACCAACGCCTTATCTCGTGTAACACGAACGGGAACTTTCTCTGTCCAGGTAATAACATCTTACCTGAACTCTCAACAGTAGAGGATTCCCCCCCTCCCCCAAGGAGATACATATTCTTTATGGGTTTTTGGTCTTTTTCCTCTTGAACGATATTCCCTATAAAACTATGTAGTTCCCGTGCAGCGCAGCAATATGTTAGCTGTTCAACTTCGTAATGAAAGTTCTGTTTGTTTGTTAATGAAACATTGCTGTATATAGGAGTTAACTATACGAAACACTTCTACGCTCTGAAGTAATGTGTGTGTGTGTGTGTGTGCGCGCTCTGTGGTAATATGTGTATGCGCTCTGTAGTAATGTGTGTGTGTGTGTGTGTGTATGTGCACTCAGAAGAAAGGTGTGTGTGTGTGTGTGTGCACTCTGTAGTCATCTGTGTATGCGGTCTGTAATAATGCATGTGTGCACTCTGTATCAGTGTGTGCGCGCTTTGTGGTAATTTGTGTGCGCCCTCTGTAATAATGTGTGTGTGTGTGTTTGCACTCTGTATGAGTGTGTGTGCGCACTCTGTAGTAATATGTGTGCGCACTCTGTATCAATGTGCGTGCGCACTCTGTAGTGCATCTATTAATGCGTGTGCGCGCTCTGTGCTAATGTGGTTGCGCACTCTTGGCGTCTTGCAGGCAGAACAGTGCTAAAAACATCAGAGGCGGGGGGGGGTCCGTTATTTTCATACATTGAGCGTACTTAGGTCTGATGGGGCACCGGGAGCAGAAGAGAACCATGGGCCCCCTTTGAATACATTTAGATAACACAACAAAACCCACTTTAAATCTGGCTTTTGTGGGGGCCCTTTGAATACATTCAGATAACACAACAAATCAGGCAGATCCGATTTATTTCATGATTATATTTTAAACTGGAATACCGTTGTATTAATTCTTTACTTTCGATTTAACACAGAACCCAAATCGCTATTATTTTATTAGAAGAATATTATTTAAATTGTTTAGATTTCTGCACGACCAGCTCCTGTTAGTTTTAACCCATTACCTTGCACGGAACGAGTACATTATCTGGGCTGACGAATTGGGATGGGGGAATGTGTTAAAGAAGAAAGATTGGATCAAATTATGATTGAAAGACATGCAGATTATTCCTATCTACATTGATTGATATTCAAATCTATATCTATCTATCTATCTATCTATCTATCTATCTATCTATCTATCTATCTATCTATCTATCTATCTATCTATCTATCTATCTATCTATCTATCTATCTATCTATCTATCTATCTATCTATCTATCTATCTATCTATCTATCTATCTATCTATCTATCTATCTATCTATCTATCTATCTATCTATCTATCTATCTATCTATCTATCTATCTATCTATCTATCTATCTATCTATCTATCTATATGTCTGTCTGTCTGTCTGTCTATCTATCTATCTATCTATCTATCTATCTGTGTCTGTCTGTCTGTATGTATGTATGTCTGTCTGTTTATTTTAGGCTGCTTACACGTATTTCTGCATTTTAAATAAAAGTACATTTCCATTTCTCTATAGTGTTATACATTTTCGATAGACTGATAAAGAAATTTATTTTAATTCCATCTATAAATGTAACTTGTTAGTAACCCTGTCCTAGATCTGTGCACCGAGAGGCCATTTCAGAGTTACCAACTACCTTTTCCTTGTGACACCGGAAGCATCCACGTCACACCAGTTCCGGTGAGTACCATCTTTTTGTCTAATGCAGCGATTCTCAAAGTGGGGCAAAAATCGACCCCCCCCCACATGATGTCACAGCATCAAGTTCACACTTATAAGTAGAATAATTTTGTTATATGTGAGAAATGAGAATTATACACATTGCATTTTTTATGTTAGATTCAATGTTGCTGTCATATCATCAAGGGGACGTTGTATGTCTTCCTGAGCTTGACCCATGACCCATATGACCCATCAAGTTCTTGACCCAGACCAATCATGATCCATGACCCATGACCCATTGAATGTTGTTATTTTCAAGATGTCGGCCGTCGCCATAGAAACCATTTTGAAATACAAAAAATCGCGCGACGACGGGTGTTTTTTTTTTAGGGTCGGGCGGAGACTAAGGATGGGTCGTGGGTCAGGGAACATTGACCCATGACCCATGCGACCCATCCAATTTTGCGACCCATTTGACCCATTGACCCATGACCCATTACTTGCTCTGATGTCTACATTGACATATTCAATCGTGTTTCGTTTAACACTTCTACACGTTATGTCTCGTATGTTTGATCTACAACCAAAATCTCTCAATTTTTATAAATTAGAACATATTGGGCTCTCAAAAAAACCTGCGTCTAAAATATTTCCCTTTCTTTGTTTGTTTATACGGTATGAGCTATTTATTTTCCGAGAGATGGGGGTGAACGGCGAAAATAAAATTGAGAATCACTTGTCTAAGGACTTTAGTCCGGGGGGGGGGGGGAGGGGATTGGGGGGGGCGGGGCGTGGGCGGTGGGGGGATGTTCAGTTCATTTGGTTTTTTTTTTTATCTTCTTTTTTTTTGTTATAAAAGTTGTACTAGTTTTGCTTTATCTGCTTTGTCTGTTATTTGCCTCTTGTCCAGGGGGTGGGCGAACTGTTTGAATCGCGGGTCACATTGGGTTCATACATTTGACATGCGGGCCGGTATTGAGCTAGAATATATTATAGTTAAAAACCCCGCAACATAAAAAGGCTTGTTCTACAAACGGGTGTCTCAATCACCCTAATTAATTTAATTATTAGCGATTGTAACGGAAGTGATTTGAGTTAATAAAGTTCACCCGCATGCAATAGGGAATGTTGTTGAAACCAGAATGACGTCATTTAAGTCAAACAGAGTAGCGTCCCATTTATTAACCAAGTTGCCTCAGTAGTCATCATCAAAAAAAGTTTTCATTGTGATGTAATACACAGTACTAAGTTACTTATGAAGTAATAAGTACTAATATTAAGACTTTTCTCTATGGGTGGACCTGTAAAAAAAAAAGGACAGTTCATTGCTTACTTGTAAGAAACATATCGCACGTTGAAGACATAAAGAAAAAGAGATTTATCTTGAGATGTTAGTTTCTTTACTTGGTAAATAGCTTACGTAATAAAATTGGAAGAGAAGATACAATTCCAACAAAATTATTAAATATGATAGATTCTTTTGTTTTATTTTATTTTATAATTATTATTATTATTATTATTTTTTAAAATGTTGGTCTTTGTTTAAAAGAAAATGTCAAAAGTATTGATTTCATAAGCTATTCATTGAAAGATTACAACAGAGTTTTTAATATCAACTTTCATCAAATAGCACTCAGACATTTGGATCAGCTGACCAGAACAAAACATGTAAATAAAACTGAAACCAACAACAGACATTTGATATTGTTTTCATTCAAAGAAAATTTGATTCAGTGTTTTGATTTCTCATAAATAACGGCCACACTTAGGCTTTTCAAATATATATATATATATATATATATATATATATATATATATATATATATATATATATCAGTAGATAAAAATCAGTAGCAATATCAACAAAATAACAGTTTTTTTTCGCCATATTGGTATGGCCACATTGAATATTTGCAATAATCTAATACATAATCGTCTAACCTAGGCGGTAGACCGACCGTACGTGTGATCCCGGCTAAAAATAGTCTGGGGAATTAACAAGCAAGTGAATTCCAAAATTTTCGTCTCCCTCAAGGGGAGTTAACTCGCAAGCTCGGCTAAAAATAGTCTGGGGAATTCCAAAACTGGAAAATCTTAAACACAACAAGGATTTCTTATTATATCGCAGATAGCAAGCAGCCAGCATCAGCAGGCTTTACAAATAGTAGCTTCAAAAAGTTGCTCATAAGATGCGCACACATATTCTACCAGAACCAAATTGTGTGTTAACTTGCAGTCATTTCCCGAGAAATTCACCTTCATCTTTCCCTTTCTCCAATCTTGTAAATTTTATTTTTGTCGACCTCAGCATTTACCCCGGAGCTACAGAATTATTTAGCGAATCTGACGTCAGCGATCAAAGTATTACAAAAAAAAAAAAGCGTAAAGATAAAACGATACTATTTTTTTAGCACCCTGCCATATAATCAGGACTTTAAGACATTAACAGCTTTACATGACAGCGACACTGCAGTAGAATACCACACCGTTTTAGTTGGTGATGTGGAGTTGTGTGTACAAACTGATGCTATCAGCGGCGGCTCCTGTATAGGAACTGTGGAACTGCAGCACCCCCCCATTTCCCCCATATATATATATATATATATATATATATATATATATATATATATATATATATAAAGTAAAGTTCCCTTAAGCCCCAAAGGGCTCATTCGGGCAGATGAAGTGTAGAATTCATCTGTTTCTATAACCTCGGCATATGAAGGGATTCTGTGGTTAGCACAACGCCCAGCCGCTTTTACTCCCCTCCCCCCCACCGCAACATAAAGTCAGGTACCCATTTAAAGCTGGGTGGACTTGGGGGACTTTCACCAGGACCTGAAAAAGTCCTAAGGTTCTTACTGAGATTCGATCCCGGGACCCTCCGGTCGATAGTCAAGCTCTCCACACCACTCGACCACCCGTCCCCTCTTTCAAATACAGTGCGAGGTTTTCGCCTTTAATTATTGATATGTACCTGGATAATATTAAAATTCTTAAGTTTAAGTGTCGGCAGATATAATAGTGTAACCCAAGATTGTGAGAAACATAAACATTTTCGTTGTATGGAACTGTCCGCAACACAGTGCCACCTCTTGACACACAAATGTAGTGTTGTTTTAGTCCCAGGGCATATTTTAGTTTCAGTTTTTATTTCGTTTTTCTGTAATAATTTTAGTTTTCGTCTAGTTTTAGTCTTGCTTCTAATTTTAGTTTTAGTTTTAGTTCTCGTTGACGAAAAGTCAACATTTTCGTCAACGAAGGTTTTAGTTTTAGTTTTCGTGAACGAAAGCAACACTATATTTTAGTTTCAGTTTTTATTTCGTTTTTTCTGTAATAATTTTAGTTTTCGTCTAGTTTTAGTCTTGCTGTTAATTTTAGTTTTAGTTTTAGTTTTCATCAACGAAAACAACACTACACAAATGAATTGAACAACAGTCACCTATCGAGTATAGTTTTAAACAAGCGACAGTTCATTTTCTCATTTCATCCAGTTGAAACTACCCCCCCCCCCCTACACACACCGCTCTTCCCCTATACTTGTGTGAAGAATAATTCAAAGTGAATCTCTACTTCAGTTTATAATTTGATTTTGTTTTTCTTCATTCTATTCTTGGGGGGCTGAAATGATTGGTCTGGTGGTTAACTTTGAAATCAATATTTCAGTTCATTTGACTTTGTTTACTGGATCTTAATCTTTTTTGATTTTTTTTTTTTGTTTAAATTTTAACTCAAGTGTGAGTTTGTTTTGTTTTTGAATGAACGACCGACACATTTAGAATATTTATATGAAGATTGTAAAACTATCATACATGTGTGTGTGAATTGAAACTCGAAGTATTTCGGGATTTGAAGAAATAAAGCAACGAAGCAATGCATGGGTTGTTTAGTATCAATGACAATTGACATTTGAATAGTGATGGTATCATCGGTCGTGATTCATGATGGTGTTCTATTGACATCTAACCGTTTGATGTATCGTCCCCATACCACTCTTACTTAGTTTTATCCTGCATGTTACAAACACACACACACACACATAAACATAGTCCCTGTGTCACTACACACAAAGATATGATTTAAATAAGACACAGATAGGGTATTATATATATATATATATATATATATATGGGCCTAGGCATAAATGTTACTATGCCCACACACATACAACCTTTGGTTTTTTTACTAGTAACACACACAAGAGCAAACACATTTAACATGTAAATATGCAGCACAATGACAACAAAAACAAACATAAATACAACGCCATTAAAATGAGGCCACTATTTTACTCAAACACACACACACAGAGAAAAAAGCATTTTTACTCAACGGCCTTTTTCATTACATCTTGGCCAGCAGTGTAACGTGACAGACGACATGCTTTGAAATATTTCAACAATCTCTCGCTATGTTCAGTTGACATTAAATAAAAACCTTTGCAATCTGGTACTGTGTGTACTTCCCCTCCTCCTCTTCTATCTATCTATCTATCTATCTATCTATCTATCTATCTATCTATCTATCTATCTATCTATCTATCTATCTATCTATCTATCTATCTATCTATCTATCTATCTATCTATCTATCTATCTATCTATCTATCTATCTATCTATCTATCTGGGAGTCACCTCATTACGGTGGTGGTGATGGCCTGGTGCGTTATGACTGTGAGCTAGGTTGCCGTGGTTCAGCCACACGCTGTCAACACGGCCATGTTAGTCTCGGATGAGGTTCGGTTTGTGTTTGTGCGTGTGTGTGTGGGGGGGGTTGGGGTGGGGTGGGTTTGATATTTCAAAACGTTTTATTTTTAGCCATTTACTAGTTATGAATGATAGCAGAAACGAATACTATATTTGACTTGTGAAGCATCCGGTTAAAGCTGAGTTGAAATTAAGTCGACTGTCTGGGTTTATGCTAATGTATATACACCGTTTCTTTGTTGTTGTTGTTGTTTTAAATTACATCTGGTTTAAATTTTTGAACACATTTCACCTTTTGTTTTAATCAATGCCCGTCGCCAGGGACAGGCGATTTGAATCCCTTGTCCGGGGGAGGTGGTGGTGGGGAGGGGCGTTTGGTTCCCTCACTAGGATTGCTGTCGCTTTCTATTAAAGGAAATGGATTTTGTCGTCAAGAGCCCTTTAGGAGTAAAGAAATTCTGCAAACACTTTTTTTTGTGGATAGTCTTTGAGCAGGTTTGATAACTTGAGCCATCGTTATTGGTGGCGCCAATTACGTCAGTATCGTCAACATGTCTATTGGATGATCTTTCATGGTCTCCTTATATTACCGCATGTAGTACAATCGTCACAATTTGAGCTTTGTTAAAAAAACAATTTGATTTGCATGTATGTGTGTGTGTGTGTGTGTGTGTGTGTGTGTGTGTGAAAAATGATTATAAAGCCCATTTCAAACTTTGTTATAAATATTTTTTTTGTTTTTATATTTATTCCCAAAATTCCATTAATGTAATAAATATAAAAGAGAACAAAAAACAAATGTTACATTGAAAGTACACATACACATCTTTTTAAACCAAATCCTGACGTTCTATTTTATTAAATCATGCGCGCGTGAATAATTGTAAAATATTTATATTCAATTATCATTCTATTGTAATGCAAAGCAATAATAATAATAATAATAATAGCAATAGCAATAATAATAATAAAAAGAAACCAATAACAAAATTGTGTTGAGATTGTGCTGGGTAGTAAGGTACATTTCAGTGCCCCCCCCCGGGATATCGTACCCCAGGGTTGTAATACGCCCTTGATATGAGATTAATAAATTTTTAAACGATTGAACGTTGTTTTTTTTCCCCGCAACTCACACATGTAAACATTAAAAAAAACACACACAATTGTAGAAAAATAAAATAAGTGAAACTCTTAAAATTCGGACATGCAGGCCCGGATGTTTCTTCAAAATTTAATTTCATTCAAAATTTTAAATTCAGTGTCAACATAAATATTTAACTGAATAAAATTTCAAATTCGTCTGGCTTGAGTTGATGTTGCTTGAAATCCCACAACAGGTGCTGTTCTTATTACATCTGCGACATAGGCAGAAGCTTCAGATATATATATGGGGGACCCTAAGCAAAAGTTCCAGACTGGGCCCACCTATTGACAGATTTATACTGGAAGAGACGTTTTTTTTTTATTGGTCGATGACTGTCATAGGCGGTTGCTCATTGGCCTATTCAAAAGAGGGCAAACTCTTTCTGTACCATGCCCTCATTATTCTCTCTTCATTGAACACGCACACATATGTTCATATTACAACAATCATACACACCAAATACACACACTCTCTCTCTCTCTCTCTCACACACACACACACGACCACACGTACATCAATTACACACACCACATACACACTCTCCCTCACACACACATACATACGACCCGACCACACGTACAACAATCACACACACCACATACACACTCTCCCTAACACACACACACGACCACACGTACGACAATCACACACACCACATACACACTCTCCCTCACACACACCACATACACACTCTCCCTCACACACACCACATACACACTCTCCCTCACACACACGTACATACGACCCGACCACACGTACAACAATCACACACACCACATACACACTCTCCCTAACACACACCACATACACACTCTCCCTAACACACACCACATACACACTCTCCCTATCACACACACACGACCACACGTACGACAATCACACACACACCACATACACACTCTCGCTAACACACACACACGACCACACGTACGACTATCACACACACCACATACACACTCTCCCTCACACACACCACATACACACTCTCCCTCACACACACACGACCACACGTACGACAATCACACACACCACATACACACTCTCCCTCACACACACCACATACACACTCTCCCTAACACACACACCACATACACACTCTCCCTAACACACACACACACACGACCACAGTACAACAATCACACACACACTACATACACACTCTCCCTCACACACACACACACACGACCACACGTACGACAATCACACACATACCACATAAACACTCTCCCTCACACACACATACACACTCTACCACACACACACACACACACGACCCCACGTACGACAATCACACACACACACCACATACACACTCTCCCTCACACACACCACACACACACTCTCCCTCACACACACCACACGCACAATTTCTAAACCGAGTTTTTTTCATTTCATAATAATGACGTCACTGTCACATGAGGGATTTTGGGGGGGGGGGGTGTCTTCACCCAAAATAACTATTTTTAGCGGCGACAGCCAGTGCTGTATTTTTTGACCTGTCCTTCATATTTCCCTCCGGTCACTAATATCGATCTCAAGATCTAAAAGGAAGTGATTTATTTTTTCAAAGTGGATCTCAAATTTTATTCACATTCCGGGAAATGTTTTTTTTTAAATATAAAAAAAAATCGTGAATGTAACAATTTTTTGATGTACAGAATATTTCACAATCATTTCAGTGACGCCGAGCTCATATTGAATTCATTCATGTGTTGTATGTTGTGAATTGAATCAATTTTAGTCAACACTGACTTGTTTTTTGTCGGTATTCAATCATGTACATTCAGTTTTTGACTTCAATTATTTGTATTTAATTATGACTTTAATCAAATTTACTCCATATTGATTAGAATCACGTGATTTCAACATCGACTATCACACACGTTTGGCTATTCATTTTTGATAGTTAGTCCTGTGAATTTTGTATTGTCTTCTGTCATATGTATTATGTATTGTCTTCTGTCATTTGTATCCTGTATTGTCTCCAATGTTCCCTCTAAGGTGTGATATGAAGTGAGCAAAAAATTTTTGTCTCTGAGCTACATTTTGTTTTGAGGCCAAAATTTGTGAGCGATTTAAGCGATGTCGTCCGTCGAAGTGAGCGATCGTACGTGTAGTATGAGCGACGCTCTGAATTCGTGTGAGCGATCGCTCACGCGCTCAGCTTAGAGGGAACATTGAAAATTGTCTCCTGTCATGGGTATTCTGTATTGTCTTCTGTCATTTGTATCCTGTATTGTCTCCTGTCATGTGTTTTCTGTATTATCTTCTGTCATTTGTATCCTGTATTGTCTCCTGTCATGGGTATTCTGTATTGTCTCCTGTCATGGGTATTCTGTATTGTCTTCTGTCATTTGTATTCTTAAGTCTAAACCAGGGGGTATCAAAGTATGCATTTGAAGGTACTCACTTTTCGGTCATGTACAATCAGTGACCCTCCAACCTTTTTCTCGCTACGTACCGGTCAGCCTTTGATAATTTCACCGCGGCCCACTAAAAAAAAGGGGGGAGGGGGGAGAGGAGACGTTGATAATTGCTCGTCCGTGGAAAGTCGCACAATCAGGTGATACATAAATAAGAAGGACATAATTTAAAGATTCTTGGGCGGTCCAGTAACATTCGTTCCACGGACCGGTACCGGTCCGCGGCCCTGGGGGTTGCTGACCACTGATCTATAAGATCAGATCTTCTTAAAACAGCTACAGCTGGTACATTTTTTTTTAAATCCAGAACAACAGTTAATTAAATAATAGAAATAAACAAAAAAAAAGTCGCTCATTGGGAGTCCACACAAAACGCACCGAGAGCCGCATGTGGCTCTAGAGCCACATTTGAAAACACCGTTGGTCTAAACAACCCCAAATCAGCTCACGCATCTAAATAATCTCACACCCACACCTTCATCAATCCCCTACCTCCACGGTTCTCATCCGTTAGTAAGCGTACCCCATGGGGGTTACGGGGGGAAAGGTTATGCAAAGGTAGGCAGCAACATATAATTTTTGTTTTTAAACAACCTGAAGAGTTTGAACAAAGTCGATTGTTTGCTTCGGACATTCTGTCACACCGTTTGAGGTATAGTCGTGAAATACGTTGAGAACCGCTGCCATATCTCCTCTCTTTCTCTCTCTCTCTCTCTCTCTTTTTCTCCCCCCCCCCCCTCCAAGCTACTCCCACTTGGACAGCGACGGAAATGAAATCAACGGGATTTCTAACATGTCCTAAAAATAGAACGCCGGTAAACCTTTTTTATTTAAAGAATTATTATTAGCCCGACTCTGTGTAAAGAAAATAAATTATTTTCATTTTTTTTATTCCTACCTATTCAAATCTTTTGAATAAGACTGATTATCTTACACCTGTCATTCAATATTCTCTGATAATAATCATCCGGCATCAATGAAATATTCGTCTCCTGTTATTCTGCTAAAGACGGATTATATTGATGGCTAGCTAGCATTTCAACTGGTAAGTGGACCGACCACAATAATGAAAAAAAAAAACAGAATTCAAAGCCGAGGTAGTTGTTTACGCTGCCACTAACTCAGGGGTCGGCAAAACCTTTTGAGACGTAAGAGCCAAAAGTTATAATTTACAATTTTCTCAGTTTTTTTAAAGAGCCACTAAAATTGTTGTTTCAATATTATGGTATTTAATTAGGCCGGAATAGGACATCGAAAGAGCCGCAACTTGATATCAAAAGAGCTGCATGCGGCTCGCGAGCATAGGTTGCCGACCCCTGCACTAACTATATAGTTTGTTTCTTTATTATCCGAATCCGACATTTCATTAAACACTTGTCAGTTGTGTGTGCATTATCATTTACCCAAGAGGCGTAACTGTGGTTAGGCAAAACATGCGGCTGGCTGGGGTGCCGACTTCTAAGAGACCTTTATTTGTGCCTTTAATCAATAAAAGTTTAATTTTTATTAATTTAAAAAAACACAAAACATCTTGCTACTGAAGAGTGTCTTTTTTATATTAAACCAGATCTGATGAAATGTTTTGGGCGAATTGAACATTCACGCAAGGCCTAGATAGTTAACTGCAGCCCCGTAGCGTGAAAATTCTACAGCAGGGGTCAGGCCATAGCAGGGGGGGGGGGAAGAAATAAATGTTACTAGGTAGAGCAAACAAGTAGAGGGGGGCCAGACAAAACGCAAGTGGGGGGGGGGGCGGCCCCCTGGTCGCCCGCACGCTACGGGCCTGGTTAACAGTCAGGTTCACCAAAAGGAAGGGCGACGTGAGCCAATTGTTAGGGGCGTTAAGATTTAAAAAGAAGCATTTATAGGGTGGGGGGGGGGAGACGGTCACACGTGTATTATATTATTAAGGTTTCAAAAATAGCAAACCTTATTTTTTTTTTTGCTAAGGGTCGCCAAAGTACCTACGCCTAGGGCCCTATGATGTCCCTTTGCTAAGGACCTCAAAATGTGCACTTTTTTTTTATTACGGCAACCCCCCCCCCCTCTTAAAAAAAACGTCATAGAGTGGAGACATGGAGGGATTGTCACCATGACCTTAAAAATTGACTATTGTTCCCACTGGAGATCGAACCCGGTGCAATTTAAGTCGTTAAGTCTAACGGCTCACATCAAAGAATTTGTCACTACCTTGAATTCTTGACATCACGATCTCATAAATTTACGGATGCTATATGATCAATACATCCTAAAATGTTTGAACTTTCAACTGACAACTGCTTACTTGGAACAAAGAGTAATTAATATATATTTATCTACATATATAGCTATAAAATTGTCCTGTCTTTATTGAATATAGTTAGCATAATCAATCATAATAAAATGATTACAAGTTTAAAAATATATAACATCAGTTATATGTAAATTGTATATGTTGTTAGTTTAATACTTTATACAAATATATAGATCTTTGTTCGTTTCTGTTTTGTATATAACATAAATACATCAATAAATTTTTCTCTAAGAGTTATGATCGGCAACACGCCTCGTCTCTGATATATATATATATATATATATATATATATATATATATATATATATATATATATATATAGTTAACATTTTTCTAACAAGGACTGAGAAATGTTAGCTTGGGATATATCTGGTTTGGGTTAAGTTTGCTGACCAGTTGTTAATTTAGTTGGCTATTTTTCATCTACATAAAACATAAAAACATCGCCAACATTTCAACAAGTATTTATTTGGTTTAAAGATTTCATCCCCAGAACGCGCATCTTTGACTGAGAATAATCTCTTGTATACAATTTCAATAACAACTTTTGATATTTTTTTTTGTTTTCTTACAATTATGATAAATAAACGGAAGATTTGAATTGATTATTTATTGATTATGATATTTGTGTGAGCTGTGACATTTTTTTTTATTAATGCCATCACAACCGATGTTCTTTTGATTTGGTCATTTGTGCGGAGTTGTGCCCCCTGTTTATTATTAACGCCCTTTTCATTCGAATCGATGCACGGGGCGTGCGTCACTGATTATTAATGTTCTTTTCATTCCGACAGCTGTGTCACCAATCATTGAAGAGACAAAGCGCCGAATGCCCCATCAGGTTACGACATTCCGTGTCCCTGCAGGAGCATGAAGTGTTCCTGGGCATAGGCGGAGTCCTGGTGAGTACTAAATACAATAAAACTCATTCTCACCCCTTGCCCTACATATATGTATATATATATATACATAAAAGAAGAGCATTGTGTATAGCAACGGTTCCAACCACATTAGTATCCTAGCAATAGTTCCAACCGCATATCCTAGCAATAGTTCCAACCACAGCGGTACCTAGCAACAGTTCAATCCACAGTGGTATCCTTACAGTCTATATCATAAACAAAGCCGTCATTATGGGTAGGAAAAGTAGCTGGATGCGTAGCCCCCCCCCTCTCCCGCCACGCCCCGCTCCGTCCCGTCTCGACAAAAATTTTGCCCGACACATGGAAGGTAAATCTGAACACATGAAAGGGGCCAAGGGGGCCTCTAAAATTTCAGAGGTAGGTTTTATCTGTAGAAGGCAACCTTAGCATCTTTTCATTTTATATTTGCCTGTGGCCCACAAATATAACTTTGACTTACTTTCGCCCCCAAATAGCCCGGGCTAGATCACCCGATAGCTCCGAGTCTATGTGATGACCTAATGACCTCCCTGGTCTCGTTTATGGTTAAGACACAAAAAAAAGCTCCCCCTCCTCTCCCCCCACCCCCTCCCCCTCAAATAAGGTTTACCGGTTGAAATTTACTTTCATTCAATTCATTCAATATAAGCAATGTATAGTCATCTGTTTACTCTAGAAATCACAATCGGGCCACTGTTTGTGGTGCCTCCCGTCGTTATCAAGCAGGACATACGTTAACAGAGCAACAGTTAAAATGCTTTATTCAAATTCATGTATTTAAAAGATAAGCAGATCACATTTTTATTTTATGTTCACTGTCCTTTGTTAAAAGAAATAGTAGCGAGTTTTCCGCTTATTGTTGCACAGAAAACGTTGTGGATTGAATACACTGGGGTTTGAACCCCCTTACCCTACATCTTACAGATCGGATCCACAAGCCATGTGCCTCTGATTAGGCCTACGAGATCGATAAATGCACACAATATGCATTTATTACGACTGCAATATATTGCTTTCCGTTTGAAATGAGAATAGATGTACTGTGAGAAACATAGTGTCTAGGAAGTTGTTGGTATGTCTAGCCATTTCTGCTCTGATTATTATTATTATTATTATATATATAATATATATCAGAGATGTTCCAAGTACTGACCATGCAAGTACGAGTACTCATGTTGCAAGCAGTAGTACAAGTACTCCTAAAATGTACTGGAGTACAACAAGTACTAAGTACCGCATTCTCTGCTGCATACAGTAATTTAGAGTATTAAGTATTGAATAAATAGGGCGCAACAACAACAACAACAAAAATATTCGCAGGCCATAAAACATAAAACACAATCGTTCAAAAACAACTATACACTGGGTCGTCATTACACAGCCCCGTAGCGTGAAAATTTTACAGCAGGGGCCAGGCATTCTACAGCAGGGGCCAGGCAATAGCAGGGGGGGCGGTAATACATTTTACTAAGTAGAACAAATAAGCAGAGGGGGCCAGACAAGACGCAGGGGGGCCCGGCCCCCTGGCTCCCCCGCACGCTACGGGCCTGTCGTTACATCCCCTATAACTATATGCATACACCCAATAAATTAACCTATTGGGGCGGGGGTGGGGGTTGGGGGAAGGCCCCCCGCCCTTGGGTGGCACTACTTCCATGTACGCCCTGGGCGGCATCATCTGACGTTCTTAAGTAATTTTTTTTTCGTGCGCACTGAAATGATGAGGCATTTTAAAGTCCACCGCCAGAGAGCCAGCTACACGGGTTACGCACCTCCAACCCCTCCACCCTCCCCCCCCCCCACACACACCTGCGTCCACCTCTCCAAGAGACACACACACACACACACACACACAAAGCAAATATAACAATTTTGCCGTTTCTCTCTTTCTTTTCTTTTTGTATTATTTCCCCCAAACATCGATATAATTTCCCTCTTTTATCCTTTCCATTAAGTTTCACAAATGTTTATGTTTATGCCGCTGTTTATCAGAGCAGACGATTTTTAAGGAATTAAAATTTCATTACTTGAAGAGTATGCCTGTGTAAATTGTCTGTCCGTGTTTGTGTGTGTGTTTATGTGTGTGTGTGTGTGTGTGTGTGTGTGTGTTTACTTTTTTCTCCGTTTATTTGGCACAGCGATCGATAACTCTATTTCATGTGTGTCGAGAGCTTCCAACGATTATTTCCCTTTCATTGTTTATGTTGAGTAACGGGAATGGGACGAGATGTTATTTTCCGTTCTCAAACATCAATAATGTGGTTAAAATGGAATTTGAAAAAAAAATAAACAAAAGAAAATATAATAAGAAAAAAGAAGAGAATTTTAAAAGCTTTAAAAAATATTTCTTTCTGTTTGGATATAATTAATATTTGTCCTTAATTTTGTAGAGAAATTATTTTCGGTTCGTTAATACTGGACTGGATTGATTTTCGTCAGACCTAGAACTTTTTATGAACGAACACAAATGAGTAAAAATAAAGTTTAGATTATTTCAGTTATGTTTTTTAAACATAATAAAATAAAAAGCGAATCTATAACCCGGAGTTTTATTGGTTCTCACTTAAAGACACATCTAGTTGATCGGGGTTGTGTTATTGTTTTAAAGACACATCTAGTTGATCGGGGTTGTGTTATTGTTTTAAAGACACATCTAGTTGATCGGGGTTGTGTTATTGTTTTATTGACACATCTAGTTGATCGGGGTTGTGTTATTGTTTTATAGACACATCTAGTTGATCGGGGTTGTGTTATTGTTTTATAGACACATCTAGTTGATCGGGGTTGTGTTATTGTTTTAAAGACACATCTAGTTGATCGGGGTTGTGTTATTGTTTTAAAGACACATCTAGTTGATCGGGGTTGTGTTATTGTTTTGACGACATCTAGTTGATCGTGCCTAAAAAAAATCCTAAATAACCAATTATTTTTCAACAATTGAAGATTTCCACATATCTGATTAATAACAAATGAAACAGTTTTAAGAAATTTATTTTGGCAATGAGGGAAATATTAACTAAGCCAATCCAGAACATTGCAATCAAGAAAGGCAAATTTTAGAAATTTCAAAGGCCAGAAAAAGGTGGGAGAAGGTTTTGCGAACAAGAGATGAAAAGTTGCAACCAAACATGGGTGGAGCTTTAAAAGGCCCTCCTAAGGCCACAGTGCACTGGAGAGTGATTGCAGAGGCCCTTTGCTCTGCAAGGAGTTCAAGGAATTAAGTCAAGTTAGAACACCAATGCCTAAAGGGACCAACTTTTTGGATTTTCATCGAGACAATAACTAAACGCAACTGTTACCCGACCAGCAAACTGGAATAATAATTATTTTTTTTTTCCGCCGGGTAACAACTGCGATAACTAAAATGCCTAACATGGCTCAACATTCGGTGGGTCAAAAGGCTCTCCGGTTGTCAAATATTATAATGGGCCCGAGATCTGCGCGCAGAGACCTGGCCAGCTTATTTGCCAAAATGTCCCTCTGCGATCCTCGAGCTGATTCATAGTGGGTCAGCAAAAAAAAAAAATTTAATCGAGAAAGCTTAATTTGAGCTTTTTACATTTCTTTTAAGGTGGGGGCCGCAAAATCTGAACATATTTCGTATTGGGCCGGGATCTTTTGAGAAACACTGTCTTAACACAATGTATAATCAAAATACAGATGCTATGCTGTTAGGTATTTTGATATATATATATATATATATATATATATATATATATATATAGAGAGAGAGAGAGAGAGAGAGATGTTTGCAGTGCAGCGATCAGTTCGCGAGTTCTTGTTGCTTCACATCGATATCGATTACATAATCAATTACCCCCTGTTATTTTTTTTTATATCTCCTTCTTTGAACGAGTAGCCGACAGAATGCAAGTACTCATTCCTTGTCACCCCCATCCCCGCCTCGTCTCAGACCATGGACTTCTGGCAGATGATGTTCGATACGGGGTGCCAGTGTGTAGTCAGACTCGTGTCCCCGTTGGAAGCCGCCACGTTACAGGTAACAATCACAGTGTGAAGGTCGGGGGGGGGGGGTAAAACTAGGTCAACCCAGGTAATCAATCGAGACGTCTCTTATTATTTAGTCCTCCCCCCCCCTCTACCTCTTACCTATCATTCCACACGTACCTAGGTGATACAATTCAGAAATAAATTTTGTTTAATGTACTCACTAGCAACTGGTCTTTTTTAATTTCGGGAATTATTGTTTTTTTCTATTTTTTTTTCAAGAATCGTTTTGAATTTTGATTTAAACTTTGGAAGTCCGGGGGGAATGTCGCATTCTATTCACGAATACCCAATACAGATTCAAGGGCGTCGCTCCGCTATGAGCGGAGGGCAGGACGAACACAGGTTTTCCCTCGCCTTGGGAGGATGGGTCAGAGTGAAATTCAAAACTTATTTATTTAGTTTTTTAATTGAATTCAGAATTAAGGGGGAAGTGGAATCAGATACCCCCCGTCCCCCGGTGATGTAACTTATCAGGTGTGTATGGAGGGGGGGGGGCAAAATATATGGCTGAGACCCAGGCCCCACGACAGAAATTTCGGACCCCTGGGCAGGGCTGTCACGGCCCCCCCCCCGTGCTGATAATAATATTGGCCAGCTCAGTCCGGGCCCCTAAAACTTGCCGGGCCCCTGGGCATTTGCCCCCCCCCGCCCACCCCCTCTCGGCGGCACTGCTGAGACCCTTCCCCATAGTCTGGAACCAAGTAGTCATCCACTTATGACGAACGAGGAATAGCCATATATATCATTCTTTCCCACGAAGCGGAGTGTTTAGGTGTGTGAGTAACAAGGGAAGGAACTCAACACTTTTTTTTTAATTAAGGGAACAAACTTTGTTTATTAGTGCCGAATTAAAAAGAAGAGACCGTGTTACTGGTCATGTAAAAATGTTGTATTGAAATACCATAAATATGACACAGACATTCATCATTTATACTACAAATTCAAAATATTACACTCAATTCCTAATTCAGAAATATTTGTGAACATTTCAAAGGTAAAAAAAAAATATATATCTATCAGTACCAGTCTTATCTACACACAATGAAACGTGTAGTTTTTTTTGCATCAACTAATAATGCGCATAACACATATTACTGCTCCGATTATATTCCTGCTGTCATTAAATGTAATGTTAATAACAGAAGGTAATAATTGATATTAAGTCCTATTACTGTCGCAGAAGTTACCATGATCAATAGGGTACATCCTATGCAAGGCTACCCTGATCTAGGAGACTTAGCATGGTCTATGGGGAAAAGATCATTGGGGTTCTCCAGTCAGAAAAAGAAAACCCTTCTTGCGACGGTGGTGGTACTGTTATCAATGAGGACTATATTATTCACAGCTGCCGGTGGTGACGGATGTGGTCGGCACACAACACCCTTCCACTCTGTCCCACTCAAGCGCATCTACGCAGCCTGCCATTTAGGGCGAAGGGTTCAAGCACATTACACCACTTCTCCCCCTCCCCCTCTGTCCGAATGGTTTGGAACAAACCCCTTGCCTTGCCATTCTGGTCGATCAGCAGTACACACACCCTGCTTGTCTGGCCAGTATGGGCAGGTCTTGAAACCTTTCTATCTGCCATCCTAGCAGATGTTAGCGGGCACAATAACCCCGCCGTTCTGTAGGCATGGCAGACATGCAACAGCGCCGCCAACAATGCTGGTGTGGTAGGCACACTATCATGCTGTCAATGGTGGCATAAAAACTAAACAAAAAAAAAAACAAAAAAAAAAGTTCATGTTTATTTTCTGTAGTACCTCGTTTAATTCTCCTCTGCAGCCAGACAAAATGCCTC
Source organism: Bulinus truncatus (assembly GCA_021962125.1). Taxonomy (NCBI): domain Eukaryota; kingdom Metazoa; phylum Mollusca; class Gastropoda; family Planorbidae; genus Bulinus; species Bulinus truncatus. The sequence continues at coordinate 1,845,867 of JAGDYQ010000059.1, read as the reverse complement.
AGAGCACTTCAGAGTTTTACCTCAGTTTGACGTCACATGGGCCACTCAGAGACCTGGTGTGGGAGACTAATTTAATGCTTCGGACAACCAGTCAGGTAAATGACAAATTTTGTTTTTTGGCGGGGCGTTACTCAATTGGCGCAGATGGGTACAGCTCTGAACACTGGCGATTGTACAACAGAAACAAACACTCACGCCTCGTCCCTGCACCCCTGACAGATAATAATTAATATTCACATTAAAGTATGCTTCGAAAAACAACCATGGTTGGGAAGGGGGAGGGAGTGTGCAGGTGGGGGCCCAAGCTGATTTAACATCAATTTCTAAGGAGTTTCCGTCAAAAAAAAAATAACGATGTCCGGCTTTTATTCCAATTACCCAGAAATACTTGTTTGAATAAAAACACACACACTATTTGATCAGTCCTTTGTAGATTTATGTAGCCCCACTTCAGATAAATCTAATCCCGGGCCCCGCCCTTTCTAAAGCCGACCCAGCTGGACATATTTTAATTTCTGAGTAAATTATAGATATACGTTTCCTGCCACAATAAATACAAACATACAGAATATCAATTTAAACGCATTGTCAATTTTAAACGCATTGTCAATTTAAACACATTGTCAATTTGAATTGATTTTGTTTAAAGCCGCCATATTTGTGTATATTTTTGTTGTGTATACATTTTTATACCCTACATTATTAAAAAAGAAAAATAACGTAAATGTCAGCAATTTTTATAGTCATTAATGGAAGACTTTTTAATAGTGATGGGCTTTCTGTATGATGACCAGTGCCGGCTTTAAGCCGATTTGATCTATTGCTCCAAATTGGGCCCCGCGCGTGGCAGGGGCCCCGCCATTTATATTTTTATTAATAGTAAAATTTATTATTGTAAAAAAAAAATTAGAAGAGGGGCCTCGCAGGACAAGCATCCGTTATAGTGGGCCCCCACAATTCGTTAGGCCGCCCCTGATAAGAATTCTATGATTCCACCAATTTATTTAGGTCTAATATGGTCGTAGTACACAAGATGCCGGCAAATACAAGTAGAAAAGCATATGCTAGACATCATAACGATTCCATTTAATAAAATGCAAAAAAAACAAACTTTCCGTACAATTTGTACACAGGCCCTGGTTCCTTTCGACAGCGAGCTGCCTTCGGAGCTGACCATCAGAGTGTTTACAGTGGCCTGGTCATCTCCTGACAAGTCCATCCCGCCCACAGAGTGCGTCACCGCCCTGTGTCAGAACATCGCCACATTTCTACAGGACACGACCACGTCACTCATCGCTGTACAGTGCCGGTCAGTTGTCTCCCGCTTTTAGTTGTGTGTGTGTGTTACGTCCCCTGGAAGGATGAGATGAAATCTCTTAGATCCTATAAACCAACTGGTCCCCGGTGCCGGTCCGTGTATCAAGGGGTACCGGGCCGCCCAAGAGACAAGTGGTTAATAGCTGGACGGCTGTGAGTGCCAGTGGCATTGTAAATCAAAACAATCTCAAATGTAAATAATCAACATCCCTCCCTACCCCACTCAGCGGGCCGCTGTGAAATGATTAAACGTCGACCGGTCCCCGTGCAAGAAAAAAGGTTGGGGAACACTGCTATAAACCATTGATGAGACGGTTTGTATGATGCCCTTCTCTCAGCCCCACCATAGCCGATGGTGCAATGGCCATAGAGGCACCACGGAGACATAGCGGGGGGACTTAAGCCATGACTTGAAATATCCATTGGTCCTCACCGGAGATAGAACCAGGGACCCTCACGTCGAAAGTCGACCGCACACCCCCTCCCCCCTTCCCAACCATGCTTTTAGTAGTCTCGGTCCATATTTCCCCATTGGCCCAAAGTCTGTGCACCCGCAAAAGATAACTGGCTGCGCGCAACTTTTCAAAGAAACAAAGAACAATTTAAAATTCAACGTGAAGCAAAACGGTATGTATATACAACGGAAACATCCGTGAAACTTGTCTTTTAATCAGCAGTATGCGCGCTGGTCGTGTCGTCTGCTGGTGTCTGCACAGACACACTGCTTACAGCCACGGTTCTCAATCGGCGATACGCGTACTCTTACTTAAGGCTGCGGCAAAGTCTATTCAGGGGTTACACAGCGACATATGACTTTCGTTTAAAGTAACCAATAGTTTTGAAGAACTTACTTGGTGAGGGGAGGGGTACCGGCGGACTTACTTTCACACCCCTTTGGGGTACAGTCACTAATAAAAGTTTAGAGTTTAGACGGTACAGCGATTAGAATTTGAAAGCACTGGCTTTTATGATGCGATATCAGAATTTATAATACAACAAGACACGATATAAAGGCAAGAGATTTTAAAACTAACCATTTTTTTAAAATTTAAATGCACGCGTGTGTAGTGTGTACCGCTGCTTTGACCTACCAACAAGCGGTAACCACTTGCTAGCTTAGATAGCTCACCTGAAGCATGCAGTAGTATTGATACAAGGGAAGTAGCCCATTTATTAGTGTCCTTCGTCAAAGTTAAACACGGTTACGTCCACTAGTTAATGTGAGAAATTTTTTTTCTCATATTTGTTAAAAGTAAAAAAAAAAATTACTTGCAAAACATTTTCTTCTGCGCACGGGGTAGCCAAATTCCACAGGTCCGCCCCTGGTCTAACGTATTTACAGACAATCTGTATAGTCTGTTAGCTCTAAATTCGGGAAATCAGGAATTAAATGGGAAATATATAGATTTATGTATAATTGTATAGGAATTGGTACAAAGTTTGTTATCGTCCCGCTCGTATTATAATATTCATTAATGAAACATCAACAACAACAACAACAACACCAACAACAACAACAACAACACCAAATATTGTGAATTGATCATGAATGTCTCAGCCAGTAGGACGTATTTCTTAAAGCCCGTATGTTTAAAATTTTTCAGGGATGGCTGGTCAACTAGTGGACATTTCTGTGCCGCTTACAATGTCATGGCCAGTCTAGCTATGGACAAGGAAGTGGACGTTTATCTCTTGACCAGAATGGTTCAGAATCGATTGTCTCACACCTTGTCACAGGTAAGAAAAAAAAATGTTACAAACAAATATTTCCCGTCCTCATTTCACTCACAGTGCATCATACAAAATGACATGTTACAGAATACAGAATTACAACATCATACAAAATGACATCTTACAGAATGACAACATCATACAGAATGACATCCTACAGAATGACAACATCATACAGAATGATATCCTAAAAAATGACAACATCATACAGAATGACATCCTACAGAATGGCAACATCATACAGAATGATATCCTAAAAATGACAACATCATACAGAGTGACATCCTACAGAATGACAACATCATACAGAATGACATCCTACAGAATGACAACATCATACAGAATGATATCCTAAAAAATGACAACATCATACAGAATGACATCCTACAAAATGACAACATCATACAGAATGACATCCTACAGAATGACAGCATCATACAGAATGATATCCTACAAAATGACAACATCATACAGAATGACATTCTACAGAATGACAACATCAAACAGAATGATATCCTACAGAATGGCAACATCATACAGAATGACATCCTACAGAATAACAACATCATATAGAATGACATTCTACAGAATGACAACATCATACAGAATGACATCCTACAGAATGACAACATCATACAGAATGACATCCTACAAAATGACAAAACATCCACATAAAAAAATGACCTACACATAAACAAAAAAATATTGACCTAAATTGGCATAAACATTATTTTGTCTTATTTTAAAACTCATCGATATGATATAATAAAGGAAAAGAATAAAATCAAAACAGTTTATATATTGTGCAGAAAACGCATCGTCATTTTAAATTACTATCATTTTTTTTAAAACTGAACGATAGATTTGCTAATAAAACAGTAATGTATTACAATAGATTGTTTGAAATTAATACAACAAAACACGTATTGTGGCGGTCGGAGAAAAAAAAATGATAGAAAACTAGGAATTGGGCTTTGGGTATAATTTTATTTATTTATTTGTGGGGGGGGGGACTAGATTCCTTAAATAAATAAAAAAAAATAGATAAATAAAGTATGATAAATAAACTTAATGGTGATTAAACGCCATCTTACAATTTTGGCAAATTAAATGTTTGTGACCACGACCTTTCCTTCCATTTAGTATTTTAAAATTACTTAAAATAAACTTTTTGCACATCAAGGTTATGTGATGAAATTAATACGACTGTCGTAGTTCATTTTTTATCGTTTAACTTGGACAGTATGAAGGCCCGATTGGATAGCGAAACCAGCCCACAACGTAAGCCCCCATCCCACCCCCCTCTCTGTTATTGCCTCCCCCCCCCCCTTGAAGTACAAGTTGTTAAAATTCTGATGATACCCCCTCCCCCTCCGTGGTACTGCACACAACTAGATCAATGTATTTTTATCATTGACCCAAAAAAAAAATTTTCCGTTCTTTACATGCCTTTGACTTATGATTGTTTTCTTTCATTCCATATAAACAAAACATCAAGAATGAGTACAGTTACCTGTACCGGCTATGTGAGGACTACAACATAAAACAGAACTCAACCGTGATATGAAAGACACACACACACGTATTGTGGGTTGCAAAGGTTCCCGGCACAGAAGTTGAAACAAAGTATGTTGATCACTCAAGAATACATTTTGTTGAACAACTCCCATCAGTGACTCTCTACATTTCAAACTTTCTCTGGGTTGTCCGGTCGATATTTATTCAAAGTGGCCTATCTCTGTTTTATTATATTTCATACTCTCATGTCGCCGATGTATTCATTGACCTAAGTTTCTAGAATAATTTATGATGACCTCTCTCTCTCCCCCCCCCCTCCCCCACGAACTGTGATGTAATGATGATACACAAGTGTTTATAATTGTAAAATGTTTTTTATTTTGTGTTATGTATATTTTGGTAAAGAAAATTTACAAATTGTAAATGTACTTTTGTTGTTTCTTTCCTGTGACGTAAGACATATGAGCTAAATAAAGATCTTACCTGGTCAGCGTATTGTGATTTTCTGGTGGATATATTTTACTTTATTTTTTATTTATATTTATCAATGTTTCATTTTTTTTTTTAACTTTAAAAATTATTTTATAAGGGAAAAAAATGTAATTTCTTAATTTTCTTTTTCTTTTAATTTTATGTTTAAAAAAAAAAAAAGCAGAAATCTATTTATTCAACCAAAAAAAATTATCATGTACTTTTTGGTGGTTCAAAATATTTCAAACTAGGGGGCCCTTCTTAGGTGTTTTGACCCCTCCCCCCTAGACCAGAGGAAGACTGAGATTTATTTTTAAATGCCCACAGGCATAGCCATAGGCTGCATATCGCACCCAAAGAGTTTAAACACCTGGGAACGACTTGAGCCCGGGGCTTGGGGTGTTGTCATAGTCTTCACACCCTAGGGCCGCCACTGCAAATTTTAAAAATATATTTTGGGGTCAAATCCAAATGTAACTACAAGTCCCCTGATAGCATCGGATTTTTATAGGATTCGATTCTGGAAGGTGGCACTATTTTGTCTATTAGATTACCTGTCTATAATACTGCCTCTACACGGCAGTAACTGAAAGTACTTTACATTTCATTTTTTTTTTCGGATCAGGATGTTTTAATACATTTTTCCCATGACATGAATTTGATTCTATTTAAATCAATTATTATCTTGAAATAAAGATCATATTTTAATAAAAGCTATGTATTATATAAATCAGTTTGAATATATTTTATTCGATAATAACAATTTAAAAAAAAAGGGTTATTTTTGTAATCCAAAAAATGAAAAAAAAAATATTTCTGCTTTATAGTTATTGAAACATTTTTTTTTCTGGGAACTGTGTCTTACACACTGACAATATATCATACACAAAGCGCATCGGTATTTAAAAAGTTATTTAAATGACAAAAAAAATGCAACTATTGGGTGTATTTTTTCTAACCGCTTTCTCCACATAAAATTTCTGTTCCTGTATTTATTTCTAATCGTTTTCTTAAATTTCATTGGGAAAAATTTTGTAATCGATGTTTGAGGCATCTAGAAATAGATTTTCTAGGAATTTTGAGACATGGTCTTTCTCCATGACAATGCATGATTCAAAAATTAGATTTGCAATAAATTAACTATTGCGTTTATTTTTCATAAATATGAGTAAAAGAAAATAATTAAGGGATATAACCGTGTTTAACTATGATGAACTTATAATAAATGGGTTACTTCTCTTGCATTAAAAAACTACGTGAATCAGAGCGAGAGACCTGTACAATAGGGTGGTGTGAAAAAATAAAGTTTAGAATTTCTGAATGTAATTGTTGCTAAAAAGTTGTCTTAAGTGTTAGTTAACAACTCTGCAAAATTTCAGAATTTTTTGCTTATTTTGAGTGGTGCCCCAATCATGTTGAAAATTTATAAGCAAAACGGTATTTACAATATTCGTTTACCCTCTATTTTCAAGTGTTTTAATTACTTTGGCGAATAAACGTACATTGTATTTTCTACACAGAGTAAGTATCTATTTATTTTTTAGTATCTACTGCTTAAATCAGCATATTTTAGTAACTTAGCTCCCGGTGGAGTTCATTATCTGCCGTTCGCATTTAATCTAGTCCAGATATTATGGCGCAGTTGTTGTACATTATACTGGCACTGGAAATATTATCGCTTTATGAGTATACATAATTGAATAATATACCAAATATGTTAAACATTTTTTTATGGCTCACTCATTTTATATGGTTATATAAAATCCTTCCTTAATGCTTTCTCAGATAATCACCGGGATAAAAATGTCATCTAATGTTGACACCAGAGCTGCCAATAAATGCCCTGTTTTTGGTCATTCCTGTGAATTGGTTACAAATGTTTTGCCAACCTATATGGACATGATGAAGTATTACAGTCACATCAGACAAAAATTAAGTTCTGATCAAGCCAAAGAGCCCACAGTGAGTGAAATAGCTGAAATCGTTGCAACAGACATTGAAGCTGTATGGCATAAAGCTTCCATTCCGGTTGTTTCACACACTAGAGTTCTCAAACTGATCAGAAATTCACTTGATGAACTCAGAAAACTCATGAAGCCATTTAAAGGAAGGAAAGCAGATAACAAGTATTTGCTGAAGTTGCAAGAATATGCTGACAAAAAGTAAACAGAAACTCTTTGACGTTGCAATTTGCAAATGTGTTCCTGGAAACTGTGGTTGTGCAAAGCAAAACAAAGTGCCACCTCAGGAACAACACTTTTTGCAGGACCAGAGAACATTGAGGATCATGTTTATTGGTAGTGTTGATCGAGTTTCCTCAGCTAAACTAAAAAAGACCTATGATCGCAAGTTGAAGGAGGACTCAAGAGCCAAAAAGCACCCAAACTCGATTTGAATGACCAATGCCCTGGAGTTATAGATTTGAATAATGATGATTCATCAGATGCCGAAATTGGCCTCAATGAAGATTTATTTCAGACTGAAGCCGAAAGCAATACCATGATTACAGATACTGAGACACCTACTTCATCCAAACCGAGCTCTAGCCAGATGAGAAGAAAACTACCAAAGTTAGCAAAAATATGTGATCGATTTGCAGTATCAGACAGGGTTGGTGCAGCAGTTGCTACAGCAGTACTAGAAGACTTTGGCATAGTTTCACAAACTGAGGCTGCCAATGTAATTGATCGCTATAAACTGAGACGAGAGCGAAAGATGGCTAGAGATCAATTAGTAGACTCTACTGATGCAATTCAAACTCTCTATTTTGACGGCCACAAGGATAAAACAATTAAACTAGAGAAGAAAGGAAGCCGTTGGTATCGAAATGTAGTAAATGAGGAACACATCACAATACTGAATGAACCTGGAGGAAAATTCATCACACATTTAGCACCTAAATCATCATCAGCTCGAGATATTGCTGACTGCATATATACATATTTTGACAGCAATGGGCACAACATAACCAACATTTTAGGGATTGGATGTGATGGTACTGCAACAAATACAGGACCTGCTGGAGGTATCATAAGACTTTGGAGATCAAACTGGGTAGACCATTACAGTGGTTGCCATGCTTGTTACATGCAAATGAGCTGCCTTTGCGCCATTTAATCAAACATCTTGATGGTAAAACAACTGGGCCACAAGGATTTTCGGGTCCAATAGGTTCTGCCCTGCTAAATTGCGAGCTCCAGCCAGTGTGCAACTTTGTTGCAATTAGCAGTAGCATTCCTGATGTGTCACTTTCAGAACTAAGTACAGAGCAGAGGTATTTACATGAAATGTGCTTAAGTGTGATGACCGGTTGCTGTTCAGGAGAACTTGCTAGAAGAAACCCTGGCAAAATGGCTCATTCACGGTGGTTGACAACGGCCAATCGCATTCTTCGATTGTATATTTCACAACAAAATCCAACTCAAAGCTTACAGATGTTGGCAACTTACATTATGCAGGAGTATGCTCCTGTGTGGTATGCAATCAAAAAAGCAAACCCAGCCGTGTAGATGGTACTAAACACATTTGGTTGACAATTCACTTGTCTCGTTCACTGCCAACAGAAGTTAAGAACATCATTGATCCTGTTATCCAAAGAAATGCCTATTTTGCTCATCCAGAGAATCTATTGATAGCAATGGTCACTGATGATCGAGATCACATTAAACAACTTGGACTGCGCAGAATTCTAAAGGCTCGTCAGAAACAGAAAACTGGCATCAGAAAATTTTGTATTCCAAGACTGAACTTTGATTCAACAGACTATGTTGACCTGATAAATTGGCAGGAAGCTGAAGTAACTGCACCACCATTCTTGGCCAATATTCCAATGTCTGAAATAACTAGCAGAATACATGATCAACACAATATTATGTTGCCAATTATCCAGGTACCCTGTCACACTCAAGCCGTAGAAAGACATGTGAAACTCGTTACAGAAACATCACAGTCGGTATGCGGAGAAAGGGCCCGAAATGGCTTCATAAAGAACAGGATTTTGTCCAGGCAGCAAATGACAGCATTCAACCAGAAGACTGATTATTGTTTGATTAAGTTATTAATTGGACAAAATGGATGTTTGGACATTACAGTTTGTTGTTAGCCGATTTTCAGTAAATTATTCGAGATTTAAGGGATTTCATCAATATTTCATGTCATTGGGGCAGTTGAAAAAATAATAATTTAAAGGTGAAACTTTGGCTACAAAATCATCTTCTATAGTGACAACTTTTCCAAACTATTACATATTTAAATTCAAAAAAAATTTTTTTT
>JAGDYQ010000059.1:1810565-1836058 GCA_021962125.1 Bulinus truncatus | reverse complement strand
GTTGTACTTCGTTCAGTTACGTATTGCTGGCTTTCAAAATGGTAAGTCATAAACATTACAAATGAAATGTACATATACAAAGATTTAGGTTCTATAAAATTAAACTTCGACGTTTATATTATGAAAATTGCAATTATATTTCCTTTAGTCACTATTATGTTAATTTTTGTTTGGCCAATATAATTCCACTTAAATTTTTAGTTAAGGTAAATAGCTAATACTGGGTCTCCTGTTATCATTCTGCACAATCCGTAGCTTACTGACATTGAACTGTATTTTTACACATTATTTAAAAATATTTATATTCACTTTAAAGCGAATGTTAAATGAATTAAAATAAAAAGTCAAAGAAACCCTAAATTATATCAGTAATAAGATATTTATGTTTATTTAAAGGCATTTATTTATTTTTTTTCAAGTAACCCTGCGTTTTTTTTTTTTAATCAATAGCGAAAAAAAATTATTTCCCTTCAAAAAAGGGAACACCCACCTGCCAACAACAACCTTGCTTTTAATTTCGTAATAATCTGCCTGATTTAAGTCAGGATCATCTTCGGCATTAAGTAAACTCATAATGTCTACTTCAATGCCTGAATCTGCCATTCCAGAAGAATCAATCATTACACGTCAGTTAACACAGCAATCCTATTTTCCCCAATTGATGAATTATATAAACAACACAAATAAGAACAACAAGTTAATCCATCGTCATCAGCCTATGTGCAGTTTCCGTTTAGTTTCGTAAAATGACTCGTGGGAGAGTGGGAAACGGCGATTGGCCAAAATTGTCACGAGGCAAAAAAAATATTTTTAGTAATATGACACATAGTGGGAATTCCAGTTTAACGATATTATTTTGGTTCACAACGTTTTTTCAAATAAACAAATCAAATATAGAACTTTAAACACGTTTCAAACGAACTTATGATATATTATATATACAGAGACGGATTGAATGAAGGGTGCAGCGGGCACACGACACGTCCAGGGCCCCTGAATATTTATTATGGGCCACACAGAGCCCAATATAAAACACTTTGAAATGTCTCTATCTAAAATGCTCAATATTTTCTTCTGTGCCTAACGCCTCAACTGACATAAGTCTGTCCTTTTATGTGTGTGTGTGTGCAGTGTGTGTGTTTGTGAATATATAAGCGCCAAGGGAATTTTTCAGCTTATAGTGTAATTTCTTCTAAGTCTCCCGTGTTGCACGCATGGCCGTTGCATTATGGTGGGGATGAACGGGCACCATTATAAAAACCGTCCTATACACAGTGGTTCACAAGATCTAAGAGATGAATATCTCATTATTACATGGACTTTCAAAGTTAAGATTGCTTCGTCATACCTCAGGATGTGATATATGTCCTTAGAGCCATTACCTGATTTGTGAATATCCTTTTAGATTTCATCCGATAAAACGTGTATAATTAGTTGGCTTTAAATAGATCTACTAAACTAAAGCGAAAATTGAAAAACAAAAATTACCAAAGAAGAGGTAAATACAAATATTATTGGCAGTTGAAGATTTTATTCATTCTGTTTTCAAAAAAAAAGTTAAACTTTGAAAGCCTAAATATTATGTTGCAAAGGACAATATTACATAAATACAAAAATGAATGAGCAGGAGAGCTCTTCTTTTTATGTGCGAATCGGACACATAATAAATTTAACAGATAAATGATATAATTGACGGCCATTGAAATAATAATAGTACAAGGAGGGGAGGTATATAAATACTCACAGACTTGCTAATCTGACCCACATATACGGAGACCATATGATGTCGTCAGTTAGTGCTGTTGTATTGACAAAAAGACACACAGAGAAATAAATATATAGATGGACCGATAGGCAGATGGATGGATACATAGAATAATAGTAAACGAGACTAACTGACGTTAAGATGGAATTTTTATCTGTGTTTGAATGTTTCCTATGTAAACTATTCATTTAAAGTTGAATACAGTCAAGAGCAGTCTAAATATTTTTAAAGTAGGTCACTGAACACATTATTAAGTTATTATGCTCCATAATAATTGTACACGTCTATTACAACACATCTTCTAACGTGCTATTAAAAAAAAACATGTGTGTTTTATCCAAGGTTGTTGCCAAATTAAAACTTCCTATATTTGGTCTGAAGGACCAAAACAAGTAAATACGAGATAACGTAAACCACTCTCAAATACAGTCGAGTAAAAATAAATAAATGGAAAATCTATATCAGTTTTATGTGAACGTCTTCCCATAATTTAAGTTTTTTTTTTTTTTAATTTATTATGAGGAAGAAAGAAAAACATCTTTTTTAAAAGGGGGCGGGAGAAGATATATATTTTTTTTCAAAGTTGAGTTAAATTTTTCAGTTGGGTTTATCAAATTTAAATGCTGGCATTTGTCTAGAGGACTTGTATCCATTCAGATCATCAGGACCACAAAAGCTGCTCATTTATTTATTTATGAGAAACGTCTGTCTGTATGAGGAAGATAAAATAGGAAGACATGGGCATAGTCGTGTTTTGTTTTATTTATAAAGTTTTAATCAGCGTCACTTTCTGTTTGTTTATTTGTCTGTAAATATTGTAACTGAATTTGGACCTGTTCTAATTTAGTGAGAAGGCTCGAATTCTACATCTACGTGTAGATTTCTACATGACAATGCACAATTTTGATCAATTTAGAGTCTATACATTAATATAAATATCTAATCGAATTACGAAGTTAATAACTTTTTGAAGAATGTTTATGATGGGGGAACAAATTCACGCCTGAATTAAATACGAAATCTAGCACCAGTGCATAAATATGCTAAATAGTGAAGCTTTTTTTTTCCTAAGTAAAAAAAAAAAAGTTTAGATTTTATATAAAAAAAACATAAAATGTATTATATCGTACAAAAATATGAATTATATATAATTGTATGTTTATTTGTTTGTTTGTTCACGGATGATTCCGTCAAGGTCGGTGCTCTGTCACGTAGATACGTAGATTACGTGTCTGTTGGAGTGGGGGGGGGAGGGGATAGAAGAGGTCGGGTAAGCTATCTGTTACAGTTGCATAACTTGTGTACTTTTGTCCCGTCTTACTGCCAGATTAGCACAAATCGGGTTAGGTATCAGATCAGGAGACATTTGTTTATTTGTTTGAACTTGTCCGTGAACTATTCCCTACATTACTGCGACATTTCTTGAAATACTAGATTCTCCCCCCCCCCACACACACACACCACCAGCACCACCGCTTCAATCTACAGCGCATTTTCGACATCACCAATTCACGTGTATCCCCCAAGTCATGTATATATATATATATATATATATATATATATATATATATATATATATATATATATATATATATATATATATATATTGCCTTTTTTTCTGGTGGAACGCACCGGGTTTCCGTATTCAAAAATGTTCTGTTTACTGCACTATATTTTAAAATGTACTGTTTACTGCACTATATTTTCAGTGTTATTTCTTTATGGCAAGACGGACATAAATAAGAGTTCCGGTACATGTTTCTTTTAAAATAAGTATACTGTATATGTATATATATAAACTAGGTCACCCATACCGGGGCGGTATATACACGTGTGAGAGATAAAGATATTAGATGAAGGTCATTTACATGTCAACATCAAAATTTTTATACTCTAAAAACCTAAGGAGACTCACCCCCCCCCCCACTCTACAGTTATATATTATTTTAACCCAACGTCCAGTACTCCGGTCATCGGTGAGAAGAGATGGTGGTGTGGTTGCATTCAATATACAGTGCATGCAATATATATATATATATATATGTATAAAGTGAAGGCTACAAACATCCATGGAGGAACGGCGGAGATCACCGCTATCTCTCGAGACGGGAAACATGAAATCATTGACGAGAGCTGCCAGTGCCATGTTCCCCACATTCCGCCAGTGCCATGTTCCCCACATTCCGTCAGTGCCATGTCCCCACATTCCGCCAGTGCCATGTTCCCCATATTCCGCCAGTGCCATGTTCCCCATATTCCGCCAGTGCCATGTCCCCACATTCCGCCAGTGCCATGTTCCCCATATTCCGCCAGTGCCATGTCCCCACATTCCGCCAGTGCCATGTTCCCCATATTCCGCCAGTGCCATGTTCCCACATTCCGCCAGTGCCATGTTCCCCATATTCCGCCAGTGCCATGTTCCCACATTCCGCCAGTGCCATGTTCCCCATATTCCGCCAGTGCCATGTTCCCACATTCCGCCAGTGCCATGTTCCCCATATTCCGCCAGTGCCATGTTCCCACATTCCGCCAGTGCCATGTTCCCCATATTCCGCCAGTGCCATGTTCCCACATTCCGCCAGTGCCATGTTCCCCATATTCCGCCAGTGCCATGTCCCCACATTCTGCCAGTGCCATGTTCCCCATATTCCGCCAGTGCCATGTTCCCCATATTCCGCCAGTGCCATGTTCCCCACATTCCGCCAGTACCATGTTCCCCACATTCCACCAGTGCCATGTTCCCCACATTCCGCCAGTGCCATGAACCCGACATAGTTTACAATGACCTGGTCACACACTTATCTCACTGTCTAAGAATCGTTTGTTTGTTTTTTTCACCTGTGAACAGCTGTTTTTGACGTATAGTTAGTTGTTCGTTTTAACTTGGAGACATGGTAATAAAGACGCAAATGAACAGTTTTATACGTATCTACCCACAGGTAACTAACTAACGCTGGATACATTCCCATGGTGCTGTGCATCGTGGACAGCTGGTCAGAGGGATGAGAACAGAGACGGTTCCGATTGCGAGTGTTGGGCCCTTATTCTAGTTGATCATTTACATTTACCTGTTGAGAGAGGATGTAGAGTGGTTGCCTTGAAATACACTGGTCTAGTAAGGGGGACGACAATCGTGTTAAGGGGTGTGTGTTGGGGGGGGGGGTCTATTGTATAGGTTATATACAACTATATAAAGATATAGATGTCTTTGCCCCAGTTATAATACTATATATTAAACACGAAACAAATAATAAATGGTTTAAAAATATATCATTCAACTGGTGTGCATTTAAGGCGAGTTAAGACCAGGGCTTCAAAAGGAAATAGAGCACCCTTTAAGGAGGTATGAGGAGCACCCTTTAAGGAGGTATGAGGAGCACCCTTTAAGGAGGTATAAGGGAGTGACATAAATAAAGGTGTGTTAAGTTTTGTTTTTTTTTTAAGGTAGGATGTTAGTTCCACTTCCCCTCACAATTTGGGATCCCCGAGCGCACATCCCCGGTTCCCCAGCCTCTAAATACATTTCGTGTTGGTGATAATTTTACAGGATGCAGAGATTTAAAAACAAGTTAAGTGTAATTGAATTAAACAGTCACCGGGTAGCCTGTATAACAGTATATGTCAAGTTTAGATCTCCAGTCTCAAAACCTTGTATCCTCCCACCAGAACCGCCAAAGGGGGGGGGGGTTGTTCCCACAACCCGAGCTCAGTGCCAGGGGCCCATCTCCTTAACTTAAGGCACCTTAGGACACATTCCCCGCCCCCTTTCGATGATCCTTATTTAACATGTCCTGAATACATTACACACTATTTTAAGTCTATTTTGTTATATGTTACGGTGTGTGATAAGAGAGGGGGGGCTTGATTTGGTGGGGGGATTCTCAAGGGGCCCAAGTGAAGCTAGTGGTAGTCCGACCACACACACACACAAACAAACATCTGTCTTTGTCTGTAATACATGTTTAAACAAGCAAACTCATTTTTAAGGATGGTTGCGTAAGGCATACCAACCAACACGTCAGAGCACGCACACGTTATTGTAGTTTAGAGAGAAGAGCGAACTAGGACATTCCCAAAATATACACACAAAAATATGACGTCATTTGTATTGAGTAGCATGGGGCGGGTACTTGACATTACAATGAAGTCTTTTTCAAGTATGACTGGAGGAAAAAATAAACCAACAACAGTGTAATGTAGGTCTGACCTGCTCACCAAAAGCAATGTAATGTAAGTTTGACCTGCTCACCAACAACAGTGTAATGTAAGTCTGACCTGCTCACCAAAAGCAATGTAATGTAAGTCTGACCTGCTCACCAAAAGCAATGTAATGTAAGTCTCACCTGCTCACCAACAACAGTGTAATGTAAGTCTGAACTGCTCACCAAAAGCAATGTAATGTAAGTCTGACCTGCTCACCAAAAGCAATGTAATGTAAGTCTGACCTGCTCACCAAAAGCAATGTAATGTAAGTCTGACCTGCTCACCAAAAGCAATGTAATGTAAGTCTGACCTGCTCACCAAAAGCAATGTAATGTAAGTCTGACCTGCTCACCAAAAGCAATGTAATGTAAGTCTGACCTGCTCACCAAAAGCAATGTAATGTAAGTTTGACCTGCTCACCAACAACAATGTAATGTAAGTCTGACCTGCTCACCAAAAGCAATGTAATGTAAGTCTGACATGTTCACCAAAAGCAATGTAATGTAAGTCTGACATGTTCACCAAAAGCAATGCAATGTAAGTCTGACATGTTCACCAACAACATGTAATGTAAGTCTGACATGTTCACCAACAACAATGTAATGTAAGTCTGACCTGCTCACCAACAACAATAATAATGTAGGTCTGACCTACTCACCAACAGTAACATACACACCTACAACCTCTCACCCTATCTCAGTCTCTCTCATTTAAGCCTACGTACATTCTAAGCCCATCGTTATGAACAGGATATATAGGCAGCTGTTTAGGCCCCCCCTCTCCACTTCATAAGGGCCCCCCCTACACTTCATAAGGGCGGCCCACAGTCTCTGAGGGGGGGCTTGGAACAATGCCGGAGATATTTTGGGTCCACAGGTAAAAAGAAAGATGTTGGCAATGGGAGCACTAGGCGGTGACCATAGTTTGCCTATCCATAATAAAGGATCAGCGGCCCCGTTCCAGTAAAATTCCAATAACACTTGACAATATCGATACCTCACGGGTACTGTTCTACAGCGACCCCCCCCCCCCGGACCCAATATTTCTGAATTACTGATAACTATCCCCGAATACTTAAGAACGTCCCAGAATTCACTCACACATAATGGGACACAAACATTTTAAAGACAAAAACATGTAGCCTTCCCTTAGTCCAAGGGTCGGCAACCTACGGCTCGCGAGCCGCATGCAATGTCGAATTGCGGCCTTCCAGTTTCATGTGGAAATAATAGTAAATATATTATTTTATATACCTAATCCTAAATCAAATACCATAATACTGAAATGAAAATTTTAGTGGCTCTTTTAAAAAAATTGAGAAAATTGTAAATTATAACTTTTGGCTCTTCCGCCTCAGAAGGTTGCCGGCCCGGTCGATTGTAAATGTGTTTCGGTTATAAATGTGTTTCGGTTATAAATGTGTTTAATGTGGCTGTCACTGTGTATGAATGAAAGTACTTACTGCATCCTGGTGTCTAGCCCGTCTTCGTTTATCACTGTCTGTGTATGTCTTTGTGTGTGTGTGTGTGTGTCTGTGTGTGTGTGTGTGTAGCTGTGTGTGTGTGTGGGGGGGTGGGTCATCTGTGTAGCCAGCCTATGATTGTCTTGTTACACACATTCACACACATGCACACTCCATACATTGACGTCAAGCAATATAGATGAACTCAAGTGACAAACTTTGCCATGTCGTCGTCGACACTTTACATCAAAAAATGTTTTAAAAGTACTTGTACTCCTCCTCCTCCTACTACAACAACATATCAAGGGCGTATCCCGCTCAATGAGGAGGGCCCATTGCCCCAAGCACTCCCTCCATGTGTGACAAAAACATTTTAACGTTCGAAATTACCAATCAATCCATTCATTTCTTATAAAGACAAAAAAACAGAAAATGAAAATAACCTTTGCTCCCACCTAACCCTCACTCGCATGTGTTCTGTATCCCCCCCCCCCCCCCGTGTTTCTCACTTTGACTTAATCTTCTCTTGTGTGTGTGTGTGTGTGTATGTTTTAGAAGAGTGTTTTGATAATCCCACAATTATGCTGACTTTGCCATGACCTTGACCTTTCGGGATATAAATATGTATCTTTCGAAGAGAGAGAGAGAGAGAGCGCGTCATCAGGTAACTGTATCTACAAGACTGTTGACCTCTGGGAAGTTAAACAGTAGTGGAGTTTCTCATCCTTCACCCCCTCCCCCACATCTATATCATTCCCACCTGCTCGAAAAAAGACAAACAACGACAGCAGCCTGCCGTGTCATCTGAATTTGTTTGACTTCGAACTGTATTTGTGTCTCTTGTGTGTCCTGCCTATGTCCTGAATGTGTCACACGTGTGTCCTGCCTATGTCCTGAATGTGTCACTCGTGTGTCCTGCCTATGTCCTGAATGTGTCATACGTGTGTCCTGCCTATGTCCTGAATGTGTCACACGTGTGTCCTGCCTGTGTCCTGAATGTGTCACACGTGTGTCCTGCCTATGTCCTGAATGTGTCACACGTGTGTCCTGCCTATGTCCTGAATGTGTCACACGTGTGTCCTGCCTATGTCCTGAATGTGTCACACGTGTGCCCTGCCTATGTCCTGAATGTGTTACACGTGTGCCCTGCCTATGTCCTGAATGTGTCACACGTGTGTCCTGCCTATGTCCTGAATGTGTCACACGTGTGTCCTGCCTATGTCCTGAATGTGTCACACGTGTGTCCTGCCTATGTCCTGAATGTGTCACACGTGTGTCCTGCCTATGTCCTGAATGTGTCACACGTGTGTCCTGCCTATGTCCTGAATGTGTCACTCGTGTGTCCTGCCTATGTCCTGAATGTGTCATACGTGTGTCCTGCCTATGTCCTGAATGTGTCACACGTGTGTCCTGCCTGTGTCCTGAATGTGTCACACGTGTGCCCTGCCTATGTCCTGAATGTGTCACACGTGTGTCCTGCCTATGTCCTGAATGTGTCACACGTGTGTCCTGCCTATGTCCTGAATGTGTCACACGTGTGTCCTGCCTATGTCCTGAATGTGTCACACGTGTGTCCTGCCTATGTCCTAAATGTGTCATACGTGTGTCCTGCCTATGTTCTGAATGTGTCACACGTGTGTCCTGCCTATGTCCTGAATGTGTCACACGTGTGTCATCTGTGCGTTGCGGCGCCTTCACTCCTCAGCTAGATGCGATTAAAGTAACAATCAATTGATCCTTAGCACACACACACACACATACACACACAGAGAGAACCGTTATTATACAATAAGTAAACCAAGCGACAGCCATCTCCTATAACCAGCTATAACTATGTAATTATAATTGAATTTGATACTTTGGAACCGGAAGTTGTAATCTTGTCTAGGGTCCTCGAATTCTTTAAAAGTCTCTTAAACTTAAAAAACGTCTCAGCACACGTAAATTTTATTTCAAGGGCAAAGCAGAAACAAAACCAATATTTAATAGATGAGTACTCACATCCATGCAAACATCTACCAAACACCAACACGTGTAGTACTCACATCCATGCAAACATTTAACAACACAAACATTGATACTTACGTCCATACAAACATGCAACTCAATGAACATTGATATTTACGTCCATACAAACATGCAACAACACCTACGTGTGGCACTCACGTCCATACAAACATGCAACAACACCTACGTGTGGCACTCACGTGCATACAAACATGCAACAACACCTACGTGTGGCACTCACGTCCATACAAACATGCAACAACACCTACGTGTGGCACTCACGTGCATACAAACATACAACAACACATACGTGTGACACTCACGCCCATACAAACATGCAACAAAACAAAGATGGTGAAGACTAGTACTCACGGTGCTTTTATTATCCTAATTTTCTCTACTCGGCCCGGGGTCCGCCGATGACGCAGAAGACTACGGAACACTAAAGAGTTTTTGCTGCCGTCTTTAGACTTGGCCACCAAAATTACAGTGTCCATGGGCATGATGGTGTGCCTCTGGGGTGGGGGTGTCAGAGGCGTGGTCGGTGACGATGGGCAGGAGCTGTGGTCAGTTTGCGTATCTGTGTCGCTCTCGATGAGCTCTTCCTTGATTCGGACTTGCGGAAACAACATAGTGTCCGTTACGACCATTTTCTATTCCTTGGTTTTTAAATTATTTTTTTATATTTTTTTTTAAAGAGAAAGTATGAATTCCCGAATACTACGGAAATTTCCGATTTTTTCACAGAATATGTGCGGCTCTTTGTGCAACGTTTGTAATCAAGGTTGACAAAGAGCCAGGGTGTAATCAAGTAATCACCAAATCAACTGAGGGTTGAAATACAGGCACAGTTGAACATCACTGTCAAGCGACTGAGCATGTAATTTATCGATTACTTTGTCCTTTTGTCACGAAGACTGTAAAAGAGACAATTCTCCTGTCAAGAAGTGGTCTCTCATATATAAGAAGAACGTCTTATGTACCTGGGAATATATAAAAGAAAGATGCATTAAAATATATTTGTTAACAAAGTCTATAGTATGTGTCTCTGGCGTTACAACGGTTTGTCGCATCCGGTGCGAATTCAAAAATCTTATGGTGGAACACGCCCCCAAGATGAAATATACACAGACAAGCGAATACCATTGGATAGTTGGTCAATTACAAAAATACTGTACAAAATGCTCTGACGTAACAATTGTTGATTTTTTTCGGACAAACGGAATAAATTAAAATTCTGATTGCTGCTTGTGGACGGACCGTGTTGAGTGGACAACATTACCGGTTGGGTAGGCGTCCTCACAAGCTACTGACCTTGCACATATTTGCGATAGTATATTTTAAAACCAGCAGGTCAAAACTGGATTGTGGTTAATAAATGATGAAGGCGCCCCAAAAACTAGATAAAAAAATACACAACACACACTCAACAGACTCAACACACGAGTTAAATTGTTATCTCATTAAACCGTATTTAGATAAATGTCGTATTAAAACAATTAACAATAAAACAACGCGTGCTTCAATTTGAGTCGTCGTCGCCCGAGACCTTCGTTAGCCGGCCATTATTTTTGCTGATGTCATTGTCAAGGGGGAGGTGTCAACGTTTGAAGCTGATTATCTTTTCTTTTATTTACCTGGACAGGTAGAGTTAATTAAGTAGGTCAGATAACGGACTATCAGCGTGGAGCTACCGTCTGAAAAAAAAGTTGGAATACCGGGGAGGGGGGGGAGAAGACATGAATAGTTACAAAGTAGGCGTGTCCCGGGTGTGGGGGAGGGTGCTTTTTTGTGAGCGTTGCGTGAATATTTCGGTACCCAGGGCCTGTCAACCAGGTAGTTACCAGGAGCGTAGGAAGGGTACTGCGGGTTGTGCGACAGCGCAGGGGCGCCGAACTAGAAAGGGGCACCGAAAGAGCGCCGTTAATAACTGTTTTTTTTTCCCTCTCTTTTCCAATTGGGGAGTAGGGTGCCAAAAAATGTATCTCACACAGGGCGCCTCTATAGTTATCTACGGTTCTGGTATTTACACACACACACACACACCTTTCTTTTGTAAAACATGACATGCACGAATATGAATGAAATGTTTAAAGTCATATCATAAATGGTTAATGCTGATCTCCCCCCCCCCCCCCCACTTTGAAACGAGTGGCGGGCCACGAGCGGCAGTCTGCGCATGTCTGTACCAGACAATCAAACGTAAATGACGTCATTCACTGATGCAGACTTCCGACTGGGTCGCTGCCCCCCCCCCCCGCTTCTATGGCGCTCAACACAAAACCTCATATTCATATTTTGTTTTGCTGTCTTTTATATGTGTGGGGTTGGGGGGGGGGTCTAATATTATGTTCAGTGCCCATGGTGGGCCCTAACATTGACCGGAATATGCTACCGGACAACCGAAATAGCTAAGTCAGTCCTTCTCTATGTTGTTATACTGAGGGATGCCACCCAGTGACCGAATCATTGAATCATAGAGTATTTTCCTGGAGGTCAGTAACTAGATCTATCAAAGAAGGAGGTAAAGTCATATTTATTTATATCTGCTGAACATGAAACGATCTAGTAAACAAGCTGTCTTACACCCTCCCCCCCTTTCCCACACCCTCTGAACAATGAAAAACATGCAGTTTATGTAAATCAGTATGACGAGATTAAAAACACAGCTCTGGACTGCATAGAACAACAGCACCAAACTTTGACAGCATTCAAGGACAAAACACGTCATTACGTAAACAAGATACATTTAATTCTAGCGTGACCTACTTAATCTTTAACAAGATTTTTAAAAAAAAGTTTGTATAGAATAAATGTGAAAATCAATAGTATTTATTCATTTTAAATTAGACATTTAAAACAATGACCAGCATGAGTTAGCTTTCTAGGACAAAACATACAGGTATTTAAAACTTACTAAATTCAAATTAGAACTAGGTCAAGCCAGGTAAAGGTAGACAATCAATAGTATTTGTTACTTTTAAATACAACATATCAGACTATTTTCATTACCTAGAGGTAAGTGTGAACGCCTCTTAATTAAACTGAGAGAAGAAAGACACTATTGTCCAGGCTTGACCTACAGATATCTCAACAGTGACGCAGTCTAGAGATACCATTATTTATCAATGGAGCCTTATCTTAAGGGTCAAGGCGTTTTGACCGTGGACCAATTGTGCTGATGTTTCTACACTAATCACCCATGTTGTCGGGTTAAGAAAGTCAATAGCGTAACCGTTTTGTGGTGAAATTATGTTTTTTTGCGTTGGTTCAATATTTTTATAGAACAGAAAGTGTTCATCGAAGTGCAGCATGTCAGCGTGTTGACAGAAATGTTTCAAGGTGGATGTGTTCGTACATATGCTAAACAAAATATTTACTCAATGAGATTGGAAATAAAAAAACCTCGTTCTCTTATGTAGTGCAATCATATACTGTGCAGATGTTTGAAGGCAGAGTAGTTCTCGTGTTATTGTTGTTGTTTTTTGGGGGACCCTATTCTAGTGTTGTTTTTTTGGGGACCCTAGCAAGATATTTTGAGAGGTATTTGAGTGACCAAGGGAAAAATAACTAATAGCATGAAATTTGATACGATCATGTTTTTGGGGTTGAATGATGAGATTTTGCGTGTCTGATAGCATCAAATTTAATATGAATTATTACTGGCAGTGGAGGGGGGGGGCGGGGGCGGGGGCGGGGCGCTAGACGGTCGCCTAGTTTGCCTTACAGCTCTGTGGGTGGAAGCGATAGGGAGGGAACATCGTTGCTGTACATTAGTAATTTTCATAAGTAATTGTAACCGTAAGCTGCTTTGACATCCACATTTTTTCTGAGAAATTCAGACGGACTCAACATTGTTTCGTTTTACTCTTCACTCACTCCTTTTTTTGTCCTGTGTCTGACATTAGGGTGTGTCCTGTGTCTGACATTAGGGTATGTCCTGTGTCTGACATTATGGTATTCCTGTGTCTGACATTAGGGTATGTCCTGTGTCTGACATTAGGGTGTGTCCTGTGTCTGACATTAGGGTGTGTCCTGTGTCTGACATTAGGGTATGTTCTGTGTCTGACATTATGGTGTGTCCTGTGTCTGACATTAGGGTGTGTCCTATGTCGGACATTACTGTGTGTCCTGTGTCTGACATTAGGGTATGCCATGTGTATGACATTAGGGTGTGTCCTGTGTCTGACATTACTGTGTGTCCTGAGTCTGACATTAGGGTGTGTCCTGAGTCTGACATTAGGATATGTCCTGTGTCTGACATTAGGGTGTGTCCTGTGTCTGACATTAGGATATGTCCTGTGTCTGACATTAGGGTGTGTCCTGTCTGCTTAAGGTTCCTGTAATTATAGTATGTCATCTCTTAATCTTATAACAACAGGACTGTAATCACTGGCGGTTCAGTTTGACAATGCCCCGCCCTACATCTCGGATCATTTCGCAAGCATACTGTGCAATAGGCGTGGAGGCAACACGGTGTGAGTTGATCTTTTTCTTTCTGCAGTGGGAAGGGTTAGTGTGTGTGTGTGTGTGTGTGTGTGTGTGAAAAAGAGAAAGAGAAAGAGAGAGAGAGAGAGCACGACGCATGTGCGCGGAAGCTTAGATGCAAGTGTGTGTAAGTTTTCGTGGAGATAGATGAAATAGATAATTAAATATATCTGGGGTTTAAACATGTGTCCCGCGCCGTGACAATTCAAATGCGCAACCACGTTGCCACCACCGAATGAACCAACAGACAGCATCCTAAAGTCTAGACTAGATATGAAACCAACAGACAGCATCCTAAAGTCTAGACTAGATATGAAACCAACAGACAGCATCCTAAAGTCTAGACTAGATATGAAACCAACAGAAAGCATCCTAAAGTCTAGACTAGATATGAAACCAACAGACACCATCCTAAAGTCTAGACTAGATATGAAACCAACAGACAGCATCCTAAAGTCTAGACTAGATATGAAACCAACAGACACCATCCTAAAGTCTAGACTAGATATGAAACCAACAGACAGCATCCTAAAGTCTAGACTAGATATGAAAAATATATTCGCCCTCACCACCTCAGTCGCATCCCCCAAATAAAATCCATCAAAGTGAACATCTTCAGTGAACAAACAAATGAATTCCACTCAAAAAGTGAGCCATTAAACATGAGAGGGTGATATTTCTTTTCATATACACTCCACATTTTCCCCCAACCCCCATCCCCACTCAGAAATGACAATGTATGTTTACTTTAATGTGTATCATGAACACTGAGAATACTATTACTCACACAAGACTGTTACAGAGACTGTATGGGACAAAATCAAGTGTACCTCTCCAAATATCACACTGTTTGATTTTTAAAAAAAAAATCCACCACTTATGATCTTATATTTAGACACAAAATGTCAAGTCACGAATTTTAAATGAATTGTCAATTATTTGAATGTATATTATAAAGCTGTTAAATCTAGAAATTGATTTTTTCCTTTTAACCGGTTATCTGTCGGCATATTTAACCGACTTGGTGCGAAGAAGTTCTCGAGTCCTTAATGTTTTTTTTTTTAGACACAAGAAAATCTGAACGTGTTCCTTGGGACGATTTATTCATGTGTCCCTTCCCCGGGGGATATTACATACTAAACAAATCACTCATATTTTCCATACAGGGAGTTGTTATATGCAATGTATTGCAGTGACCTTATAACGTTTTCTAATTCATGTGTCAGGGCAATACTAACACATAAGCTCGCCCGGCAACTTGAAGGAATGTGTCGAATGCTAATTTTTTTTTTGTTATATTCATATAATTTGGTTTGAAAAGGTTGTTGTAAAGCTCCCCCCCCCCCACACACACACACATACTTAGTCGCCAGACGGGTAACTGGAGTCTGTTACGCCCTGGATGGCCTCTAAAGAAAAATCCCGCCCCCTTCCCGGTGCCAAAATATACTAAAAAAATGGTGTTACTACCCTCCCCCCTCCCTATTGCTGGTGTCGAAGTAAGGGCCTCCTGCACCCCCCCCCCCGACCCCTTCACGGCAGGTATCCATAAACGCTGTTAAGGCCCAATTTGTATTCAAAAGAAAAGTGCAAAAAGTGTACCAACGGTTTAAAAAAAAAGAACAACAGTTGGTAAATATTTGAATGATTAAATTAAAGAGTCGCGGGATGTCAACAAACAGCTCAGGACTAGTACAGAGGACCCAGTTATCGGGATGTCAACAAACAGCTCAGGACTAGTACAGAGGACCCAGTTATCGGGATGTCAACAAACAGCTCAGGACTAGTACAGAGGACCCAGTTATCGGGATGTCAACAAACAGCTCAGGACTAGTACAGAGGACCCAGTTATCGGGATGTCAACAAACAGATCAGGACTAGTACAGAGGACCCAGTTATCGGGATGTCAACAAACAGATCAGGACTAGTACAGAGGACCCAGTTATCGGGATGTCAACAAACAGCTCAGGACTAGTACAGAGGACCCAGTTATATTTAAAGAAAATGAACTAAAAACATCTCACTGAAAAAAAATGATGGGGGCATTTACGGGCAACTCATTTTCTCTTTTTGTCCTTTCTTTATCTCTCTCTCTCTCACTCTTTGAACCCTCTCAGTATATCCGCTGGCTGAGACTTTCTCGCTGTGTTCCTCAACATTTGAGGAACGGCCGTATGGGTCAATTGCAAGCAAGCCACTCGTCTCTCCCACACTGTAGTCCACCAGCCCGGGTTACTCCAAAAGCACATGTTCCACGGAATGGACATCTGGACGCAACCTCCCCAAAAAGGACGGACCTATAGGTCAAACGCCAGTGCGAAACTGGACAATAAGTGCCAGCTTGACTCTCATTAACCCCCCCCCCCGCCTCACTCAATTAACGGGTCAGTCTTGGACGACAGCTCCAATCGACTAGTGACATTTCTGACCATCATTGCCTACTAGATACATTCTGTTTTTGTTAGGACAAGCTTCTAAGATCATCAAGTTCTCAATTGTTATGATCCTTTTTTTACATACAGGAAAAGTCTTTCTAAATGATATAAGGCTCCCAAGCCAAAGGTCAATTTTTGGGCCCCTGGTAAAAAGCTGTGAAGGGACCCGCTTTCAAATTTTGGGCCCTTAATAATTATAGCTGAAAATTGGGCTCTCTGAGAGTGTTTGAAATACCGCTCTTTTGGAGCTAGCAAAATAAAAGTCTCCACAGGAGGGCTCCGTTAACAGACAGGGGGTGGAACAAGGCAGCAGCTTAGTTAGCCTGAACTTAAGAACTGCTCTACCTGTAGGCCCAAATGTTTACAAGAGATATAGAGATTGTTTAATAATTAGCTTGAAGGCAAACTTGCCTTGATAACTAACTCAAAGAAAATCTGCATAGTATTTATTCGGATACCTATATATATACGTATGTGGCAAAACTTTTCCCCCCTCCCCCATCCCCGGGGCCTCTTCCTCACGGCCTTCAAAATTGTCGGCCATAGTTCACCTACATTCATCAATATGGGGGTGGGGGGATCTCATGAGACAGTATGTACTTACAACTTACAAGTGTGTAAATGTGCTACACACAACATACCATGTTGGAGTTCATGCCAACTGTGATTGAGAAGACTTATCAATAATTTTCCCAATGGACAAAAAAATATTTTAGTTACTCTATTTGTTTATACAAAAAAAAAATGATTCAAGGGAGATAATGTATACGGCTATCAGTAATGATTCTAGGGCGATAATGTATACGGCTATCAATAATGATTCAAGGGAGATCACGCATACGGCTATCAATAATGATTCAAGGGAGATAATGTATAGGCTATCAATAATGATTCAAGGGAGATAATGTATACGGCTATCAATGAACAGGGTAGACCAAAAATAAAAATTTCTACACAATAAGATTATAAGTTTCCTGGATTTATTGAGACTCCTACGTGTCAAACTTGTAACACAAAAACAGCAACAACAACAAAGTTCCAACAACAATTGTTGTATGATTTCAGGTGTGATTAAAAAAAAACAACTTCACTTTGTAAAAGTATTTACATTACATTTTTATAGCCCACTTTGTAAATGCGGTAGTACAGCGATCCTCAACTGGTGGTACCAAACCCCAAAACTAAGGAATACGGCAATTGTTGTCCGAAAGGTAGGTGCGCAGTGACATACTATTCCCTTAAAGCATCCAAGTGTTTGAAGAACTTAACGTATGAGGGGTGGGGTGGGGTAGGGGGGCGGGATAATACTTTCGCAGCCTTTGGGGGGCAGTGGCGCTGAGAGCCAACAAGGGCCCCCAGGGCAGGACATCATTGCGGGCCCCTTAATAAACAATGAGTTGTGAAAAAATTGATATGGTCGGGGCGGCCGGGCCCCCTTTACAGATGCGGGCCCCCTGGCAATGACCCCCCCGACCCCCGACCCCCCCCCCACTCTCGGCGTGCCTGTTTGGGGGTGCAGGGTCAGAGTAACGATGAAGGGTGAGAACCGCGACGGTAGCAGGAAGGGGTAAAGTGTAAGCTCAATCAGTGTCTGGTTCTATTGTTGTGTTTACGTTTGTCAACAGGTCAACTCTCCTAAAATAAACAATGCCGCGGTAGAAAAACATTGTAAACCAAAATAAAAAAAAGCAAAACACCAAACGAACGAGGCAGATGAACACACAGATAAACGAAACAAAATGTATTATACTTGTAACGCTACTTTTTTTAAAATTTATAAGGTAACGACAACTCTGTCAAACCACACGAGGATCAGCAAAATGAGTTTTTTTTATAACGAAGTGGCTATGGTTACGCTCTAGACGGACTATTTTTTTTAGGGCTAGGAATAGGATTAGGGTTAGGGATAGGGTTAGGGATAGGGTTAGGGATAGGGTTAGGGATAGGAACAATATCTATAGCTGGATAAAAAAAAATTCGGCAAAAAATAGTCCGTCTAGAGTGCTAGAGCGCATGCGCGTTGAGCGTAACCGTAGCCACTGCGTTTTTATAAATGTTATTATTATTATTATTGTTAATCATTATTACCAACTGACACTGTTCCCTCAAAGATGCATGCGCGTCAGTGCTCGCGCACAATTTATCAGAGCGCAAACACATTTTTGTCAGAGCGGACACATGGCTCCTTACAAAAGTAGCTTTAGATATATCTGTTGTGCTAATTATTTCTGTTTAATTCCTTCCAAAGTTGAGTACAACCAAAATCTTTTGCCTTACCCCTCCCTATTCCCCCCCCCCCCCCAACCCTCCATGTGAACTTTTATTTTTCTTTTGTCAGCGATTTTAGACTGGGTTGGGGGGGGCAAAATATGCTTTAACCTTAGCCTATCATTCCCCTCCAATTTCAATTTAGACTGGGGGGGGGGTGGGGGAGGGTCCAAAATCTGATGCTTTAGCCTAAGCCTATCCCCTTCCCCCCTTTTAAACTGGGGCCCCAAAATGAACTGTAACCTTAACACTAGGACCCCCCCCCTCTTACCCCAAGACAAAATGAATAACAACAAAAGAAAAAACAGCAGCGGGACCATATACCGAGTAGACCAATCTCAATTGAACATTGGAGAGACTTTATGGTTTTATCTTACATGTATTACAGCAGTGTCATTACTTTATATATATATATATATATATATATATATATATATATATATATATATATATATATATATATATATATTATTGGCTAATGTCTCTGTCGATAACCTGTCTTTTTGAAAAAAGTTTCCTGGAGGTGTGTCTGCGAGTATTTACAACAAAAAAAAATAAAAAAAATAAAAAAAATAAAAAAAAACTTAAAAAAAAAAATCCTATTGCCTTCACACCTACATTTTTCGATCTTTATCAACCCCACCCCCCCCCACCCGTTCCTCCTCGGGGATAAGGATTTCCCTATATTTATTTATATGTTCACACACATTTATACATAGCAAAAATGTAACGATAGGGTTACAGGACATTAGCTTCATCCGGTTTAGAACGAAATTCATCTCCATGGAAACACAACACATTTTTTTGTTTTACACTTGAAATTAACTGAATCAATGAAATAACTCAAATATTCAAACTAATGTAGAATACAATAACCCACATTTTTCACTGGATCACTCGATCATACTTATAGCTAATGGAGACAATAATTATCAGTCATATTACTTATACCATTCCCCCTCCACCCAGGGGTACACCAGGGGAGGGGGGGAGGAGGTCATGAACTAGGTGACCGGCATCTGCAAGGGGTCCAGCCACCCCGACCATGTCAATTTTTTCACGACTTATTGTTTATCAAGGGGCCCGCAATGATGTCCTGCCCTGGGGCCCGTGCTGGCTCTTGGCGCCACTGCCCCCACCCCTCACGCCCACCACCACCCCTCACGCCCACCATCACACAAGAACTAAACTAGTATCTGCTCCGAGCTAAATTTGGCCCCAACCATGTTTAAAATAGGTCATAGTAGACCACACAATTATTCATTATTTTTAGCTTAAGTTTGTTTCCCCCTCCGACTACAGTTACATAATGTTGTTAAAGTACAGTCGATGTTGACAGACTAATAGGCCGTCACTGGGTACAAACAACGAAAACATATAAATATTCCAAGAGTTATGGACCCTGAATAAAAGTAATTTTTTTTTTTTAAATCTTGATAGCATTGTAAAGGGGACACAACTGCAGTCAGCTGCTTCGGTTTTTTTTTCTAGCTGTTTATCGGTTCAAATCGTCCAGCCACGCCAGTCACCTGTGGCCCACCGCAGTGTCCACATGTCTGCAACAGACTGGTGGGTGTGGGTAAATTGTGGCAACAAGGATCATGCAACATGAGCCTAAATAAACCGATAAAAGGTAAAACGTGGTTATCTACGGATGACTTCTGAGCTTTTATAAGGGTCAGTGCAGGAGTAAGCTCCGTACCGGCGATTTAGTAAGCCCGCGGTCTTCTATGACGGTGATAGGTAGTTCAAGCACTGACCATCAGAAGATATCTCTCGTAAGGTAAAGGTCAAAACCCCGTTGAACCCCCTAATGCTCCACGAAAATTTGCTAAGCCATACTTTGTAAGAGGACACATTGTTCACATCTTATACTTTCATTGACCTGGTAGGGTAGAAAAGATGTACAGGCTATGGGTGTGTGTGTGGGGGGGTGGAGGGGGTTCCAATGCTAATTGCACATTTAAATTTTATTCTTCTGAATGATTGTCAAATGTAGGGGGGGGGTGTTAAAACATTCGTTTTCAGGTGGTAAAGACGGATATTTATATTTTTTAGAATTTTTCTGTAGGCTGTCACTGATGTCACCTCGCATTCTTCATTCAGGTCTGAGTACAGATTACTGTCTCATTAGTTTACCTGTATACCAGCGGTCGGGGAAACTGGGGTA
The DNA here is from genome assembly GCA_021962125.1 of Bulinus truncatus. Lineage (NCBI taxonomy): Eukaryota > Metazoa > Mollusca > Gastropoda > Planorbidae > Bulinus > Bulinus truncatus. The sequence continues at coordinate 1,815,260 of JAGDYQ010000059.1, read as the reverse complement.
AATTACTCCCTCAAATGGGATAAAAACATGAAACTTTTGTGAGTAAAAGTATATAATTTTTAATTTGTTATGGGGTAATATCAACTTACACAAAAAAATATTTTGGGGTAAAATGATTAAAAAAAGTTCCCCTCTGGACCGCTGCTATATAAACAATTTACCACCATGGCTTTCCACTTCCCCAATCAGATGTAGCTGTAGATACATTTTGCGTGTGATTGCTACACTGCTACCGTTATGTACTACTAAAATTATGTTAAAAAAAAAATTAGGATCGTAAGGACAGGTTCAAATCGTGTGTAGATCGATAGACTTGCGATAAATATACACATAGACTACTTAGTAAATACAGAGTCTGTATTACAGACCTTTAAGGAACAAAATAAACCACTCACTTGCCTATGAAAATGAGAAATCAATCCATTGTGAACTGTCCAATGACATAAAAGAAAAATGCCAAATCCGTAAAAAAAAAAGTAAAATAAAAATAAGAACTATTTAGAATTCGATTTTACGGAACAAAACCATAATCAATGAAAGTATAGTTATATTTCAGAGGCTATATTTAGAATTTCTTAAAAATAAAAATAAAAATATACTAGTTTGGATAAATTCCACCCGGATGTGTGATATGGTGCATGTACTATCCTACACTGGAGCCAATATTGTCTCTGTTTGTTAAGGGTGGGTATACCGGTAGTAGATGATCTACATGTCCTTAGTTTATATGCGTGAAATGTGTCATTACCTATGTGTATATATCAGGTAAATAGATACGTACTCCCACATTACGTTAATGTAAAAACTGAACATGCACTTCTAGCATTAGTGATCAAAGAGAAATCTACTCTTTCGGTCTATCTATCCAGCATGTACGTAACATATAGACAGATAATTATAGATGGGACTAGTCTAGTAACATGGGCCTGACCCCCCCCATAAGCTTTACACCTGGCCCCCTCTCCTTGTTTGCGCTACTTAGTAACATTATATTTCGCACCACCCAACTAGCTATTGGCCTGGCCCCTGCTGTAGAATGCCTGGCCCCTGCTGTAGAACTTTCACGCTACGGGGCTGATGTAGATAGACAGATGAACCATAGATAGATAATAATATGTGCGATATATACATATATATGAAGCATTTATCTCAATTAGCAAACTTGCAATCCAACGTTGAATGCATCTCTAAACATGGGCAGTGAATAAAGCATTCGTTATTAAGAATACAACTATAATGAAAACATGTAATATATATATATATATAGATTCATACATAGCTGCTACTCGCTGATTTACTGAGATACTCTGTCATACTGTCCTTCCAAAGTCCAGAGATAAAGATGGTTATTATTTATGAAACACAGTTGTATCACTGATTGGCTGCCAAGAAGTTAAAGTTCAATTATATTCAGTCTCCCCTGCTGGTCCTCGTATCGGTCTTAAACTTCACTGCCACAACCCCTCGACCCCTCCCCCCACCCCTCACCGTCCAGGATACATAAACCAGGAACCGGACTATTTACTATTGATCTAGATGACTATGGGGTTCTAGTATAGGCTACACTAGGTTCGATTCCCTAGAAGTGACAGTTAACATTTGTCCGTCTCAAGGATGACAGAGGTCATAGCCCCAGTGGTGCCTTCCAAATGTGTGCACCACTGAATATGTTGGAAATCCAGACCCAAAAAAAAAAAGAGAGCTTTGCAAACACGAAGATCGTGGTTGTAAAATTTATGTGGCTCTTAATCAAAAAAACGAATACAACCCATAATTTTTAGAATACACAATCTTCCCAGGATTTTTTTAAGAAATCGTTGGTAAATGGATAAAAATCAAAGTGAACGCATCCCATAATTTCTGAATATCAGAACCTTCCCAGACAAGCCTTGCATTTCTTAAGGAACAATTCGGTAATGAATAAGCACAATAATAAAAGAAGGGGAGGGGAGGGGGGTGGGAGTGACTTAAGTCCTTCGTTAGATAATTATACCTTTAAAAACTAGGCGGCTGACTAAATAAAATAACAAATCTTAGCACCGGGTTAAGTGTTGACCAAACCCATGAACAGACATTTGAATTTTTTTTTTTTAGAATGGGGTGGTGTGGGGGAACAAGATATAAACAACGTTAAGGAAGGGGGGTCAAAGGTTAGGAGACATAAAAAGTTCATTTTTCTTGGTGTACAGAAACGTATGGGGTGGGGCCGAAGGTTGGTCAAACGGACAGACAGACCAATTATGTCGAGTAGAAGGAATAAATAAATAAATAATGTCAGGTAGAGACAGAGAGAGAGAGAGAGAGAGAGAGAGAGAGAGAGAGAGAGAGAGAGAGAGAGAGAGACTGTGTGTTGGAAGAGCTCTAAATATGGTGAAAACAGCTGTGGAGGTACAATGCCCTCTTGCTCGGACAAGCTAGTGTTGTGTTTATCATGAACTGTGTAGGAAACTGTGATACGGGAATCAAAATGCTCAAGAATTTGTTAGACTATTTATTTATTTGTATAATATAATGCAACCCTTTTATCTATCAATCCATTCATCATTCCAACTATCTATGTATCTATGTATGTATTATGTATCTATGTATGTATTTATGTATCTTTGTATCTATTTATGTATGTATGCATGTATGTGGCGAGCGTATGTATGTATGTATATATTAGGGTGATTCAAAAAACAAAGTTTTGAATGCTATGCACCATCTAAAAATCGTTCCAACATATGAAAAAATAAATCTAGTAAAATTTTTATTGATTTTGACACATATTTAATGGTTGCTACCACATTGTGAATTTTACGAATTTCAATTATGTTACTCCTTGTTGGTAATAACGTGACTGCCTGACTGACTATGCCCAAAACATATTAATTATGGGAAATGGATGAAGATACAATGTCACTTTATTTATTTCAGTTAATTTTAATCTTTGCTGTAGATTATTCTTTGTTAAATTTTTTTTGTCTAATTTCTTTGGCCACGTTTACACAAAATCAATATTATAATATCACTCAGATTTTTGTATTTTACCTCTTAAAATCGTTTCAACTAGTTTAATAAAAGATGTCCAGTAGTAGAGCAAAAATTCACTGGAGCATGTGTCCTACTGGAGTGAAAGATGCAGAAGGAAAGTCGTTGTGGCTGGCCTGTCGTCATCATATGCTTGAAATTAGTTGGAAGCGAGGTGTGAAGCATCCATTTAAATCCTTCGACTAGTTTGAAGACATATTAACCTTTAAGCGATATCAACAACATTTGTTACTAATTGATAACATCAACCATCTTGTGATTGTTTAACAAAGGAGTAATGAGTACATCAAGTCGTAAATGTTGACATGATGCATTAAAGAAATTATCAAATTTGCACAAAAACAGCTCACAACTTTTCAACCTCCTGTGACGATTACCGAAAGCTACTTGACTTAGTCATTTTTTATCTTGGAGGAATTCCAGCAAAATGTATATCATTTAAACAACCAGCTGGACTTCATCGTATAGGTGGATACACAAAGCAACATATATGCCAACAAAATATATAACTATTTCGGGCCCAATTTCGACTCATGCAGCAAAAGAAGAACGGGTCCTCAGAAACATGCATTTTTTGCCACAAGAATTTACACTACAGCCTGGTTTACAGCACCATCAGCCATTTCAGCTCCTCGAAATGATCTTTGGCTTATCAAAAGCCTACAAAGGTTAGGGTGAGGGTTAATATTAGTCGGACTAATTAATTTAATGTACCAAGTGAATAGTGAAATTGTTAATATTATAAAACTTATTGTATCATTTAAGTATTTGCTTGCAGCTATCCTGATTCACAGATTTCAGCGGTGGCTTGAAAAAATTTCTAAGACACCTCTGGTATTTATCAGAAGAACTTGTTGCATTGGCTTTTTTTGAGGATGAAGTACCACTTGACATAAAACAGAAAATGGTGAGATGTTTGAAAACAAATGGTTTACCTGGCTCTTTGAAAAAAACAACAATTGATCAATCTCTGATAGAATTCAAAGAACTTGATGATTTTGTTTCAAATAACACCTTTCGTATTTTTGCCATTTTTGGACTGTCATCTGAATTTTGAGCAGTGATCCAGATAGTTGGGAGACCAATGAAACCTTCAAAAAAGCAAATGCTGAACTATCCACTCTCAGAGTTGTGAATGACATAGCAGAACTTGGAGTAGCTGTTATGTAAGATTACAATAAACTTCACACAAACAATGAAGAACAGAAACAGTACCTGCTGAGGGTGTGAAACAGTATAGACAGAACTGCCCAGACAGGAACAAGTCAACATTGGTGCAGTTGAACCAAAATTTAACTATTAATTTAATTGTTTGTATACTTTTTATTAAACAAGTAAAAAAACTTTAGATTTGTTTAACTGGTAATAAATATACTGATTTTTTCATTATTATTATTTGTTAAAACTAAACATGGCGGTAGCACCCTCTTAATATTGTCCAAAAAATTTAAAATTTGTACTGAATTTTTTTTTCATATATTGGAACATTTTTGGGGGGTGCCCAAAGTTAAATTCAAAATTTAATTTTTTACCATATTGTTTTGAATCACCCTAGTATACATGTATGTATGTATGCATGTATGTATGTAAGTATTATCTATTATGTATGTATATATGCATGAATGTATGTATGTATGTATGTATGTATGTATGTATCTATCTATC
>JAGDYQ010000059.1:1774701-1810065 GCA_021962125.1 Bulinus truncatus | reverse complement strand
GAAAGTCCGTCTAGTACGCCAACTGCTAAGAACCTCAACTCCTCATAGATCTGATAAGTATCGGAACCCAGTAACCTCCCCCTGTCCCCCAAACAAAACAAAAAATAAATAAATATCAAAACATTAACCTGCGTACCTTTGCTTAGGGTCCGGCCCCAAAGCCTAAAATAACTGCTCCGTCACTGGCAAACCATGAAATATGGTATCCATGGCAGCACTCTTACCCTCTCCCCACATCCCGTACTGAGATCTATAGCTTCTCCTATTTATGTATAAATCAACTATCATATCTCCTCAAATACGGGTAATCTTACCGGAAACTAAATATTTTGTTTATGTAAACAGAGCTGTTCACACTAGACTGCCAGACATTGCTACTGCCTAAAGCACCACTCCCCCCCCCCCAGCCCCGTAGTGTGAAAAATCTACAGCAGGGGCCAGGCATTCTACAGCATGGGCCAGGCAATAGCAGGGGGGGGAGGCAAGGTAATACATTTTACTATGTAGAACAAATAGGAGAGGGGGGCCAGACAACACGCAGGGGGCTCCGGCCCCCTGGCCCCTCCGCACGCTACGGGCCTGCCCCCCCACCACCGGTTTCAAAGAGTTTCCATTTCTAAATCCTTTTACATTGGATAATATGGGCCCCACTTCTATATCCCCCCGGGCAGAGCCTAGAGCCCCTAAATATCTCTTAGTCTATTCACAGGGCCCCGTAAAACAAGAAAATTCCGTGTGGTACTGTGAATATATCTCTAACGCCTGGCTGTAAGATTTTTGGTTTTAAAAAAAAAAAAAACCTTCTTGTTCAAGGGCTATAATGCTAGAAATTAAACCGGTCATGTGAAAATATGGATTACATTTCTTGTTATAGTCTTTTACGATTAAAATCACTACAGTGCCTCAACTTCATGGATGCTCTGTGAAATGGTCCCTTCAGTGGCGTAGCACAATACCTTTTTAGCGCCCCCCCATTCGAAAACCATATAATATTATATGTAATATATACCATTTTGTGAGCAGCGGCCGGGGCATAATGCCCCCTTGCCCCCCCTCCCCCCGCTACGCTACTGGGTCCCTTATATGTCATTCGAATAACATGATAAACTTCTGCAAGTCTACACTGTGAGACTGTCCCTAAACTTTATTAGGCCAACCGGTAAAGTCATGTCATGTTCTGACTAGAGGCGCTCAATCTTAGAAAACTATTGATCATTTACTAGCATTATACAACTTGAAGAATTTTCGATTTTCACAAATGATTTAAGTCTTGTTGGGGGATTTTTAATTTTGTTAATTTAATTCAACTTTCACTGTCATAGGAAGTCATGGGCAGAGTTCTTATGAATTGGCAAACTAGGAGGCCACCAAGGGCGCCCTGCTGCCGACGGATCCATATTCACTTATTAATTCCTATTAAATCTGATTGTAAGAGAAACCATCAGATCTTTTTGTTGATGGCAGCTGGCTCCTAAATATTTATGGAAGTCTGTTTCCTTGGGCCCCCGACTTAAAAAAAAATATTATTTTGAAGTGGTAGGACCTTAATGCAGAATCATTTTTAATGATATGCAAATTAGTACCCGCTGTCAAAGGAAACCTTATCAGTATAAATTTCAATAATATTTGATGCCTTAAGATAAGGATACCGTGAGATCATCTTGGGCCCCGGCCTAACTCTACAACTAGGGGGCTCTCTGATCTCATACGCACCAATAGCTACGTCATTTTAAAAAAGATTACTCTAGCCCAGTAGAGCCACATACGGCTCCGGAGCCGCACTTTGCCGACCACTGCTCTAGCCCGAGCGCATCTAAAGGTAGCCCCCCCCCGGTCATGTGTTCGGGCTGCACCACTTTGCAACGATCCTGCATAGGGGCACTGCCAGTTACCTTTACCTAGGGCCCACGACTTTCTCAACAAAGTTTCCGCCTACGTCTCCCCAAAATGCCTAGGAACGACCCTGGGTAAGCTAAATGGAAAGCAGTGTCATAATCTGGAAATAGGCCTCCAAATATTTTTTTAGGAGCGACATTTTGTGTACGGCTTGGGGTAGAGAGGGGGCAAGTTATGGCCGCATTATTGTGTGAGTACATGCATGGCTGGCAATATATAATTTTGGGCGCCTGACAATACCTACCACATTGGTATGGCATTAATATCCATACATATTTCTACATACCTATACTACGGTTTTGAAAACAACCACAACCAACGAACCTTTGTGGATAACTAGTGATGTAAATTGTAGGCCTATTTCAGGGATCCAATCTAAGTAGTTTGTATCCAGATCTAGATATTTTTGGATTTATCTAGATATAATAAAATGCTATCAATTGATAAATCTGAATCATTTTCTTTTGCAATTTAGATGTAAAACTTTGATTATTTACTATACATTAATTATAATCCGTATCTTTTTTCAAATATATTTTATGGATAATTCTTCAGAAAATAGTTGGCAGCTCTGCTATGTTTACAACTGAAATGTTTGTTTGTTTTTTTTAAACCTATCCAACTGTCACGATCCGGAAGATAGACAGTCTTTTTTATTTGTTTCTTTTTATATTCTGTACACGAAAAACAGATCGAGATTTATATCTGTAAGTTATATACCAACACTTCATGTGACCGATGTATCATGTTACGCCCCTTTCATATAAGGTACGTCATATGGTGTACGTGGAGCCAGTGCGTTCATATAATGGTAAAGGATTAAAAGTAAAGACCTCAAACTAAAGTAAAAAAGAGATATTGTCATTATTGTGAGTTCAGACTTAAAAACTTGTCTTACTAATTTAAATACAAAGTCGTCAAAGTCTTAGTTATTCTAAAGACTAAGTCTAAATTATAGCCTAAGACTTAGAAAAAGATTTTACCAATGTTTTTATTGTTGATTTTTAGTTATCTTAAGTTTTAAGAGATTACCAAGATTTTACAGAAAGCATTTTTTTGAAAAATAAATAAAATTCTACTTTATAAAATAATTGCTACCAAAGGCTGAGCAATGGGATATTGACTAATGACACATTAATAGAAATACTGATGATAGTTATTATTATATTAAGTGTATTTAAAAAAAATATAAGTAAGCTACATATCAGATGTTTATTTCTTGAATTTATTTGGCATCCTATTCCTATTAAATAATTTATTTCTCATTTTTACTTTATTATTAAACTTAAGGCGACTCTCTTAGACTGACTTAGACATCAGTCTCTTACATCTTTAATGTTCATACAAGGTAAATTATTAACAATTCTTTTTTATGCAAATAGTTTGCACCACAGATGTATTCAAATTAATTGGAAGGATCGATTAGCTAATAACCTAATTGTGTAAATAATTAACAGTAAAAATATGTTCAGTATTCGTAATTGAAAAGTTGAAAATTCAAGTCTTATAATAAAACTTTTTCAGCAAGCTTAAAAATTTTTTATAACAACAACTACTTTCTTTCACATTTTTAACGTTAAATAATAGATCGTTGTCTGCTTAATACTTTTAATCACTACTGATATTTATAAAGAGAATAGAAATTAAAAATCCCAACGAGTAACTGTAATGGTCTTCTGTCATAATGATAATGATCAAAAAGTATTTCTTTGAATCAGAATGGGTGTAGGAAAATGTAGCATATTTCTTTATATTCTAGGGCTGATGGTAACCATTCTGGGACTCAACACATATTGATATATATATTAATTTGAAAAGGTACACAGAAACTCTTTTGTTTGCATCACAAATTCCTTAGATGTAGCAACTGCTTATGTAAATAATCTATAATGCAAACACTTTTTTAATTTATAGTATACATTTTTTTTTCAATAAAATTAAAGCATCTATCTAAGTCTGGGATCTCCTATCTTTTTGACCAATCAGCCCCCAAATTTTTTTCTCTTTGTTTAGGCCTTTTATTTGCTTTTAACAGACCTTTAGTATCTTCATATTTTTCATTATTTTAAGAAATTAATTTTTACCCATCAAGATAATTTATCTGAATTAGCTGTCCCTTAATAATCAGTGTGCTATGTTTCTTGAGCATACCCTGTTAATTAAACTGTAAAATAAGCAACCTAATAAAAATGCTTGGTTAACCAATGCCATTTTCTTTTTTATAATTTTTTTTGGCTAACCAATGCCATTTTCTTTATGTCCTGTTTTCAATTAATGCTAAAAATATAAAAGATTATTACAATATCTGATCTGTTTGGAAGAATTAAGTCAAAATTTTCTCATTTGCTCCTTATCATATCATCTGCCACAATATTAAGTAATATTACATTTACTTTTTTGTGTATTTCAGACTAGTAAAAATCTTGAGTAACCTTTACGTCAAAATGCTTGAAATAAATGTGAAAAACACTATAGTTTCACAAGCGTTCTTGCTTTTAATTTTCTGCTCAATGGAAGGTAAGAATCATTTATTATTTGAAACATTAACGATTATGTCTTAAACCAAGTCATGATATGCATGTTATTAATTGTAGTCTTTGCTTAACATTGTAACATTTCAGGAATAAACATAAAAAGTTTACATGTGTATTTATTTTACTTGTGTTACCTTTTTATCTTTGTTTATTTAGTCATCTAACATTGTTTCCATTAATGGGGAAAAAATACTGTGCATTTTTGCGAGTCTGTATACATGAGAGAAAAATATAAATTATATATATATATCTAGAGAAACATTGTTCTACTATCTATAAATATGTTAAATATTCATAATGAAATTTTGTTTTTATTTGATTGATTTTAGTAACATGGTGCAAGTGTCCTGATTCACCAGCAGCTGCTAATGAATATGTGTTTGTTAATGAAAGCAATTATGACAGGTACAATGTGGGGGGGTTGGGTTAAATCCGCTGATTAGGCAAATCATCTGGAATCAGAATTATAGAAAATTTTTAGAGAATCAGAATTTTAGAATGTTTGCCTAATTTATCATTTTTTATTCAGATTCCTAAAACACCTATTGTGACAGATTTTCTAGACTTTCATTTAGTCGGTAATTTTTTTTGAGAATTATAATTCGAATCATTATTTTAGAGAGTGCAGTTTTATAACAATCGTCAAAAACATTTAATTTATATATTTTCTATGCTTATGAATCTTTTTTAAAGTATAATTCTGGACTTCTTAAATAAAAGTAAAGTATTTTATTGTCTCTGAATTTTTTATTTTGCATTCAAGAGTATATATTACATTTTTTATTATATAGACCTATGTATATTTTGGATGTCGTAATTGTAGTAATTTTGCTATCAAAAATTTAAAGGAAATACAATTGAGAAATGAGATTATCTGTTGTATACTCATAATCTATTTCATGTGAAAGAAATTTCTCAGCCATAACCACAACTGGGACTCGTCCACTGGGGTACATGAAAGGAACTTGGTATTATAACCAGGATATGTCTAATACTTGCATTAAGATCAGTGGAGCTAATAAGAGAAAAATTGAAATAATGGTAACAGTGTTTTGTTTTGTACATCTTTTAGTAAATCAATTAAAAAGTATAATTTTTTTACTTACTGTAAAATTAAAATCTTAAGTTTCCTTTTTAGGTTGAAACCATTCCAGCTGCTGTCTTATGGTATGTTTTTTTTTTTAAAACTGTTTTATATGATTTTAATTTTTGAATTATGGCTTCTTGTAATCATGTGGTAAAACACAATAACAGATCAGAGCTACAATGTATTACTGCTATAATAGCACACTGCATAAGTGAATACGATTCTATAATTTCCATTCCTGTTCTATGTAATACATTTGAATACTTAAGAAAAATTACATAATTAATAATGTTTTACAATAAAATAATACTGATGCTGTCCATTGTTTATATCAAATTAAGTCTTAATTTATGATAATTTATTTAGTATTGTTGAATATGCTATTAACCGATGTAAAGTTGTAATGAATTTTGCTTATTAATCAATATTTTTATTTTGTTTCAACAGTGTATATCTAAATGGAGCCAGGCTAGAATGCTCTGATCCAGGAATTGTAAGTGTCTATACTTTCCTTTATACATTAACACTGTGTTTTTTTTTCAAGTAAATAAGTAATAGAAGAAGTAATTTGTAGCAATGAAATTTGACTTTCAGATTATATTATTTATATAATTCTTCCTTTTTTTAATCTCTCATTATCCATTAGCTCATCAAGATTTAAAAAAAAAAATATGAGGAATTTTCAAGGTTAATTAGCTCTTAATTTGTATGGACTACACTTTTTATCCTCATCACTCTGGCTGTGTAACAGGTCAGAATAGTTCTGGGAAAGCTTTTCAGCAAAGTCAGAGCCTTCTATAACTTGCTGAATTTCTAATGTGCACAGCACATTTTCTCAGCTAAATGAGTAAGAAAATAAGTAAAGTTTTTTTTTAGCTTTCCTGAATGGGCACTTTTCTGTCAACTTTTGCTGGTGTTCTGCCATGGACATTGATAGACACTTCTTCTTGAGCACCACATAAATAACTGTGGTAAAATGCCCTGGCTTTCTTCTCAATATCCTCTCAAAATGGCAAGTTTGCTGTAATAAGATCAGTAACTTGAATGCAGTATGCGATATTTAATGTAGTTTCAAGTTATTTTTGAAGTCTGCTAATTAATTTGGTTTCTTTGCTCTAAGACATGACCCTTGTATTTTAGTCCTGGTAAATTTTTTTGCAAATTGACTACACTGTAATATGCCAAAAAAATTGGTCATACTTTTTTGATAGGTCTTTACCTATTCACAGTGATTGTCAGAATTTGGTACACCCAGCTGCCATTAAAATAGAAATAGACCTTGGTCTCCATCAAGTATATACTTCACTGTCTTTAAAAGTTATATTTGAAAAACACTTTAGTTGATCTCATCTAGGGAAATATTTTCAATTTCAGTTGTTTTTGCGAAAAAAAAAATGGCAGCTATATTCTTAACCATTTTATTTTGTTTTAGTTGAATGCTCATGTCAAGATATTCTTTTTATTCTCATTTGTTTTTCTCTTAAGTGTTCAAATCATACCTGGTATAATGTTTCTGCAAAGCCAGCATTTTCTTTGACATAGATTTTTTTATTGATTTACATTGATTATAACTTTTTCCATAAAATTAATTTTTATATTAGGATGGGCGCATACTTGTGCAAAATATTAAGATTAACCTCTTGACAAAATAAAAACAGCAAAGAGCATCCAGCATGAACATAATAATTTTCTTTTTATATAAACCTGTTAAATTAAAAAAAAAAACTTTTCGAAAATAGACTTTATTAAAATGTAGTAAACAGTACAAATATATTTCCTTAGATGATACAAATTTATATAGAAATTAAATTGACTAAAAAAAAAGTGTGAACAATAACATGGATTAATTATTTATTTCTGGTGCTCACACCTTTATTTTATCAAAGTGTCAATAATGACTGGAATAAAAGCAATATATATATTTAAATATCTATATGTATATATAATATATATATATAATACATATACATATACTGTAGCTAAATTCTATGAAGTCTTTTTTTATTTGACATTATGCGATTTGGGTCTAAAGAGACTATTTTACTCATCCCTACTATTTACGCGATATTATTTGACGTGAGCTGTCATTTCTCAGAATGTATCTTCAGTGTCGGATAAGGCATAGCTGTATATCTTGGTGGTGCATTAGACAATTGCCAAGGTTTTCTTATGTCAGATTGTTCTCTTATCCATGAAACATCTCACCTTCTCTTCTAAAATGGTGTCATTAGAGATTATCACGTTACTTGCTCATAGGTTAAACTTTTTTTTAAGGATACATTAAACATATATATTTTTCGTCTATTAATAATCCTAGGGTAGGCATTTCCAGTGTGTAGGTGGTACCACTATTGACAACTACGTTGAGTTTGTTGGAAACACTGCTGGAGAAGCTGATGTTCAGTTCTGGTACAGATTCACTCTTGGACACTTGGCAGGTATATTCTATGGCTATTACACATTTCATTTCAAAAACAATTCAAGCCCTCCATAGCCACCCTATTCCCCCCCCCCTCCAATTAAAGTTAACAAAGTACTTAAAATTGGAAATTTTCCTAAGACACCTTAACTCATTCCTTATCCATTAAGCAATTCAATAAATAGTATATTATATAAATTATTTTTAAAGAGAGCTGCTCTAGATAGCTAGATGACTGTTCACAAAATTTTTCTTACCCCTAAAAAATCATAGACAAAAATGTTAGAGAACAACATAAAAATCATTCATTTTGCATGATATGTAATTGAGTTTGTGGGATTTGAGATTATGGACCATATTTAAATTTAGCTGCCTTAAATCTGTTAGAATGGTATTGAAGATCAGAGGTAGGACAATTTTTTCCTATTGTGTAAAGACTTTCAAGAAATTTGACCAAAAAAAATTGTGCAGAGTTACCTTTGTATCTTGTGATCTTTTTAAAAACTATTTCAGTCTTGAGGACATGAGCAGATGAAAAAAAAATTCTATATGGCAGGGTCTATGATTACTTAAATCACTCTGATGTGTTTTATACAGAGGTCGATGTCATTTTGCAGACTGCTTTTCTATATTTTTTTTTTTTAAATATTTATGGGCTCTACAAAATTTCTTGGTTGAATTATATGAAAACTCTACAATTCGCCCTGACTTTTAAAATTATTTCGATCCGCTGGATTTTCAGGACTGTTTAACATTTGTCTTCTAATAAATGTTATTGTTAATTCTTGTTTGAAATCGAGTTTAAGTCATTATCACCTTTTATTTCATCTTCTTCTATGCCCATCAGTGGCAAGGTCTGTGTTTCTGGTTATTACTATTTGTAATAAATTTATTATTGGCATAATCATATTATATAATTCAGCTAACAATACATATAGATAAATATAAATACATGCCAGGGACGAGGCGTGAGTTTGGTTGATCATAACTCTTAGGGAAAAATGTATTGATGTTTTTATGCTATATACAAAACATAAACGAACATGGACTTATATATTTTGTTTAAATTTTTTAGTCTAACAACATATATGATGTATATATAATTGAAAGCTATATGTATTTAAACTTTTAGTCCTTTTATCACGAATGATTATGCTAACTATATTCAATAAACACAGTACCATTATATAGCATGTTTTATAAGTATGACTATGACTAGCAACACTCACACCTCGTCCCTGATATATGCATAAAATGGTATGTATTTCATGCATGATTAGACTCTTAAAAAAAAACATGAGTAATGACCAGTAACTCTTACAGCTTGCCACTGATGTCCATGTAAGAGCATCGGGTCTGCGGGTTATCTCCCTAGGTTTAGCCAATGACATCCTTGCCTCTCACTTTTGTCAGTTCTGCTACATGTCTGCTTCTGGTCTCCATCCTAGTTTTTTTCTTTTTTTAGTATGTGACCTATCCATTGCCATTTTCTTTTCTTCGTATCTTTGCTCAATGAGCACTGGTTTGTTTTTCCCCTCAGTTGGTTGCTGAGAATCGTTTTGGGCCACCTGTCATTATACTTCAACCTGACACTATACTTCAACCTGACACTATACCTCAACCTGACATTATACTTCAACCTGATGGTATACTTCAACCTGATGTTATACTTCAACCTGATGTTATACTTCAACCTGACACTGTACTTCAACCTGTCACTGTACTTCAACCTGATGTTATACTTCAACCTGATGTTATACTTCAACCTGATGTTATACTTCAACCTGATGTTATACTTCAACCTGTCACTATACTTCAACCTGATGTTATACTTCAACCTGATGTTATACTTCAACCTGATGTTATACTTCAACCTGACACTATACTTCAACCTGTCACTATACTTCAACCTGATGTTATACTTCAACCTGACACTATACTTCAACCTGTCATTATACTTCAACCCGATGTTATACTTCAACCAGACACCATACTGCAACCTGATGCTTTACTTCAACCTGTCATTATACTTCAACCTGATGTTATACTTCAACCAGATGTTATACTTCAACCTGACACTATACCTCAACCTGATGTTATACTTCAACCTGACACTATACTTCAACCTGATGTTATACTTCAACCGGACACTATACCTCAACCTAATTTTAAACTTCAACCTAACATTATACTTCAATTTGAAATACATTTTTTTAACTGTCCTAATTTTTTTGTCATTCTTTGATTTTTTTTTTTTTAATATATTGTGTTATTTGTTATATTTTTCATTCAAACAGATGATGATAAAGAAGATACCTGGTGTAGTGAGAGAAACACAGAAGAGTTCCCAACAAGTCTGAAAGTTTTACCTTCCAACTATCCACTAAATACCGAAAATGACAGTAAATCAAATCTCTCTAACAAGATCAGCTTCAGTTCTGTTTCTTCTGTGTTGACTCTGATTGTGCTGTGCAGGTTTTTGTAAAGAAAACAGTATTTTTTTTTAAAAACCTTAGTTTTGTTTGGAAAATGTGTCAAGAAAGAAATTTTGTATCTTTAGCGTCTGTTATGAATGGTTTACATTTTTTTTGTCTGTTAAAATTTTTCCTTGGTTTTTTTTTTTTTATTGTTTTACCTTACATAAACTGTTTCAATAAAAACATGAGAATAAATTACACTATAAGTGTGATGCATTTATAATTACTTCACTTTCATATCTCTTTAAACTCCTTGCAGAGCAAGGTGTCTCAGTGATGTTAATATTTATATACAGCCTATCCATTTGTTATTTTTCCTTTATTTTTCAAATCTTTTTTTTTGAGAAAAAACTGTTTTTCTTCTCTTTTTCTAAATGTATTATGATATTGCTTTAAATTATATTTTTTTACACATTGTAAACATCTTTTATATTAGTCACTTTATGTACTGTTAGCTCATGTACTGTTGCATTGAAAAACAGGTTGTACAATGTAAACATGGTGATGAGGAAAAATCAGGTGATAAAATCATATTTTCATATGCATGTATCCAGCTTTTTAAAATATTCCATCACTTTTAATGTAGCTTGTTGTTGGAAGTTTATGATCTTTTTTAACGCAGTCCATTTAAAACTGTTTTAAGTACATTGGTCTCTGATTGCTGCTCTTTATATTACTTTATTTAGATGATAGAACCTAATAAGCTTAATGTGCTGCTGTCACTGTTTTACTATGGAGAGTTTAATTTATACTTATATATGATGAGTATTTGGTCAAATGCGCTAATGAACATTCCCATTGCCAATTGTTTCACTGTTATTCAGACATTTTATGCACATTTTTTAAACCTGATATTCTTCTTTAAAAAAAAAAAAGCACTTTAACATAACTTCGGAACAGATATTTTGTCCTATTTCTCAATCTGAATCAGAGGTCTCTGTATATAATTTGCTACTGTTGAACTATACATAATATTGCAGCCTCACTTTAAATTGTCTAACATTCCAGTAAATTTCTTATTACATTTATTGCAATTGTTGTAACTTAAGATACTTGAATTTTTTTAAGCCAGTGATGTACAATAATGTACATTATTTTTTTTTTTTAATTTTATTGTACTATGTTGCATTAATTGGAAATGAAAAATGTTTTGGCTAACTTATTTTTGGAAGAATAATTTTTCACCTATTGCATACTAAAATGTCTGCCATTTAAATTTTATGTAACAAGGAATTAGATTAATGTTTTGATACAAAAATAAAAAATAGTAGCAGCAAAATACAATTTTGAAGCCATGGGAGGAAAAAAAAAATTTTAAATCATCCACCTGTGCTTTAAGAATCTCAGACTATATTTTAATGTAAGATTTTTTTTTTCTTTTTTTTTTTCTATTTTTCTTTTCCCCAAACAAAACATTACATGAGAATGTATAGGCTCACTTTTTTTTTTACTTATCCATGCTTCAAAATATTTAAATTATAATGAAGCATAAAAAGAGCCTTTGGTTTTTTTAGTATTTGAATCAGTTAAACCTATTCTTAGCAAGAGATAAGGTCTGTTGATATCTCAAAGTATTATAATTTGTTGGATATATTATACATGTATTTTATACTCATAAAACAGCTCAGAACTATGTATCTGTAAGCGATTGGCGATACCAACACTTCTTTTTTTTTTACAGAAAATAATTAAATCTATTTACAGTTGTTTCTCTGAAATTTCCAGTTTGGGTTTTTTCAATCTGATACAAATAACTGACGGGCTTTACTCTGAACTCCTTCAGTGAATACTGCAGGCTGAGACTTAGTCTCTTAGAGCTCGTGAGATCAGACTTGCTGTGTCTCTCAACACCTGGAGACTGCCATAAAGCCCAACGGGATTTACAGAAAGCTTGATTCTTTCCAAAGACTCAGTCCACCGATGCCCACTTTTAAAAGTTGCTATATTTTTTTTTATTTTTTTTTTATTCGGATGCATCTTCTCATCTATAATATGTCTACAGATTTAAGTGGTATTATTATTATAATGGTATTTTACAGTTATTTTTATAGTTTTTTCATTATTCTTAGACCAGTTGTTTTTTCTTAAATGAATTTTTTTTTTTACGCTCACATAAAATGTTATATTTATTTTTTGACAATTTTTGTATGTACTGTTCTTATACATGACAAATCAGATGTGCCATTAAAATTATATTTTTAATATTAATATTCTGCATCTAAACCTTGTCACCTTTTTCTATTATTATTATTATTTGTTAAGCAATATTCTAACTAAGGGATTAAAAATATTTTCTATTAATAAAAAAAAAATGTAATTCGTATAATTAAAACACATTGGAAAATGTCTTTCTATTTACTGGGCTCACTATATTGTAGTTCATCACTGGGAAGTTAAATAAATAAAAAAAAAACCTTTCCTTTGAACTAACCACACACACCTTATCATAGTTGTTATGCATGTTGTAAACATGACGATGAGTCTTGGTTTTCAACTCTTATTGTACTTGACACTTATTAAATGATAAAATAGTGATATGCAAAACTTAAGAGGAATTCCTTTTTTTTTTGGTATTAAAAGCTGCTTTAGTACACTTTTGAAATTTAGAATCTTCTGAATGAAGATGGGTTTTTTTTTTTTACATATGTACACAAACATTTGGTGTAATCAGTATAAACTTTTTGATGTTAATCCTGCCTTTCAATTAATTTAATGTCACTAAATTAAATGATCTATAATTACCCCGTTAAGTTTAGTAATTTTATTAAATTATATGTCATGATGTTGCCAAATCGAACAATGTTAAATTTCTATATTAAATGATGTCATTTTTGTTATGTGAATTAGTCAAATTTTTTTTTTCACTCTCCTGTAAAAAAATAAAATTTTAAAGTAAAAATGATAAAAATTGGGTCAAATATTTTGGGTTACAAAGCAAATAAAAAAAAATATTATTTTCTTCCATTTTGTGTTATTTTATTTTTTTTAAAGATGTCTCCTGGCAGGGATTAATCTGTCTCTTCAAGTATAAAGTTTCGTCATATATTTTTTTTTTTTAAACGCAAGATGTGTACAACACTGTGTGGTAAGGGCGTGTGACCGTAGGATTAGCTTTGGCGCACTTAGAAGTGCACCTAGCAACACCAGTAGGCAATAGTCAGATAAAACAGAAAGGCTAAGATAAGAAGTTTTTAAAATATTTTTACGTAAATGTTTATACTGTGAAGGTTAGCAGAAGTTGGGCAATGACTCCCCTACCGTTAAAGAGGAATGAATCTTAAAATATCTCTTGTTGGCCAAATACATTATTTGTTTCTTATTTTATCACGGTGATCCATATTTTGTAAATTTATTTAACATTAGCTTTCTCAGATAAGAAAATGACAATAATTCTTTCATTTGTTGTTTTTTTTTTAATTGGGGAGGGAAGGGGCTGGAGAATAATTTTTAAAAAAGTTTACAAGTACTTATATATTTTTATGTGTGTGTGTTATCAAAAAAAAAAAAATTGAGGCACACAGCTTAAAAAAAAATTTTTTTTTTTTTGGAAAGTTTACCTTGAATGTGGGTCAAGGTGTCTTATGAAACATTTGTACCTGATAGTCAAACAATGAGATCCTTGTCTGTTGAATACTCACCTGTGGTGGGGTAGGTGGTGGGCTGTATTTGATTTGTGATTTTTCTTTTTTTTTTTAAAAAAAAAACTAAGTCTGCAATTATTAAAAGGTTATTGTTTTTTTTCCTCCCTGTAGGTGACTTTGAGGAATGGATTTTGTTTTTTTTTCTTTTCAAATTGATCTGGTAAATAAATCATGATTAATTCATTTTTTTTTATATATCAGATAGCAATCTGTAAATTAGCAATGGTAAGTTCTGTACAAATGTTGTTTCTATACAAAGACCCGAGCAATTGAACATTTAAATTATATATTTTTTCAATTATAATGTGACAGTATTGTAATTATAATGTGATAGTATTGTAATTATAATGTGATAGTATTGTAATTATAATGTAATAGTATTGTAATTATAATGAATATAATAAAAAAATATGAATCGCAGCACAATTTCTATATTTTTATCAAAACAATCGAAGCAGCTGTTAATTTTGGGGAGGGGGGGGTTAAGCAAAGGTAAATTTGTACATTGGGAGGGGCTTTCCACCTAAATTTTGGGTTAGTAGAGAGTGTGGTTTATCAGAGGCGGATTTGACGCCAGGCGTACCGGGATTGTGCCCGGGGCCCCAAATTTTGATAGAGCCTCAAAACGCTCATTTTTTTTAGATATGCAGAAGCAAAGTTTATTCCCTTGTCGATGTAGGCCCCACCAACTTTATTTTAAAGGGTTCATATTTTCCAAGCGCCCAGGGCCTCAAACGACCTTACTCCGCTTCTGAGCAAAGATGGTTTCGGAATACACAAGAACCGTCACCACTTGCCTATATTATGATTTTTTTTTAAAGTGAACATCTCAGTTTGATGTTTGTCTAATTCACGTTCATCTGAAGTCCATTTACATAAAAACATCTTTATTACATCTAGGTTCAGTTCACCGTGAACTGACTTTTGCCAAAAGTAAGAAATAAAATATTTAAAAAAAAAAAAAAACTTCACACGCTCTCAAGTCATGTTAACTGCATCATACAAGCTTATGTCCCGCCCCCCTCCCTTTCCCCAAATGTAACGGTTCAATAGACACTAGCCTCTTACCCCCTCCAAGGCTCACCTTTCAGATCTCAACTTATGCAAACATTTCTTGGATAATGTGAGTCTGTCTAGTTTTATTTCCCACAATAGCGTGGTTTTTAACATAAAATATACATGTGGTTTCAATATTTATCACCTCACACAAAATAATAATAATTAATAAATTGAATATAAGAAATACGATGTTGTACAATAACTCGAGCCTATATATATATATATATATATATATATATATATATATATATATATATATATATATTTATAAATATATATATATAAATATATATATATATATATATATATATATATATATATATATATATATATAGTTGTACCTTAGAAGATAAATATGAATGTTTATATAGGCCAGTGAAGAAAACTGTACACGACATGACAAACGTCTTTGAATATGTATTTAAACTTCAGTAGAATGCAATTGAATGCATAAGAGTGAAGTTTATACAAGGTCAGCAAATCTTGTCGCGAGCAGGGTGACTTTATAAAAAGAAACCGGGCCAAGTCCAATACAACCGTAGACTTTCAACCGAGTTATTGAACCTGTAGATTTGAGCTCTTCAGCCATAGAATATTTCTGTAAAGACAATATTGTATTTATGGCAGAGGAGAGGGACTAAAGATTGTTCATCCCCGGGCACACAATAAAATAACGGGTCCTTAAAAAAAGATAGACATCAAAAAGCACTTTGAATTAACTAAGATAATATTGCCAACCCGACAGTGCCGAATCTAGGGATTTGAGGGCCCGGGGGCCTTGGCCTCTTTGGGGGGCCCTGCATTTTGACATTCCAACATTTGGGACCCCCCTCAAGCTGGGGCCCGGATGGACTTTCGAATTTAGACCCCCCCTTTCCTAGTTACGCCGCTGGAGTTTGGGCTTTCGGAGGCATTGCCGTTAAATCAGCCTGTGATATATGAATCCTTTATCCAATCTGTGACCACTATGATGAATATGTGTCTGTCCACTCCCTCAATACCATTACTGTCAGGTGCATGGCAATCAGCTGAACAGACCGGACTTTCGTCGTATATTTATTTATTTTACCGACAGGATGACAAACTTATTAGGAATAATCACAAGTCATTTATTGATGGATATACTTTCTTAACTGGATGACACAAGTTATTTTGATCGATTAAGATGTGATATTCGAAGAGAAGTTTTGAACTCACTTAAAACTGAAGAATGAAAGTTTAAAGTTGACTTATAAATAACTATAAAAATATCTTTAAAAAAAAGTAGAGTAAAAATTAAACGTAGAAACTCACGAAACAATACATTATCAAACTAAGTGTTTAATAAGCCAAGTCACCCGTATAAATCAGTGTCTTGCAGTACCAGCATTTACAGACAGACAAACTTCATATTGACTAAATTTTTTACGGTACTTTTATCTCTAATATCATTGTGAAACGGTATAGTCATATAGTTTGAAACCAATTTTCTTTTAAAACCGAGTAAAGAAATTACAAATAAAACGAACTTGCTTGTCGCTCAGTGTCTGAAATTAGCGCTTTACAAAATGTCTTCACTGGTCAGTTGAATAGTTGATGGTCAGTTGAATAGTTCAAATATAAACTGCATAAACTTGCCTCTTCAAAAAACAGCCCTTTTTTAAAATGAATATGTTACATTAGACTATACTATTCTATACATATACTTACTTACACACGTCCTTTGTCTGGGGCTACATGAAACTTAGAACAGCGACTCCTTTTGAATTTTCGGTCAAGATGACGTAGTGCTTTGATGTCACTGCGGTGCGGTTGTGTGATCGTCCACTGTGACGTACATGACCCTTCCAGCTGACCTATTCCCTTCTGTATAATTTCCTGCTCTGATTGTTCCAAGCTTTCATCGCTTCTATGCTGGGAGCTAAGATCACCCAAATTAGACTAATTAGCTCCAGAGAAAGACTATCACGATTCTTTGAGTGAAATATTATCAAAACCTTTTTCGATTTCACTCTTCGCCATACCTCCTTTCAAAATTCTCCTCCCGATGTACAAAAGTCCACGAGACATTTATCGTTCAACTTGTAAGTAATCATGATTGTGCTTGAAGAACTATGTAGTAATCATTTCAATCATGATAACTACTTTCTTTTAAGTTCTATACGCTCAGTCCTGAATTGGTAAGCTCATTAACATACCAGCCCAAAAAATCCTGGTTCGATTACCGGCAATGATTTCAATGATTTTCTTATTCAGAGAGGATGGGCTCACCCATGTATCATTCCTACAGCGCAGACACCAATAGTGCCCCCTCAGCACTTCCATTCAATGACTTTACCCCTGGGGCTCACACGTCCCAAAATGACACCTGTCAAAACAATCCCACTCCAGAATGGGCCTGCGGTGATCTTTTTTTTCCCCCAATATGATGCAAATACAGGAACAGTGATTAGAATCCCAGATAAATGCGTTCATCAATGGCTTGCGATCAATAAATCTAAAAAAAAAAATAATTAAAAAAACAACATATAAATGAATGAACCTGTTGTTGTTGTTATGAGTAAAATATTTATTTATTATTCTTTTTTTTTTTTTTACGCATCTTTAAATCTATGAACTGCACAACAAACATGCATACGTATATCATCAAGGGGCCATTAATCCCCCCTTTTTTAACTTTCACGGTTCAATGATTTGTCCTTTATAATCGTTCGTTTTCTCTCTCCCCGCCCCCCAACCTGTTGTGACCTTTTTTGTCAACAAACCTGAAAAGTTATTCACCCGTAGAACACTGATGCTTCACTAAAACAAGCGCCCCCTTTATATCAAAATTTTTTTTTTTCAAAGTACGTTATTGATAAAAAAAAATTGTGTTACTTTATAAAAAAAAGCTTTATGTTAATTATACCAGGATGAATAAATACATTATATTCTTATTATAATGGGAATTATGCTCAAAGCTAAACAACTGAGTGGTACGGCGTACTTTAGGCTAAGTTCAATACATTTGTATCATCATATTCTTGAGTTGAGATGTGCGTGTATATTGCGAACATTTCATGACTACGCTTTTCAGTTGTAGCTAGATGAATGTGTACCCAATAAGAGGGCTACTAACTGATGACTCTTGACTATCCGGCCTAATGTTGCGGAAGGCATGTTGGATATTACCCAAGCCGGATAGGCCGGGGATTTATTTAAATCCTGATAAAACCATCCTTTATATTACATTAATAAAAAAAATCATCTAACCAACGATCAATATATTACTTGGCTGGATTGTACAAAAGCCGGATATTGCGATATGCCATAGGGGGTGACAACTAGGGTAAAGGGCCCAGGCTCCCGGCACTTGAGAGGGGGGGTGGCTTCGCGGTAGGTAATTATTGTGTCACATAACTTGAACAAAGCTATAAACGTTTGTTCAAGGTCAAAATATGACCGCTCTTCCCCTCCCCTTCCCGCCAAACATTTGACACTTAGACCTGGGCCCACCTTATGACACTCACCAGAAGCCCCCCCCCCCCCGCGTAATGCCAGGGCTGCCTCAGACATTCGGTAAGTACTGAGTTGACTGTCGATCCGAGTCATACAAATATAGATTTACTCTCTCCAGTCAGCGAGTCGCAGTATTTGACTATATTGCGACAGTGGCGTAGCGAGCTTAACTCGAGCCCGGGGCACGATACCTTTTTAGCGCCCTCGCCCCCCCCCCCCATTCGAAAACCATATAATAACATATGTAAAATATACCATTTGGCGCCCCCTTTGTGGGTAGCGCCCGGGGCATGATGCCCCCCCTAGTCCCCCACCCTCACTACGCCACTGCATTGCGATCTGGTAACGATGTTTGTATTTTATTTACAGCATTCCTTTACTGCATCTTCCTGCACATTGAGTAACTGGTATAAGTTGTCCACAATTTATGTGTAAATAAAAAAAACTGTATTTAACTAAGATAAATGAATTGATATTTCTTGATGGAAACAAGTTGAACCCAAACAAATAATATTCACACACACACACTAGCTGAGATATTTATGAAACAAACAAAACTTCAAGCATGACGTCATGGAAATAAATATACCATGAGTGTTTATTTCTCAAATAAATAAACAAACAAATAAACAAACTATAAACAAACTATAAACGTTTCATCTCCACCCCTATCCCCCACCCCCACGGTAACAACACACTTCAGTCGGCACACATGTTTTAATGTGTTAAAGCACTTTACACCGCTAGCCAATAGTAAACATGCATCAGATCACGACAAAACCAAAACATTTCCAAACTACATCAGCCCTTATGTACGTACCACTAGATCACACACATGGGCTAACGAGGAGTCCTCTCACGATGCTCGATGCGGCCCGAGCGCTGTGGCCTCTCTTCACTTGTTTATGACGTTCACATGAAATGTATGAGATTTCCACAATATTCCTTCTAAGTTCTCTTGATTCGGCAAATTCTGTCAAAATTTAAGTACACACTGTGTGTACCTACCCCCCCCCCCCTTAAATACAACTTTTTCTCAAAAAGTGGACGTTTGTTTGAAACACACTCATTAACATTTTTGCAAAGTTATTTTATGATATCTACAATAGTTTTAAAAATTGGTTCCTTGAAAATTTTTGAAAATATGTCTTAAAATTACACTTTTTTACCCAAAAAAGTCACAAAATACATTTTTAAATAAATTTTTTAATATTTTTTTTTTATTTCTTTGTTCATTAATTGGTATGTTGTATACATGTGCTAAAATGGCTAGTGTAGCTTAAAAAATAAAAAAGAAAAAACAACTAGCAGAAACCTTAAATGGACCACCTTAAAAATGATACACATGCTCAAATAGATACACACACACACGTTCAAATAGATACAAACATACACACACTCTCTCACACACACTCGTTCAAATACACAGACACACTCATACTCACACACACACACACACAGAAACGTTCACACACACAAACACTCTCTCTCTCTCACACACACACACTCACACAAACACACAAAGACATACTCAAATACACAGACACGTTCACACACTCACACACACACACTCACACGCACTCACACACACACTCTCACACACACTCACACACACACACTCAAACACACTCACACACACTCACATACACTCTCACACACACTCACACACACACATACAGAGCTGTGCGAAATGGGGGAGGGGGGGCGTCAAACGCACATTTTTTTTTGCACCTGTTGCGAAATTTCTCGTGGCTATTCCCGTATGAATGTGTAGGCTACATGTGTCGGTGTCCTAGACGTATGAATGTTTACATGTGTCGGTGTCCTAGACGTACGAATGTATACATGTGTCGGTGTCCTAGACGTATGAATGTATACATGTTTCGGTGTCCTAGACGTATGAATGTTTACATGTGTCGGTGTCCTAGACGTATGAATGTGTCGGTGTCCTAGACGAGTCCTAGTATTTGAGTAGCGTGACTGGCGTAAGAAACACCAGGGGCGGAAGAAAAAAAAAGTAACCCCCCCAGTGGCGCATCTAGGGGGTGCAAGGGGCAGAGGGGGGCTTGAGCGCCCCCCCCGACCAAATCATCAATACATATTTTACTATATAAAGTTACTAAAAAGACTGTCAAACTGTCTTTTTTCTATATGTGACCCCCCCCCCCAGCATTTTTTGCTGGTTGCGCCACTGACCTCCCATAAACCCATTCATGTGTCGAAATGTATCACGTTAATAAAAAAATACCACGTATACAAAGCTAGAGCAGCCCGGGGCGGACCGCCGCCCCCCTCTCCCCCACCTAGTTACGCCATTGTAGCCTATGCCCGAATGACTTGAAGCTACCAACTTATCTATAACTGGTAGGTACTTTTTCAGGGGGTTAATGAAATCTCAGCCTGCCCCTCCCCTCCCCCCCATAGCCCTATTTCTCTTTTAAATATGGTGTTAAGAGGCACTGTAATAATAATCAGTTTAGGCTAGAGAATTTACAGTTGGCACAGAGATGGTTTTAATTATCTGGCCACTTAGCTTAGCGGAAGTGAAAATACAATAGTTTAGAGCAGGCGATAATAATTGAGACGACGACCTGAGATCTTGTTAGTGTAAGAATATATTTTATCACATCATTTGTATTGTACAATGTCAAATAAGAAGTTCCTTTATAAATAAATAAATATATGTACATATATACATAGAAGTCTACTCAGTGCTTTTTACATGTAGTTCGTCTTTTAAATATAATTTAATATACACCAAGTCAAGTTAGTTAAATCATATACTCTGAAGAGACTGAAATATATTTGCAGCTACCAAAGAACAGAAGTACCATAAATATATATACATAAACTTTACATACTACTAATATACCATAAGTACCATAAATATATATACATAAACTTTACATACTACTAATATACCTAAAACCAACATATGACAGGCACACTACAGGTGCTTTAGCTAAAGGACTCCACGTATCTCTGAATTCTCTGCCTGGGGGGCTCCCTCCTTTCCCCCCCCCCCCCAAAAGACAAAACGGTGCAGTATATGCATGTAAATTCTATTTATACAAAGGCTGCCAACTCGTTTGACGGACACGTTAAAAAGGTGAAGACGATTTAAATCTGTTCAACACAAAATATAAACAAAAAATAATAAAAAAAAATGTACGTGTTTGGCAAACATACCACGTCAAAGCCACCTCCCTCCCCCCACCACACTTAAGATCGTAAATAACAATATTAAATAGTGTTAACCAGTGTTGTTCAGTTAACTATAACTAAAACGATAACTAGAATGATTGACTTTAGTTAACTATAACTAAAACTAAAACTAGCAAGAATTTTTTAACTATAACTAAATAATAACTAAAATGCTTGCCAAAAAAACTAATAATAACTATAACTAAAAAGACTTTCATAACTAATCACATGAAAGTTTTATAATTTTTGATACACGCCTCACGCATTTCATTATTATAATCTTACTATTAAATGTGGCCTAAAAAGGTGAATGTGTTTATTCACGATATTTCAGAGGGATGTAAAATTAGCGGAAGAGCATGCGCAATCTACTTTTGCTTTATTTATTTCCGATTTGATGTTACTAATAGTACAAACATAAAAAAAAACAATTGGGCACTGTAGGGTTAAAGCCATAGATATATAAGATTTAAAACAACGAAACAAACAACAGATGTTCAAACTGTGACTGGAAACACTGTTGATTGAAAACACAGGTGACTGTGGAAATACTTTTTGTTGAAATCGGTGAAATCTGTGATCCACAATTACAAGTTAATACATGTGATTGTCAAACTTTATTTTAATTATGAAAAGTTAGCTGATAGCGATTCAAAGTAGTATTTTTCTACCCAAAATATATGCAAGATCTAAATCACTTCAACGAATGATAACTGAGCATTGGAATGAAGGAATTGTTAAACTCAAGGAACTGATTTCTGCTTCTCGTAAAGTCATAATCTGTCTCGATGGATGGTCCAAACAAACTTGTCTGCATCTTTCTTGGGTGTTTCTGCTTGTTTTTTTTTTTTGATTCTGTTAAGTTGGTTGTTAGACACGCAATGCTACGACTTGTCCAGCTGCAGTATCCACACACAGGAGAAATGTTGGCTGAAGCTCTACATCAGTGCTTGTTGGACTGGAACATTACATCTAAACAAGTGTTGATGATTGTCACTGACAGTGGAGCCAACATGACCAAAGCCATCAGATTGCTAAATGAAAGAGAAATGGCTGATCAAGAATGTGATGATAATGATATCAGTACAGAGGCAGAATATCTTTCAAATTCGGACAATGATGCCAGTTATGCTGAAGGAAGTGACACTGATAAAGAAGTAGAAGTCAACATTGATCCTGTACCGGCAGACTTATTTACTCAATTGAATTAGAAGAGTTAGACAAATCTAGTCATATGCCTTATCCTTGAATGGCGTGTTCTAGCTCACTCGCTTCAGCTTGTGGTGAAAAAAGCATTCAGCCATTATGACAGCCTCCCTACTAAAGTTAGACACATGGTTGGAAAAATTGAGAAAGTCAAGTAAAGGGATAGAAAAAATTAAACAACGATGTGGCAAAGTGCTTGTCAGTGATAACAGTACCAGATGGAACAGCACTTACCATATGATATCTCGCTTTATTGAACTTAAAGCGTGTGTACTGAATTACTGGCTGAGATGAAAACTGACACACTGTTGATTAGCGAATGGATGCTGTGCAGACTGATAAACTTCAAACAGACAGTCAATCACTTTCTCATATACTGCCTGCAATTATCGAGCTGCAGTGTCACCTACAGTCTTGCAAGGCATCAAAGTCAGTTACATCAACCATGCTGAGTGATATGAAGACCAGGTTTAGCTGCATTATGAATCCAGCTGCTGACAATTTCAACCCAATACCAGCAGCAGCATGCCTTCTAAATCCATCGCTGGCAGTTACTATGATGATAGAAGATGAAGAAATGATAAAGCTGCTTGAGGCTGCCAAAAAATACATAATAAACGAGGTTTGTGTGACTTAATTTTACTCCATCAGACATGCCAAAATTGTTATGTATTAATTATAGTTGTGTTATGTCATTTAGTTCACTGCTATGAAATTCAATCTACTATCTAGTTCTGTAATAATGGTAATGCTATTATTGGTAGTGGGTGGTGGCACTGGCATGGCATGTTGTATAAGTACACAGATTTTGAATAAAAACTGACAATAATGTAAATGAATAATAATCCAACAGCAATTTGTGTTAAGAGTTTTATTTTTGAGGTACTGGTTGCAAGTTGGTATAGACTAGTATAGAGTTAAATACTGATAAAAATTATTATTCTAATTTGTGCTTGTCAGTTGCCATGCCGGTAACCAGTATGTGTAAAAGTACTATATAGTTATTTGTCAATCACCTGATTGACTTTTACTATTGTGCACATTATATACAGGTTAAACAACAAAGAACAAAATCACCAGATGAAATTCAACTGCAGCAGCAGAGTATTCTTCAGATTCAGTTTCCAAACCTGGCAATGAAACTTTCTGCATCTGATACAGTGCCATTGCACCTCATCAGTTGCAGATGTCAGAAATTAATGTGGCCACCGGCATGATCAACAAGTGCATTGCTGGCATCCAATGCAATGCAATCAAAGACAATGCCATACCATTTTGGTTGAGAAGCTGTCCGAAGTCGTACAGTCAACTTGCACCTATTGCTCTAGACCTATTAGCAGCACCTGCTTCTCAAGCATTTGTTGAACGGCTGTTTTCAGTTTGTGGGATGCTGACCACCGGAACAGAATGGAGAAGTCGCTGGAAATGAGAGTATGACTGAAAGTCAACAGTGACTTGCTGAACGAATTAGGCAACAATTTGTTTGATGTAACAATTTGAAATAAAGCAACTTGAATTTTTTTATTCAACTTGGAAGTCACTTTTACAACTGGTTTTTACAAACTTAAAAGTTTTCAAGATTTTTTTTAAACTTATTTTCTGTTCACTTCATGTGTAGTGTGATAGTGTAGTGTGTGGTGCAGTGGATGTTGAAATTTAATTGGCATGTCTCTGTCGTATGATGGGCATTTGAAGTTTTGCAGTGCTTACGAAAATTATTCAATAACTATAACTATAACTAAATAATAATAAAAATGATTGATGAAAAAAATAACTATAACTATAACTAAAATGAATTTAAAACTATAACTAAATAATAATAAAAATGATTGCTAAAAAAACTAATCAAAACTATAACTAAAATGATTTTAATAACTAGAATATCACTGGTGTTAACAGTGTTATACAATGTTTTTTTTTTCGGTTCTGCTGGGTGCCGAAGGACCCTCCCTACACGCACACACACACACACACACACACACACACACACAGAAACCTTTACACAATAGCACCCTTATATTATGAGATACCATACAGGGGGGGTGAGGGGGGAAGGAGGAGGTGCTGCATCATCGAAAATGGTTGACGTCACCTATTGCAAAATTTATAAAAAAAATAAAAAATTCACATTCATTAAACACAGAGAAGACTTTGTGTGGAAGGTAGAATGAGCTAAATATGGTGGTACACTCTTGAAGTACATCCGTTTGTTAGAGGTAGACATGTCTTTCTAAAGAACTGAAATCCAAGGGCAAAAAATGCCGTAACTTTTTTGTTGGGTATTAGAGAGAGAGAGAGAAAAAAGATCTTTCTAATTCAATATTTAGCCCGAAATCTCACTTTCAATCGGGGAATGATTTGGGTCGCAGTGATTTGGGGGGAGGGGTTGGAAGAGAGGGAGTGAGAGAACGGTTACAATATAACCAACCTTATTTTTTTTTTCTCTGAAATTGGCTACTAAGATAATTTTGTAAAAATGATCTACTATGCAAATATTTAGAATGAAAATGTGTATTTGTTTAAACCAGAGAGTGACGGTTCAATGTACACGGTACTGCGAGAGACACACAGACAGACAGAGAGATAGATAGATAGATAGATAGGCAGACACAGATAAAAGATAATATAGAGAGACAGTGAGAGAGAAAGAGAGATAGAGCAAGGGAGGGTGAGTTACAAGAGAGAGGGTCGGATAATGCAACACATTCACGGTGAAAATTCATAATGGTCTGTGCATCATTTATCATATGTTTAACCCTCGCTTAATACAAAGACCACGTACTCAGCACACACCAACGCGCGCACACACACATACACACTCACAGCTGTGAACAAATACTATCCTTGAGGGCAGTCCACCATTTAGATTTCTCCACTTCATATTCATGAATCAAGTCAATACAGTTCTAAGTTACAGTGGCGCATATTCGATTGTCAAGAGAGAGGGTAAATATTAAGCTAAGCATCAGAGTTACCCCCATTGACTTTCTGGATTTAAAACGCAATCCTAGGACTCCCATCAGGCCCTTAGCGTGCGGGGGGGGGGTTCAGGGGGCCAGCCCCCCCCCTGCGTTTTGTCTGGTCCCCCCTGCTTATTTGTTCTACTAAGTAAAATGTATTACCTGGCCCCCTGCTATTGCCTGGCCCCTGCTGTAGAATGCCTGGCCCCTCCTGTAGAATTTTCACGCTACGGGGCTGACTCCCATTATGTTTCACTGTAACCCATCTTACATATTTATTCAACTGACCCTCATATTATTAATGCTCTATTTATAGGTTAACTTCTGATCGTCAAATCGGGGCGTTGCGGAGACATCATGCAGAGATGCAGCAGCAGCAGGGCGGCACCGTAAGTGGGGGGGGGGGGCAGCATTAGCAGCAAAAGATAAAGTCATTTTAAAACACACACGCATGCACACACACAAACATTATGGGGGGCAGTTATTACAGAGATTTTTACTTAAGTTGCATCATACTGAACAAAATTCTATCATACGCTCATGCATAGATATATTCGCTCATGTATCGACACGCAACTGTGTGTGCTATTTAAACATGTAAGGACTCAACAAAACCCATAATTGCCATGTGTCATCATTGCCATGGTAAATATAAACACTTTGTCTGGGTTAGAGAGTTTTTGTTTTCTCCATTAATTTTTTCTCAGCAACAATGGCCGCTTTTCTGATATAACAACACCACCGTTGCTTTTGTTTTCTGATCGATTTCACGTAACAAGTATAATAACAGTAAATAAATACAACCGATATATAAGCTGTCTGGATAGTGTCTGAAAATTAATTTTGTAAAATTCAGTTGTAGTTACAGAAAGTGCATATCTATTTAAAATATCCTCTTCCATCGAGTAAAGAAAATGCCGCAAATACTGTTTCTAATAGTTTGACCTAATTTTAGAGAAATATAAAAAAAAAGAATAAAAGTAAAAAAAAAATGTTAAGATTATTTGTATAGATTTTCGCTAAAATAAATCTTAACTTTTTTGACTTACCCACTCATTAAGATCCGTTAATCTTAAGGGTTATATATATATTGTTCACGTGTAACGAAAGAATCAAAAGAACAACGGACTCATTAAATTGAATGTTTTTATTTATAATATTAAATGGTTTGTTTCCTATACTAGGCTACTTATTTAATTATGCCTACGGATGGATATTTTTTATAAAGGCCTGTATGTCAATGCCTGTATGTCAAGGCCTGTATGTCAATGCCTGTATGTCAATGCCTTATGTCAAGGTATGTATGTCAATGCCTGTATGTCAACGCCTGTATGTCAACGCCTGTATGTCAACGCCTGTATGTCAACGCCTGTATGTCAAGGCCTGTATGATCGTGAATGTGGCAGTGACTGAACTTGTAGTTAAATAATCCAGTGCCGCTGTTAGAGCCCGATCAGTGTCAGGCACCCCTGGGCCTTTTCGGAGCCCCAGTTGCTTTCGACATTTTATTTCATCTCAAATTACTTTACTGCCACGAAGCTAGGCACTTGTGGAAGAGGGGGCCACGGAGACCTACCTACCTACCTATCTATCTGTGGGGGACGGATGGTCGTGCGGTGAAGCACTCGACTGTCTACCTGAGGGTACCTGGTTCGATATCCGGTGAGGACCAAGGAAATTTTTCAGGTCTTGGCTCAAGTTCTCAATAAATCTCCCGCGGTGCCTCCATGGCCATTGCGCTTACACACACACACACACATATACCTATCTATCTGTCTGTTTGTCTGCCTCTATGTATGTACGTACCTATGTATGTCTGTCTGTCTGAATGTCTCGGAAGCTAAATGACAACTAAGTGCAGAAAATATTAAAAACCTGACCAAATGTGGCCCCCTTCTCCACCCCCCCCCCCATTGAGCCCACATGAATACAATATGACCTCTGCGAAGAAAGAAGTACCCCCCATACACACACCTTTCAATGGGCGGGGCGGGGCCAGTCAATATTTGTGGTATGTCACTTGTCTCAACCCCTAATACCACCTCGGCCTTATAATTATTCCTTCTCTCTCTCTCTCTATTTCTCTCTCTCTCTCTCTCTCTCTCTCTAACACAGTTTATCTCAAGTATGTATGTGTCAGAAATATCAATATCTACTGAAACTGTTGAATTCGTGATATCACACAAACACACACACAGAGACACACCGACAAGTTTGATTATCTAACATTAACTTCAAACTTTTACAAACAACCAACAATACGTCCGACTACTTTTCCGCCCCCTTTCCCACACCACACACCTCCTCCCCCTTTCCACCCTTCATTTTCCCACAGTGTAATGTATCTCATTTTTTTTTAATTACACTTTTTTACTTTGTTGTTTTTAAGAGAAGACACTTTATCTTCACAGTTGTGTCATATTGAATGCTACGAACTTAGCTGACACACATGTCTATCTGTGTGTGTGTGTGTCTGTCTGTGTGTATTATACATCTATCTGTCTATATCTAGCCTAAGTAGGTGATTGCGTTTTGATGCGTGTGTGTGTGTATGTGTGTGTATGTTTGCGTGTTTAAGGAGGTGGGTGCGAGGTCGGTGTACGGAGTTTTATCATTGACTTGGTCAAATTCGTTCTTGCCAATGACCGTTTGCTTTACGCATCACCGCCTGCTCGGTAGTGTAGACTTCGCCGATCTTATGAAGAGAGAGGGAAAAAAAAATTTACACCGCCTGCACTTCGTTAGTGTTTGTTAGCAGACGACACGCCAGTTCAAAAATTAAAAAAAAAAAGGGGGACGAGCCTGAAAAATAGCGTTTATTTCTGCTGTTGTTTTGATTTTACTATTTATTTTCGTAACACTTTGGAACAAAATTTCTGTACATGTGACGGACTATTTGTAAGGCAAGTTTTTAACCTTTTGTTTATGTTTTTCTTAATTGTCTACATGCATCTATTTTTTAAACTTTTTACTGATTTATTATGAGCTATATATTATAAAAGCGGGGAAATATGTAAACAAATTAATGTAGATGTTAAGAGCTGAAGAGATTCATGCGATACAGTGGACTGATAAATACTCTACACCATTTCTTTTAAAAAAAAATAATTTAATATTTTACTAGCGTCCAATAGCGATATCTATTCTAGTGTCTTATTTTCTTTGAATGAAACATTTTATTGTGTGCAGTGGTCTGGTACACGCCCACTTGTTGTGAAACTGTTAACTAGACTTAACTTTTCGTATGAAGAGCTCTTCGACATTCATGACGACAAAAAAAAATATTTTTGGGGTTCCCTTTTAAAAATACCGATTTCTTAATCTTTCCGACTCTATAGATTTACATAAATATAAAGTAAAGTAAAATGTGTTTATGTTTTTTTTTTTTTTATAAAAAAAAGAAGAAGCAAACTTGTATGTTTAATTCAGCTTATTAAAATGCTAATGTTATCCGGCTGATCATTTGCATATTTAAATTTCTATGCGCCTCGTTATCAAAGGTAAACACGAAGTCTTTGATTACTTGTAACGAACCATCAGTGGCGTAGACGCGGGTGTTTTACTGTAATCAGGTTCGTATCCTCTCCGTTAGAGAAAGTTCATATCAGGACGGCTCCACTATTCATACATTAATCTTACTACACTATCTTGTTCACCATGATAGTTACCTTTTTTTTTCCCTGCTCAGTCCATTAAATGTGTTGATTTTATTGAATTGATGAGTGATTTGATTGTTCCGATTCAAAATCTTACCTCCTATCATGAATCTGATGTTATGTATAACAGCCGTAAAGACAGTTCTATAGTGCCGATGAAGATAGTTCTGCAGTGCCAAATGAAAACAGTTCAGTAGTGCGAATTAAAAAAAAAAAAAAGTTCCGTAGTGCGAATTTTTAACCTGGCCTCAATTGTCATGGTAGTCAAGCCATTCGTAAAAGTAGTATTGGCTCATGACAAACCTATATGTTTGGGCCCCTGAAATGAAATACTCATGATTTAATTAGGGTTGGGATTGTGGGGGTGGGAGTGGGGGGGGGCTTTTTAAAACTCTGCCCTTCCCCCTTTCAAAGCAAGGTAGGATCAGGCTTTCAGACGGCCCAATTGAGAGTGGTCAAGGTTTTCATTTATCCCATTTAATCATTTAGGGAGGTCAACAGCTTTCCATAGAATTGAACTCTTGACAGCCAACATGATAACTGTGTTGGTTGACACACAACCACCGCGTGACTGCTTGTGTGTGTGTGTGTGTGTGCGTTTTATTACGTTCCAAATTGAAATGGGGAAATGTATTCCTTACTTCACAACCGATCGTCATATATATATATAAAGAAGAAATTACAGAGATGGCACACCCGAAACATTACCCCCTCTTGAATGTTTACTACGACAGTTCGATATAAAATATCAAACAGATAAACAGGCCCATCCTTACGGTGACCCCAATAGGTCAATTACAAATTGATACATTGTTCGTGTAACCATATGAGTACCACCCCCCCCGGCCCCGCATCAACTATTGATTGGCGAACGAATACCCGACATTGCAATACGTGCCAGTGCACACCCAGTTTATCTTCAACGCACGGGGTAATTTCTTTTTTTTTTATTATCATTCAGTGCACACATTTATGTGCCAGTCTGTTCCACACTTTAATTTAACTTATCTGTTGTTGTTGTGTTTCATTTACTCCTTTTTTTTTTTGTTTACTAACGAATGGGCCTCTCGTTGTCAAATTGTAAATATGAATGTTTTAATAAATGTGCTGGCATATTTATACATGCATGGATAGCCACACACACACACACACACACACATATATATATATATATATATATATATATATATATATATAACCACATACATAGTTATATACTTATATAGTCACATACAAACAGATTTAGCCACATAGATACATGGCCAAATACTTAGATAGCCACATGCATGCATAGCCACATACATACACCGACACCAAGAGACTCACATTCAAAACAGACTGTAACCGAGACACACACAGTAGACACAGACTATAACCGAGACACACGGCAGACACACACACACACACACACACGCACACACATAAATACAATCTACACTGTGACGTTATCCAAAAGCGTTTTGCGTTCAATGCTACTGGCCTAAATGAATTAGCATATTTGTAATTAACTCATTTTTTAAAAATTATGCATAGGCTTATTATATATTATATTATATAAATATATATATATATTATACAATAGCCGCGAGCTATATAATATCAACCTACATTAAACAATGCAGTAATATGTAAAGGGGATCAGCTAATGGTAGACAAATGCGGTGGGGGGGGGGGGAAATAGTTTCATTCACAGCACGAGACCATGCGGGAGGGTTCACACCATAGTACATGAGTGGAGCTCGAGGGTGATGGATACACGCGATCACCGCAATGGGGGTTGGGTGACAGGGTGACCCTGATATTCTTTTTTTTTTACGCTAGCCGCCCCGCCCACCACACACCCACTTGCACACACACACACACACACCTACCACTGCAATTTACCAACACAGTACAACTAACGTATGTCGCCATTTAAAAAAAAAAAGAAGGGGGGGGGTGTTGAGATAATTTATTGCAATAATGAGTCTGGCGGACTGTGCTGCTCACATTGTAGCATCGGTTGCGTCCCATGGCTGGCCCGTGGGAGTAGCCCCCCCCCTTTCCCCCTTTTAGTTTTAACTCAACTCACCCACACGAATTAACACGTTTAGCAAAGTTGTGTTAACACGAGCTTTTCATTCACTCTGTATTACTTGGCGATCTATTTTTTTTAAAATTTAACACTATTTACATTTATTAATAAAAAACCAAACAAACTCTATGAGCAACATATATATATATATATATATATATATATATATATATATATATATATATATATATATATATATATATATACATACACATTCCGCTGCCCTCAAAGCAACTCGCAACAATTCGTGTACAAAGTTTCATTTGCTGGTAAGTACAGTGGCGAGACTAGAAGAGGGGGTGTGGGGGGCGGTGCCACCAGTGCAGGGGGGGCATCTGATTCTTTTTGGCATATAGAACGGGGGGGGGACATTTTTTTAGAGTCTATTCCTCCCTCCCCCCCCCCCCACCATGGGCGCCATTCAATGTAGTTGAAGCACTGGGTATTCCCCCCCCCCCCCTTTCCCCTAGACTCCTTTTTACTATTTCAAAATGATTGCCGATGTGAGCGAAATATTTTTTTTTTAAAAATTGAAAGGCTAATTTAACTTCACCTTTGGGTACAGTAGGGTGTGTGTGAGACGGGGGGTCGGGTACCCGCCGACTATCAATACCAGAAACGTCTCTGTCACTACTCATTGTCTCGCCATTTCTAATATGCAATTAATCAAAACTCTTAGTCTAAATCCAGTGGCAGCCCGTCTCCCACCCCCATTCCCACTGATCCTCTCCACCGAGATAAACAAATTATAATGATATCTTTTTAAAAAAAAAACTTCCGATGTTTCCCCCTCTCAATGTCTTGGTGACCTACTTAACTAAAGTATTCCTGACATCAGATTCTCAAAAGTTTTGACAGTTTATGTCACGCTCAAACAAAAATTGTCTCCCTCCCACTGCACCCCGCACCCACTCCACAAATGCATTAACCCCCCCCCCCATTACCCCAACCCCCCGCCCAACCCCTCTTGACTATTCTTCCCCCATTATTTTTTTTTGTCTGCCTTTGATAAGAAGTTGTATAAGTCAGAAAGCAGTGATAAAATACATAGCGGGTCTTTCACTGTTTGTACCGATGTCTCAATTTTCACATTTTTTTTTGTTTGACCAAAAAATATGAAGGGACGAAAAAAAAAAGGGTTTTAAATATTTTCGCTGTTTGTCTACCAGGTAAGAGATTTGAATTTGCATAAATACTGTATAATATTCTTAGTGAAATTTTAAATGTATAAAATAATTTGGCCTGCATTAGCTTTAAAAAAACAAACAAACTGGCAAGCTAGAGCTGCCCAACAGTGTGGAGAAGTGACGCTTAGAAGCTGGATTTCTTTTCCCCCATCTTATAAACCGTTCAAACATTAAGCAGTGATTTATCATTGTTTTTTGTTGTTGTTGTTGTAATTATTAATTTGGTGGTTCTATGTGTAATATACGAAGATAAAACATATAAACCACGGTAAAAAGAAAAAAACAATATATAAACCAGTGCATGAGTACTAGATGTAATAGGCAACAGCCATTGGTGGCAAGGTGAAGTGAATCCCTCATCTACATATTTTTTTATGAAGAAGTCTCTGTCGAAATGAGATGTTATCTCTTTTAATCTCTTTTCGACCTCATCGCCCCTATGTTGGGGGGGGGGGGTAAGTTTTACGCTGTGCCCTTCTTTCTCTGCTAACAAAACCATTGGACATGGAAGTGTGACGTAAGCGGTAGGTAAGTGCACAAGTGCAAAGCGGCCAAAAGACAAAAAATATTTCAATAGACACTCGTGTTGCATAATACAATAGCAATGGGGGAAATATTTCAGTTCTGAAAGTGACAAACGGCGTCTGAACTAAGTATGATGTATATGGGTAAACAGGGCCGTAGCTAGTTATAGTGGCGCCCTGTGCGTGTTACATATTGGGGGGCGCCCTACTCCCAATAAGGCAAGTGCGGAAAAAATATAACAGCGCTCTGTAGGCGCCCCTTCCCAGTTCTTCGGCGCCCTGTGAGGCCGAAGTTCTCTTTCTAATGTACTCTCCCTCTCTCTCTCTCTCTCTCTCTCCCTCCCTCTCCCCCCCCTCTTTCTCTCTCTCTCACTATCTCTCCCCCCCTCTCTCTCTTTTTCTCCCCCCCTCTCTCTCTCTTTCTTCCTCTCTCTCTCCCCCTCTGTCTCTCTCTTTCTCTCTCTCTTTCTCTCTCTCTCTCTCTATCTATCTATCTATCTATCTATCTATCTATCTATCTATCTATCTATCTATCTATCTATCTATCTATCTATCTATCTATCTATCTATCTATCTATCTATCTATCTATTATATATATATATATATATATATATATATATATATATATATATGCATAAGCTGTAATCGTGATAAAGTTTGTGTCTAGGTGGCGTAATTTTTTGGCTTTGCGAGTTACGCTTGTGCACAGGCCATAAAATAGGATTAAAAAGAAAGTGCGTATCGTTCAAACGTCCTACTACTAATCCAGTGTATTTGCCTTTCATTCAAATTACACATCTTATTGGTAGTTCACGTGACTGTTTAATTATGTGGATGCTAATGTTAAGATGTGTGTATCCATTTGTATAAATAGTTATATTAACCATTTGTATCTATTCATTAATCTACCCGACTTACGTTGGGGAAGTAAAGGCGGCTGGCCGTTGTGCTCACCAAATAATCCCTTCATATGCCGAGGTTATAGAAACAGATGAGTTGAATTCTAAACTTCCTCTGCATAGATGGCCTATTTGGGAACTTTTTTTTTTACATTAGTCTAATAGTAAATAGTTTTTTTGGGCAAATGCGTAAATGTATATTCATTATTTTGACATTTAATGCGTTTGATGTTTGAATTACTTATAGTAATGAATTTTAATGAATAAGAACATTTAAGATATCAATATAAGGTTAAATCAATAATCATCGATGATAATAGTTATGGCACTTCACACCTTTTTTCCCCTCAGACCATGTTGTTTGGATACTTTCTTAATGCCATTGTACTATTCCTTCACTTACCATCTTATACAACATTATTGTACCTTACGTTTGTTGTTGTTGTTGCTCATCAAAAAAACAAATAGCTAGATCAATAAACAGCGACCACCGCCACTACAAACAAACAACCCCCTGATACAATAGTCAATATAACAACTGACGTTAAGTGTACACTCTACTGCAACATAAGAGACCGCAGTAGTCAACTCAGACAAGAGAAATTAATTCAAGTAGTCACAATTTTGAAAAACAACAATCTTTCATTACTTCCCCTTCCAGTTGTTGCGGGTATTATGTTTTGTGTGTGTGTGTGTGTGTGTGTGTGTGTGTGTGTGTGTGTAGATAAGACTGAAGAGTTATTTGTTTCTAATTTTTAAACTTTTATCGCGATTTGACTTTCATAGGGATAAAGTCATTTCAGTATTGTGGTATTACCTCTTAGTTAGGGACTAAATCTATAAGTAATCTTACTTCTTTACCGCGTTCTCCTAAAATAAAGGGTTGGATTTAAAATGGCATGACAAGGCAGTGCAGGGTTGAGGAGGGGGAGGGGGTGAGTTACAGCTCGTGTGAATGGTTATCTATCTATCTATCTATCTATCTATCTATCTATCTATCTATCTATCTATCTATCTATCTATCTATCTATCTATCTATCTATCTATCTATCTATCTATCTAT
>JAGDYQ010000059.1:1679701-1769701 GCA_021962125.1 Bulinus truncatus | reverse complement strand
AGAGAGAGATAGATAGATAGAGAGAGAGAGAGAGAGAAAGAGAGAGCGAGAGAGAGCCAGACAAATTAAAAACATATTCCTGTCCTTCCAAACAAGTAGTCAGATTCTCTTCAACCTACTGGCGATGTTTATGTTGTTGTTATTGTTTAACATTTAAATAGTTTCTACATTGCATGAACTGTTTAGTTCGCGAACGTATCACATTTACCTGTACAAAAAAATGAACTAATAGGCCCATGATTTGATAATAATCATCATATATATAATAATACTCATTTCCAGTCTGCGTTAAATCGAAAGTAAAGAATTAATATATGTACAACAGTATTCCAGTTTAAAATACAACCATGAAAAAAATCGGATCTGCCCGAAACCAAAAAATAACCTAGCCTACCGATCAAGCATAAGGGGTTATAACTCTATGCAAAGGATTTGCAGGGTACAGCTAGTGATAGATAATTTTCCAAAATAAAATTAAGGATCGTTACTGTTTTCCCATTCAATTTTTTCTTCTTCTTTGTCAGTCTGTCTGTCACGGTCAGTCAGTTGTGGTTATTTTCGTAAAATTATTTCATTCTCTTACTTTGAATGTATAACCAAGAGATCCGCGTTTTCTACACGTGATTACTTCAAACTGTGTCGCATCGCTATAGCTATCTGCCTTAAGCCCACCCTCGCCTGTTGCATTTATCACCTTTCTAGAGATATTTTGTGACCCTTGAGCGGAAGTAAAGTTCTGGACCCTGATAGCATTCAGACAAGACAGGATTTATTACTAGAAGGTGGGCCCTTTGGAAGTGGGGGCCCAATGCAGCTCTGGCCAGCCGCTAAATTGGCGACAACCCACACACTGTCAGCGGCCATGGGTTTTCGGGGACACCGCCGCGATACATGAATATGATTATAAAATATTGGGCGATTGGCTGTGAGGTAGTTTAGAGGTGGCCCCAGTTGATACACATTTTCACGTGGCCCCAGTTGACACAGATTATCATGTGGCCCCGGTTGATAGAGATTATCATGCGGCCCCGGTTGATACAGATTATCATGTGGCCCAGTTGATACAGATTATCATGTGGCCCCGGTTGATACAGATTATCATGTGACCCCCTAGCGGCAAAATATGGTCACTTGAACTACAAATGAATTTTAAATTGAAATACACTGTAACATGTATTAATGAAATGATTGTTGTAGGCTTTTAACAATTCAATTTTTTCGTTAACTTGGTCTTTTTTTCCCCCTCTTGCGTTTAACTTTAAAAAGATTTTATTTTTAAGTATAGCTAAGGCTTTAAGCACATTTTCTAACTGTATTCCGCTAAATCTTTATAACACAACCATTAGGCATCTATATGATATGGCTTTCTACGTAATGTAATAACCTGTTGACCGATTACCCCCGGTGATTCTGGTAGTGCAGAATTCCAACACCACACGCTAAGGGTTCGTTGCCTCTTGTGATGTCGGTACGTTGCCCTCATAGATATACATTTATATATACGGTTGTCCTGTCCACCTGTCTCACGGCTTGTGGTTTCTCTTTCCCCCGGCATTTATAAAACAATATAAATGAAATTCTTTTCACTTGTGATGACCGTAAAAAAGAAAACGTTTACGACTAGAAAAACTCTCGAATTTTGTTGTCCTATATAGATAGGTACATTTTATTCGCAAATTCAAATGCCTTTAGATAAAATGAACAATAGCCGGCAGGTATAGATAATAAATATAAATACATAATAATATATAATAATATATAATATAATAATACATATAAATAATACGAAGCATGGATAAAACTTATGACACTTTTGGGCGGTTTGCTTTATTATTGTTTTACGGCTAAAATATCAAGGTAAATCTGCCCTCACACGGTGTATGTACCGGTAGCTATGAGAATCTTAACAAGCCTTCCTAAAACGGCGTTTTGCGTTAATTGAGCGAGGCTAACATTAAGCAGGCTGGGCCGTTTATGTACATGAAGGACCATGCTCGTGTAATCTACCTCAGGACTGACCGTTACTTACAACTGTAATCTACCCCAGGACTGACCGTCTCTTGCAACTGTAATCTACCCCAGGACGGACCGTTACTTACAACTGTAATCTACCCCAGGACTGACCGTCTCTTGCAACTGTAATCTACCCCAGGACGGACCGTTACTTACAACTGTAATCTACCACAGGACTGACCGTTACTTACAACTTTAATCTACCCCAGGACTGACCGTTACTTTTAACTCTTTTAACCCAATGCTCCAAGTAAATGTGTGTAAGGGAGAGACTATTGAAAATAAATATATAGATCTATAAAAGCAATAGTTTTACACGATGTAATTAGCATTAGTGAATTAGAGTAACCAAAGTATCCACAAAGATTTTTTCTGTGACATGTACTTCAGTATCTTCATAATCTTATATATTTGCCCTCACACATATTAATAAGAAAAGGGACGAATGGCCGAGCGGCGCAGAACGCTTGACTGCTGATCATAGATGAATTTTAATCCAATGCCTCCGACAAGTATTTTCGCTTTGGGCCCCCTAATATTATTATACGTCTCTGTCTAGGGCCCCTAAGAAATCACAGAACTGTTCTGTGTGTGGCGCTATATATTTACTCATACTATGTCACACAAGTGTGTACTTCTAAACAGCAAGTGTGTGGCTCCAAGCAGCAAGTGTGTGGGTCTACACAGGAAGTA
The DNA here is from genome assembly GCA_021962125.1 of Bulinus truncatus. Taxonomy (NCBI): domain Eukaryota; kingdom Metazoa; phylum Mollusca; class Gastropoda; family Planorbidae; genus Bulinus; species Bulinus truncatus. Next base: position 1,766,995 of record JAGDYQ010000059.1, on the reverse strand, counting down.
AGTGGCTCTAAACAGCAAGTATGTTGCTCTAACTTAGTCTATATATGTCTACACTTTGTGACAAAGGCGGTACAAATGAGTCCACCCAAAACTCAACTGGACTATTTAGGTCACGGGTTGCTAATGCAACTAACATCGTTAACGTGCCAACTAAACTTCCTGATGTTCTACAAAATGTTAATTACACTCCATTTATTTTTTTTTCCTTTGAGTCTCTTCGTGAATAGATTGAGAGCCGCTCATTTGGGCTTCTAGGGTCCCCGGACGAAGACCTTTTGAGATATTAGAGCCCCCGAGTCAAGAGAGAAAGACAGGGGCAACTATAAATTCAGATTTGATAAGAATGTGCACAGGGAAGTGAGTGTCCGTATGGCAGTAGGGTGACCGCTTAGTTGGCCTTTCTATAAGCACGGCTTGGTGAGTGGCTGATGTGTTCTCTTTTCTTTTCCATTCTATAGGTACGGCTTGGTGAGTGGCTGGTGTGTTCTCTTTTCTTTGCCATTCTATAGGTACGGCTTGGTGAGTGGCTGATGTGTTCTCTTTTCTTTGTCATTCTATAGGTACGGCTTGGTGAGTGGCTGATGTGTTATCTTTTCTTAGTTGGCCTTTTTATAGGTACGGCTTGGTAAATGGCTGATGTGTTCTCTTTTCTTTGGCATTCTATAGGTACGGCTTGGTGAGTGGCTGATGTGTTTTCTTTTCTTTGCCATTCTATAAGTACGACTTGGTGAGTGGCTGATGTGTTCTCTTTGTCTTTTTTTTTATTTTTTGATATTTTTGTTACTATTTATATAGTATTATTTAGATATAGCCTAGCACATAAACGTGAACTCATAGTTGGATGCATCCCCTGGCCGCAATGGGAAATCATCGATTTTTGAAGGCCAAAGTTGATTTAATTTAGGCTAAAATTTAATTGATTTCGGGTAAACTTTAACTAGAGAAAAAATTGTTCTGATCTCTTTTTGAAAATAGACAGCATATCGCCCCCCTACCACCCAACCACCTGAGTAAAGCAAAGAAACCAATCAAAAGAATGCATTTTTAAATTTATTAAAAAGCACAGTGCCTACAGAAGCGAGCCCTTTCCTGAAGACGGCCATCGATATAATTAGCTTAGACGGGACTCGAACTCGCGTAATCTGGATCTCAGTCAGCTTGACTCACCACCATTAAATCTAATGATGGAGTAGACGGATCACATCCCCCACCTCCAATCAGCACGCGCGCGCGCACATACACAATACACACACACACACAAACACACAATTACAAATATTAAAGAGCAGTCCCAAGAATAAATAGTGGCACGGATGGCCGAGTGGTGTAGATACTCGTCTGTCAACATAAGAGCAATGGGTTCGATCCTCGGTGAGAACAATGGGAATTTTTCCAGGTGTTATATGGTGCAAAGTCGTCCCACAAGTCCACCCAGCTTTAAATGGGTACCTGACTTTAAGTTGGGGGAAGCAAAGGCGGCTGGCCGTTGTGCTAACCACACAATCTCTTCACATGCCGAGGTTATAGAAACAGATGAATTCTACACTTCATCTGCCCCGATGAGCCGGTAGGGAACTTTACTTACTAGTCCCCGGTGTGCTTACTTAAGTTCAGATTAAATACCTTTCAGTGTATAGCTCGGGCATCCATGCTGGTTTATTTATTTATTTTTTATGCTTTCAAAAAAAAAAAAAAACCTGCCGCTGATACAAGGCATTGCGTCGTCATCTTCACGGATGGGTGAGTTTCAGTAGAACAGTACACCAGGTTAAGACTGCTGTATTTGTGTGTGTGTGTGTGTATGTGTGTGTGTCTGTCTGTGTGTGTGTGTGTCTGGCCGGCTTGGTGACGGAGGTCACAAGTGACAGTTTGAAGATTTTTGTCACTAATGGGGAAAGTCGTGGTGTTCCCTTATTCCTCCCGCACCCACCCACCCCCTCTTGCCCCCTCCCTCTCTGATCACCTTCTACCTACACTACGTTTTCTCCAGGGGTAGGGGTGGACATCTAAGCTGTTATTTCATTTATTTCATTCTTATTTCCGAATTTAACCCTTTGACTTCCAAGTTATTTGGTAAAAGGTCATGTCGAGGTGGGGGGTGGGGGGGGTTAAAGTTAATGAGGAGAACGTAGTACAGAATGAGACGGTCCCTTATATACAACATGTCAAGAGATGACATCTCTCTAACCATACCGCGGTATCTTCATTACGAAGGTGGAGACTTATGTTCACTCCAGTCTGTCTCTCCTAGCCCCGACCCGCCCCGCCCCGCCCCCCTCCCGCCACCGCCGCCGCCGCCGCCTCATCACTCATAGCTAGTGAATCTAGGGTAGAGAATTAAAAAAAAAAGGAACTGCCATGAGTAGCACACATGGGAAAATGACGTCAAAAGACTGTCGCCAGAGCGTGTTGATTTGACCTTACTCTCAGACCCGATTGTTTGCAAGACATAAGTTCACGCATGTTTTACTGGGTGTACTTTTTAATGCAACCCACCGGGGCACGCCTTCTTTTAATCAGTTTGTTTTGTTTTTGTTTATTAGCATGTTCCGTGCAAACATTTAGTTTCAAACTTCACTGAATAACAATAATATAATTACATGAGTTTTAAAAATTGGTCAAAATGTTTACAGAAAAAAAAAAGTAATAGTTTCAAGCACCTATTTCTATTAAATCGTATATTTTATCTGGGCTGGTCTAACTACGCCCACAGGTTGTAAAATATGTCCTGTGCATTTAATTTTAAAGGACAAGAAACAAAGTGTGGCCCGCAGTTTAAAAAAAGTGTACTTTTACTTCAAGTCTTTTATCCCATGAGCATTACGCAACATCAACACTAAACAAATGTCAAGAATAAACAATGTCAACGCTCAACAATATACAACCCTACACAAGTGTCAACTGGATGGATGTGATACTATTCACCAAACCTCCCCCCCACCCCTTTTCCTAGACGTACACATTTATTTTATATAAAAACACTTTATATAGCGCGCCATGTATTTATATATAATTATAATGCATATAGCTTTTGGACAATAAGAGTGTGAGATCTATAAACAAAAGAACACAATATGATAAAAAATGCAAGAGAAAGGGTTAGAGATTAATCTATTTAGTTGTCATGGTCACGTTTGACTCAAAACTGTAGTGCAGTAATTGAAACAGTCATCCACGCGTGATTAAATAAATGGCAGTGGCTACGGTTCGGTCCGACCGAACCCGTATTTTTTTTACTTCGGGTACCAGCCATAGATAATATTGCTCCACACCCTAACCCTAACCCTATCTCTAACCCTATCCCTAACCCTATCCCTAACCCTATCCCTAACCCTATCTCTAACCCTATCCCTAACCCTACCCCTAACCCTAATCCTGAAAAAAAAAAATCTGAAAAAAAAATAAATTATTTTGTTATATAGGTCAGTGCAGCGACTCGGCCGCTATGCAATAATAAGTAAGGCTGGTACCCGAAAAAAAAAATACGCGTTCGGTCGGACCGAACCGTAGCCACTGCGTTAAATAAAATAAAAAAAATGTGTCACTTTCTTCACAAACTACATTTTATGTACAACAGTTCAAAATAGAAAGGAGGGGGGTGGGAAGATAAATAGAATAGCGTATAAAAACTGGTGTATATTTAAGTGTATATATATATATATATATATATATATATATAGGTAAAATGGCGTATTACATGTTATGAGTAACCGTAGACGCATCGTGTCGAAATGGGTGGATTTACATATTGAAAGGAGGGGACGGATGGTCGTGCGGTAAAGCGATCGACTGTCGATCTGGTTCGACGTCCGGTGAGGACCAAGGAAAATTTTTCAGGTCTTGGCTCAAGTTCCCGATATATCTCCCGTGGTGCCTCCATGGCCTTTGCACTATCGGCTATGGCGGGGATGAAATAAGGGCACCATAAAAACTGCCCCATTAGTGGTTTATAGGATCTAAGAGATTTCGTCCCATCCTTAAAGGGATTTCACACACACACACACACACACACATATTGAAAGAGTGGCAAATGAGAGGAAGCACAAAACAATGTTTTTTTTTTAAACTTTTGTTTAATGATGGAAATTCAAAAAAAAAAACCCAATTACATTGAAAGTGGATGTAGCAAGCCAAACCTATAAAACACACACACACACAGATCTCCACGTTTCTAATTATGTACCATCTTCACACATGCACCCAATACTCAGTTCAAGTCGTACAATTGAAACATCTCAATCAACACAAAAGTTTTGGACCAAACCTTTGAATATAACACAAAATATATATTGGCGAGCCACATTTTTAAATAATAGTACCACCTGGTTCAACGACCTTAATTCGCCATCTGGCAAGGACTGAAGCTGCTAGCTAAAAATACACCAGGTCAACACCAACAACGGATTAGAAAATAATAGTTGTTGTTTTTTTTTTTAGAATTAACCCTTTTTATTAATATTTTTTTTTTACAAAACAATTAGTTCGGGGGGGGGGGGGGGCAGAGACTTTGGGAAACCCGTCGCTTAAGGTTTGTATTTTATTTTATTTTTTTGTCCCTTAAAAAACCGGGGCCCTTTTCAGGCAATAAAAGGGAACAGTGTGGTCCCCAACTAGTTAAATTTCTTTAGGGGCCCCAGATTTTCCGGCAGGGGCCATCATAGGGGCATTATATGCCATCCACGAATGAGTTAGGAGGAGTGGGGGGGAAGGGTGTTAAGCGGGGCCTTACATCAGTATGGGCCCCCACCCACTCGTTAAGAACACATCCGCTTTATGTATTGGAGGGCCTAGCCTAAATTGAAGAAAATTAATACAATCTTACAAAATGTGGGTTATAGGGGTTGAACAAGCGTCATCACAGAGACTATAGGCCCTTCCTTACACCTTTTTTTTTTCTGAATACACGAGATGTCAAATTTGATGTCGCAAAAAAAAAATAAACAGTTTAAAACCAATGCGCTTAACATAACATTTGTTATATTTCTGGATTATTTTTTTGTATCATCTATTGAATATTATTATAACTGTACTAGTTGAACCCTGCAAAACCTTTGCATAGAGTCATATCCCCTTACGCTTGGTTCGGTTGGCTAGGTTATTTTTGGTTTCGGGCAGATCCGATTTTTTCATGATTGTTATTTTAAACTGGAATACTATTGTATTAATTCTTTACTTTCGATTTAACTCAGAGCCCAAATCGCTATTATATATATATATATATATATATATATATATATATATATATATATGTATGTATATATATATATATATATATTCCTAGTACTAAGATATCTTCAGTTTTCCTTCTAAGCTGTGTGCATATGCGGGCACAAATAACGTGCTGGGCGGATCCAGCACAACCCTCAACAGAGAGTGCACAAATGTTTAGTTTATTAGGCTGATAAAGCGTTAAGCTGCGCGCACTACACACACTAACACACACACACACATATTTCCCTTCCAAATTTGCTCACTTCCAATATACTTTGCGTTGCGTTCACATCCTTCAGAAAATCGGAAGCAACATTGAGTATGTTAATGCCATTTTTTTCTCTCTTCCTTGTCGATAGAGAGAATTAAAAAAAGGCGTCACCTAAAATGTTCACTTTGATTCTGTAGAGTTGAATTCCAGACAACTTTTCCCCTATCAATATCATTATATTTCTATTCATTTACTCCACTTCTATTATTGCTGATCGTCCAAACGATCACAAACACGCGCATACACAAACAAAACTTAATGTAAACACTTAACGAAGTCATTCATATCCGCACGGGCCAGTTAACACACGCACACACACACACACAAACACTTTTAATTTTTTCATTTATTGTTGGGCAATTTATTTATTTCCTTCCCCCTTCAACAAGTCGCTTAGCTGTCTTAAACAAGGGACACAACTCGCTATATTATGTGATGTCTGTTTTACAAGACAGACAGGACACACACACACACACACAAAGTGGGAGATAACTCTTGCTTTTAACCTCCCCCCTTAGGTATTAGTAACAGGTCTTCATATTTCAGTAATGAATGAGAACACGCGTGATTACGTTCGACGAGCACTGGCGTTCGAAGACGGTTATTTCACGGATATGACCTAATTAATGAACGTGGATTACTCCATCATTTCTACATCACATTTATTTAAATGTTTGCTTTTAATTAACAGGTAAGCTAATAAAATGTGTATAGTGTTTCTAATACAACAGGTTTGTGACAGTCTCGGATACAAATGCAATGCGGAACATAATAGGAAGAAAAAAAATGTATGTGAAATCATGTAATATTTTAACTCTCAGGTTCATGTCTGAATAAAACTGTGTTTTAAAATTAATCATAACGGGTTTTCCCCAATTCTAATTTTGTTTTAAATGATGTAAGATTGACATTGCTTAGTTGTTGTTTTTTTCGTGACAAGTTTTCCACCGGACATTGTAATCACTTCATTAGGCTCGCTGTGTTGATTTAATAGACTGTAAGCTGAGTGGGATATCCCCAAGTGTAGTGGGTCTATTGGCTGTATATAGAGTCAGAATAGGATTGGGCTAAATATTCATACTGCGACACGTTGGATAGATGGATGGACAGACAGACTGACAGACAAATAGACATACAGACTGATAAAAAATTAATTAACAGACAGGCAGATATATATATATATATAGATAGATAGATAGATAGATAGATAGATACATACATACATACATACATACATACATACATAATACATTCATGCATACATACATAATAGATAATACTTACATACATACATACATAAATGTATACATACATACATGCATACATACATAAATAGATACAAAGATACATACATACATAGATACATAATACATACATAGATACATAGATAGTTGGAATAATGAATGGATTGATAGATAAAAGGTTGCATTATATTATACAACTAAATAAATAGTCTAACAAATTCTTGAGCATTTTGATTCCCGTATCACAGTTTCCTACACATAGTTCATGATAAACACAACACTAGCTTATCCGAGCAAGAGGGCATTGTACCCCCACAGCTGTTTTCACCATATTTAGAGCTCTTCCAACACAGTTTCTCTCTCTCTCTCTCTCTCTCTCTCTCTCTACCTGACATTATTTATTTCTTTTCTTCTACGCGACATAATTGGTCTGTCTGTCCGTTTGACCAACCTTCCCCCCCCCCACCCCATACGTTTCTGTACACCAAGAAAAATGAACTTTTTTGTTTATGTCTCCTAACCTTTGACCCCCCTTCCTTGTTGTTTATATCCCCTTAAATATTGCCACCACCCCCACTTCCCCCCCCATTCTAAAAAAAAATTTCAAATGTCTGTTCATGGTTTGGTCAACACACAACTTGGTTAAGTTTGTTATTTTATTTAGTCAGCCGCCTAGTTTTTAAAGGTATAATTATCTAACAAGGGACTTAAGTCCCCTCCACCCCCCCCCCCCCCCCTTCTTTTATTATTGTGCTTATTCATTACCGAATTGTTCTTAGAAATTCAAATTTGTCTGGCAAGGTTCTGATATTCACAAATTATGGGATGCGTTCACTTTGATTTTTATCCATTTACTAACGATTTCTTCATAGAAATTTAAACAATCCTGGGGAAGATTGTGTATTCACAAATTATGGGTTGTATTCGTTTTATTTTTTATTTTTTAATTGAGAGCCACATGAATTTTACAATAGCTGATCTTCGTGTTTGCAAAGCTCACTTTTTTTTTTTTGGGTCTGCATTTCCAACATATTCAGTGGCGCACACATTTGGAAGGCACCACTGGGGCTATGACCTTGAGACGGACAAATGTTAACTGTCATTTCTAGGGAATCCAACCCAGTGTAGCCTTTGCTAGAACCCCCATAGTCATCTAGATCAATAGTAAATAGTCCGGTTCCTGGTTTATGTATCCTGGACGGTGAGGGTTGGGAGAGAGGTCGAGGGGTTGTGGCAGTGAAGTTTAAGACCGATACGAGGACCAGCAGGGGGGCTGAATATAATTGAACTTACCTTCTTGGCAGCCAATCAGTGATACAACTGTGTTTCATAAATAATAACAATCTTTATCTCTGGACTTTGGAAGGACAGTATGACAGAGTATCTCAGTAAATCAGCGAGTAGCAGCTATGTATGAATCTATCTATCTATATATATATTACATGTTTTCATTATAGTTGTATTCTTAATAATGAATGCTTTTTTTCAATGCCCATGTTTAGAGATGTATTCAACGTTTGATTGCAAGTTTGCTAATTGAGATAAATGCTTCATATATATATATATATATATATATATATATATATATATATATATATATATATATATATATATATATATAAATATAAATATATCGCACATATTTTTATCTATCTATGGCCATCTGTCTATTATCTACATCACCCCATAGCGTGAAAGTTCTACAGCAGGGACCAGGCATTCTACAGCAGGGGCCAGGCCAATAGCAGAGGGGGGGGGGGCAGGAAAAAAATGTTACTAAGTAGAGCAAACATGGAGAGGGGCCAGACAAAACGCAGGGGGGGGGGGTTCAGGCCCCGCACGCTATGGGCCTATTCTACATCTATAATTAATCTATAATTATATGTCTATATGTTACGTACATGCTGGATAGATAGACCGAAAGGTAGATTTCTCTTTGATCACTAATGCTAGAAGTGCATGTTCAGTTTTTACATTAACGTAATGTAGAATTACGTATCTATTTACTGATATATACATATAGGTAATGACACATTTCACGCATATAAACTAAGGACATGTAGAACATCTACTTACCGGTATTAACCCTTAACAAACAGAGACAACTCATTGGCTCAAGTGTAGGATATACATGCACCATATCACACATCCGGGTGGAATTTATCCAAGCTAGTATATTTTTATTTTTTAAGAAATTCTAAATATAGCCTCTGAAATATAGATCATACTTTCAGCGTATGGTTTGTTCCGTAAATCGAATTCTAAATAGTTCTTATTTTTATTTTACTTTTTTTTTTTACGGACTTAGCATTTTCTTTTATGTCACAGGACAGTACAAAATGGATTAATTTCTCATTTTTATAGGCAAGTGAGTGGTTTATTTTTTCCTTGAAGGTCTGTATTTACTAAGTAGTCTATGTGTATATTTATCGCAATTATATCGATCTACACACGATTTGAACATGTCCTTATGATCCTAATTTTTTTTAACATAATTTTAGTGACATAACGATAGCAGTCACACGCGTATGTATCTGCAGCTACATCTGATTGGTGAAGTATAATTTTAAATTGTTTTTAATCATTACCCCAAAATATTTTTGTGTAAGTTGATATTACCCCATAGTAAATTAAAAATTATATACTTTTTACTCACAAAAGTTTCATTTTTATCCCATTTGGGGGTAATTTACCCCGGCTCCCCGACCGCTGGTATACAGGTAAACTAATGAGACAGTAATCTGTACTCAGTCCTGAATGAAGAATGCGAGTTGACAGCAGTGACTGCCTACAGAAAAGTCTAAAAAAATAAATATCCGTCTTTACCACCTGAAAACGAATGTTTTAACCCCCCCCCCTTTCTATTTGACAATCATTCAGAAGAATAAAATTTAAATGTGCAATTAGCATTGGACCCCCCCCCCCCCCATAGCCTGTACATCTTTTCTACCCAACCAGATCAATGAAAGTGTTAGATCATCATTAGATGTGAACAATGTGCCCTCTTACAAAGTATGGCTTTGCAAATTTCCTTGGAGTGGCGGAGCATTAGGAGGTTCATACAACGGGGGTTTGACCTTTAACTTTAACGAGATATATCTTCAGATGGTCAGTGCTTGAACTACCTATCACCGTCATAGAAGACCGTGGGCTTACTAAATCGCCGGTACGGAGCTTATTCCTGCAATGACCCTTATAAAAGCTCAGAAGTCATCCTTTGATAACACGTTTTAGACTTGTATCCGTTTATTTAGCCTCATTTTGCACGATCCTTATTTCCACAATTTACCTACACCCCACCAGTCTGTTGCAGACATGTGGACACTGCGGTGGGCCACATGTGACTGGCTTGGCTGGACGATTTGAACCGATAAACAGCTAAAAAAACCGAAGCAGCTGACTGCAGTTGTGTCCCCTTTACAATGCTATCAAGATTTAAAAAAAAAAAAACATACTTTTATTCAGGGTCCATAACTCTTGGAATATTTATATGTTTTCGTTGTTTTGCACCAGTGACGGCCTATTAGTCAGTCAACATTGACTGCACTTTAATAACATTATGTAACTGTAGTCGGAGGGGGAAAAAAAACTTAAGCTAAAAATAATGAATAATTGTGTGGTCTACTATGACCTATTTTAAACATGTTGGGCCAAATTTAGCTCGAAGCAGATACTAGTTTAGTTGTTGGGTGGTGGTGGGCGTGAGGGGTGGTGGTGGGCGTGAGGGGTGGGGGCAGTGGCGCCGAGAGCCAGCACGGGCCCCGGGGCAGGACATCATTGCGGGCCCCTTGATAAACAAATAAGTCGTGAAAAAATGGACATGGTTGGGGCGGCCGGGCCCCCTTACAGATGCGGGCCCCTAGCAATGACCCCCCTGCCACCCTCTCGGCGTGCCTGGGTGGGGGGGGAATGGTATAAGTATTTATTATTGGCAATTATTGTCTCATTAGCTATTAGCAAGTCCCTGTGTCTCAGTGAAAAATGTGGGTTATTTATTATTCTTACCTTAGTCAGCACACAGCATTGATTCGTTAAGTTTCAAAATGTATAAAAAAAAATCTGTGTTTCCATGGAGATGAATTTCGTTTATAAACCGGATGAAGTTTATGTCCTGTAACCCTATCGTTACATTATTGCTATGTATAAGTGTGTATAAACATATAAATAAATATAAAACCTATCCCCCCGAGGAGGGTGGGTGGAGAGGGGGGGGGCTGATAATGATCGAAAAATGTAGGTGTGAAGGCGATTTTGGGTTGTTTTTTTTTTAAGTTTTTATTAATTTTTTTTTTTTGTAAATACTCGCACACACGCCTCCAGAAAAGTTTTTCAAAAAGACAGATTATCGACAGATACATTAGCCAATAATATATATATATATATATATATATATATATATATATATATATATATATATATAATGACACTCCTGTAATACATGTAAGATAAAATCAAAAAGTCTCTCCATGTTCAATTAAGATTGGTTTACTCGGTATATGGGCCCGCTGTTATTGTTGTTGTTTTTTGTTTGTTGTTATTAATTTTGTCTTGGGGTAAGGAAGAGAGGGGGAGGGTCGTCCTGGTGTTAAGTTTACAGTTCATTTTGGGGCCCCAGTTTAAAAGGGGGAGGGGATAGGCTTAGGCTAAAGCATCAGATTTTGCCCCCTCCCCCCCCAGTCTAAGTTGAAATTGGGGGAAATGATATGCTAATGTCAAAGCATCATATTTTTGAGCCCCGAGACTAGATTGCAAAAGGGAGGGGATAGGCTAAGGTTAAAGCATATTTTGCCCCCCCCCCCAACCCAGTCTGAAATCGCTGACAAAAGAAAAATAAAAGTTCACATGGAGGGTTTGGTTGGGGGGGGGAATTGGGAGGCAAAAGATATTGGTTGTACTCAACTTTGGAAAGAATTTAAACAGAAATAATTAGCACAACAGATATTTATCTGAAGCTACTTTTGTAAGGAGCCATGCGTCCGCTCTGACAAAAATGTGTTTGCGCACTGATAAAATGTGCGCGAGCACCACTGATGCGCATGCATCTTTTAGGGAAACAGTGTTAGTTGGCAATAATGATTAACAATAATAATAATAATATTTATAAAAACGCAGTGGCTACGGTTACGCTCAACGCGCATGCGCTCTAGCGCTCTAGACGGACTATTTTTTGCCGAATTTTTTTTGGGGGTCCAGCTTTAGCTATTGTTCCTATCCCTAACCCTATCCCTAACCATATCCCTAACCCTAACCCTAATCCTATTCCTAGCCCTAAAAAAATAGTCCGTCTAGAGCGTAACCGTAGCCACTTCGTTATAAAACAAGCAATTAAGCCTGTTCCATTCTGGACACAGGACGTGTTAGCGCATTTTCATGTTATGTATCAGTACGTTTGTTAGCTTTCAGTAAATATTTGTACATTTTGGAAATGTTTATAAATTCAATTGTGTAATGCATATATCTGTAAAAAAAATATTATAAAGACGTTTCTTTATGTTTGAAAAAAAAAATATTTTCTCTTAAATCTAACTACAAGTGGTTTGTGGTTACTGAAAAACGACTCATAATTGAAAACATTCGAAATTGTAGTCATTCAATCGTCCGAAAACTCCGTCAATTGTTGCATAGCTCTGATACTTTCAATTAAACTCAGAACACAAGCTAACTATGGTTGCGCTCCTTTATTAATATAGCTTATGTAGTAAAAAACGGTACTTTATAAGCCCCCTTTTACGGCCCTCAGAGGTCAGATCGCTAAATGAACTTTTGCTGCACACATGGCAGGCCAAGACCTACAAAATGATATATACATCATGGGTCTAGGACTTATGGTTGTTGAGATCTAGGGTGATGACAGACAGACAGACAGACAGACAAAACGGGGACAATAGAGCATTTTTTTTTCGAAAATACTCTAAAAAACTCATTTTGCTGATCCTCGTGTGGTTTAACAGAGTTGTCGTTACCTTATAAATTTAAAAAAGTAGCGTTATAGTAAAATATATTTTGTTTCGTTTATCTGTGTGTTCATCTGCCTCGTTCATTTGGTGTTTTGCTTTTTTTTATTTTGGTTTACAATGTTTTTCTACCGCGGCATTGTTTATTTTAGGAGAGTTGACCTGTTGACAAACGTAAACACAACAATAGAACCAGACACTGATTGAGCTTACACTTTACCCCTTCCTGCTACTGTCGCGGTTCTCACCCTTCATCGTTACCCTGACACTGCACCCCCCAAAGAGACAGGCACACCGAGAGTGGGGGGGGGGGATCGGGGGTCGGGGGGGTCATTGCTAGGGGGCCCGCATCTGTAAAGGGGGCCCGGCCGCCCCGACCATATCAATTTTTTTCATGACTCATTGTTTATTAAGGGACCCGCAATGATGTTCTGCCCTGGGGCCCTTGTTGGCTCTCGGCGCCACTGCCCCCCAAAGGGTGCGAAAGTATTATCCCGCCCCCCTACCCCACCCCCTCATACGTTAAGTTCTTCAAACACTTGGATGCTTTAAGGGAATAGTATGTCACTGCGCACCCTCTGCACAACAATTGCCGTATTCCATAGTTAGGGGGTATGGTCAGTGGCGTACCTGGGGGGGGGGGCGGTGGGTGCGGGCCGCACCGGGCGGCACTTTTTATTACTTTTTAGGGGGGGCGACAAAAATGTATAGATTAAATTGAAATACCTAAATGAGAGGGCGGCAAAATCGTCTTCTGCCCTGGGCGGCCGATACCCACGCTACGCCGCTGGGTATGGTATCACCTATTGAGGACCGCGGTGCTACCGGATTTGCAAAGTGGGCTATAAAAATGTAAATACTTTTACAGACTGTGACAGTTTACACGTTTTTTTTTTAATCACACCTGAAATCATACAACACTTGTTGGAACTTTGTTGTTGTTGCCTTTGTGTGACAAGTTTGACACATCGGAGTCTCAATAAATCCAGGAAACTTATAATCTTATTGTGTAGAAATTTTTTTTTGGTCTACCCTGGTTATTGATAGCCGTATACATTATCTCCCTTGAATCATTATTGATAGCCGCATACATTGTCTCCTTTGAATCATTATTGATAGTCGTATACATTATCTCCCTTGAATCATCATTGATAGCCGCATAGATTATCTCCCTTGAATCATTATCGATAGCCGCATACATTGTCTCCTTTGAATCATTATTGATAGTCGTATACATTATCTCCCTTGAATCATTATTGATAGCCGTATACATTATCTCCCTTGAATCGATATTGATAGCCGCATACATTATCTCCCTTGAATCATTTTTTTTGTATAGGGATAAACGAATAGAGTAACTAAAATATTTTTTTTTTGTCCATTGGGAAAATTATTAATAAGTCTTCTAAATCACAGTTGGCATGAACTCCGACATGGTATGTTGTGTGTAGCATATTTACACACTTGTAAGTTGTAAGTACATACTGTCTCACGAGACCCCTCCCCCCACACACACACCCAATATTGATGAATGTAGGTGAACTATGGCCGACAATTTTGAAGGCCGTGAGGAAGAGGCCCCGGGGATGGGGGAGGGGGTGGGGTTAAAGTTTTGCCACATGCATATATATATATAGGTATCCGAATAAATACTATGCAGTTTTTCTCCGAGTTAGTTTGGGTGTAATAAATATTTTAAAGTGTTATGCACAGACTGTAAGTTATAACATATTCTGAGGTGTCGGGGGAATCAACACAGACCTCGGGTTAAGTCGAATTAGAAATTCAAATAGTTATTGAGTTTTGATGATGGACGCTGGTTGGCCCTGTTGTTGTTGTTGTTGTTCATTTATCTTTACAAGATGTGCAATAAGAGAAACAGGTCTAACAGAGCAAAAAAAAAAAATAATAAAAAATAAATAAAAGAAATTGTATTGCTTATTTTCAAGGTAAGTTTGCCTTCAAGCTAAATATTAGCAGCTCTATATCTCTTGTAAACATTTGGGCCTACAGGCATGGGCGTATTCATGAAAAATGTCATATAAGAGGAGGGCATTTGCTCCCCCCCCCTTACATTTAAAAAAAAATGTCATAAAGTTGTTATTTGCCTCCCTCCCTGGAAAATTTTTGCCCCCCCCCCCCCCTGGAAAAATTCAGACTAACTAAGTTGCTGCCTTGTTCCATTCCACTCTCCCCCTTTCTGCTTACGGAAACCTCATATCGAGACTTTTACCTTACTAGCTCCAAAAGAGCGGTATTTCAAACACTCTCAGAGAGCCCAATTTTCAGCTATAATTATTAAGGGCCCACAATTTGAAAGCGGGTCCCTTCACAGCATTTTAACAGGGGGTCCAAAAATTGACCTTTGGTTTGGGAGCCTTATATCATTTAGAAAGACTTTTCCTGTATGTAAAAAAAAGGATCATAACAATTGACAATTAGATGATCTTAGAAGCTTGTCCTAACAAAAACAGAATGTATCTAGAGGTCAGAAATGTCACTAGTCGATTGGAGCTGTCGTCCAAGACTGACCCGTTAATGGGGTGAGGGGGGGGGGCTAATGAGAGTCAAGCTGGCACTTATTGCCGAGTTTCGCACTGGCGTTTGTCCTATATGTCCGTACTTTTGGGAGGTTGCGTCCAGATGTCCATTCCGTGGAACATGTGCTTTTTGAGTGACCCGGGCTGGTGGACTACATTGTGGAAGAGACGAGTGGCTTGCTTGCAAATGGTCTATTCAGCAGTTCCTCAAATGTTGAGGAACACATCGAGAAAGTCTCAGCCAGCGGATATACTGAGAGGGTTCAAAGAGTGAGAGAGATAAAGACAGGACAAAAGAGAAAATGACTTGCCCTTAAGTGCCCCCTTCATTTTTTTCAGTGATATGTTTTTAGATCATTTTCTTTAAATATAACTGGGTCCTCTGTACTAGTCTTGAGCTGTTGACATCCCGCGACTCTTAATTTAATCATTCAAATATTTAACAACTGTCTTAACAGTGTGTTTATGGGTCCCTGCCGTGGCGGGGCCGGGGGGTGCAGGAGGCCCTTACTTCGACACCAGCAATAGGGAGGGGGGGAGGGAGGGTATTAACACCATTTTTTAAAGTATATTTTGGCACCGGGAAGGGGGCGGGGTTTTTCTTTAGAGGCCATCCAGGGGGGGGGGAGCTTACAACAACCTTTTCAAACCAAATTATATGAATATAACAAAAAAAAAATTAGCATTAGACACATTCCTTAAAGTTGCCGGGCGAGCTTATGTGTTAGTATTGCCCTGACACATGAATTAGAAACGTTATAAGGTCATTGCAATACATTGCATATAACAATTCCCTGTATGGAAAATATGAGTGATTTGTTTAGTATGTAATATCCCCCGGGAAGGGATACATGAATAAATCGTCCCAAGGAACACGTTGAGATTTTCTTGTGTCTAAAAAAATAACAAAAACAACGTTAAGGACAGGAGAACTTCTTCGCACCAAGTCGGTTAAATATGCGGACAGATAACCGGTTAAAAGGAAAAAATCAATTTCTGGATTTGACAGCTTTATAATATACATTCAAATATTTGACAATTCATTTAAAATTCGTGACTTGACGTTTTGTGTCTAAATATAAGATCCTAAGTGGTGGATTTTTTTAAAAAATCAAACAGTGTAATATTTGGAGAGGTACACTTGATTTGTCCCATACAGTCTCTGTAACAGTCCCTTGTGTGAGTAATAGTATTCTCAGTGTTCATGATACACATTAAAGTAAACATACATTGTCATTTCTGAGTGGGGATGGGGGTTGGGGGAAAATGTGGAGTGTATATGAAAAGAAATATCACCCTCTCATGTTTAATGGCTCACTTTTTGAGTTAAATTCATTTATTTGTTCACTGAAGATGTTCACTTTGATGGATTTTATTTGGGGGGATGCGACTGAGGTGGTGAGGGCGAATATATTTTTCATATCTAGTCTACACTTTAGGATGCTGTCTGTTGGTTCATTCGGTGGTGGCAACGTGGTTGCGCATTTGAATTGTCACGGCGCAGGTCAAGTGTTCAAACCCCAGATATATTTAATTATCTATTTCATCTATCTCCACGAAAACTTGAACACACTTGCATGCATCTAAGCTTCCGCGCACATGCGTCGTGCTCTCTCTCTCTCTTTCTCTTTTTCATACACACACACACACACTAACCCCTCCCACTGCAGAAAGAAAAGGACCAACTCACACCATGTTGCCTCCACGCCTATTGCACAGTATGCTTGCGAAATTATCCGAGATGTAGGGCGGGGCATTGTCAAACTGAACCTCCAGTGATTACAGTCCTGTTGTTATAAGATTAAGAGATGACATACTATAATTACAGGAACCTTAAGCAGACAGGACATTTCCTAATGTCAGACACAGGCCACACCCTAATGTCAGACTCAGGACACACAGTAATGTCAGACACAGGGCACACCCTAATGTCATACACAGGACACACCCTAATGTGAGACTCAGGACACACCCTAATGTCAGACACAGGACACACCCTAATGTCAGACACAGGACACACCCTAATGTCAAACTCAGGACACACCCTAATGTTAGACTCAGGACACACCCTAATGTCAGACACAGGACACACCCTAATGTCAGACTCAGGACACACCCTAATGTCAGACACAGGACACACAGTAATGTCAGACACAGGACACACAGTAATGTCAGACACAGGACACACCCTAATGTCAGACACAGAACACACCCTAATGTCAGACTCAGGACACACAGTAATGTCAGACACAGGACACACAGTAATGTCAGACACAGGACACACCCTAATGTCAGACACAGGACACACCCTAATGTCAGACACATGACTCACCCTAATATCAGACTCAGGACACACAGTAATGTCAGACTCAGGACACACCCTAATGTCAGACACAGGACACACCCTAATGTCAGACACATGACTCACCCTAATATCAGACTCAGGACACACAGTAATGTCAGACTCAGGACACACCCTAATGTCAGACACAGGACACACCCTAATGTCAGACACAGGACACGCCCTAATGTCAGACACAGGACACACGCTTAAAAAAAGGAGTGAGTGAAGAGTAAAACGAAACAATGTTGAGTCCGTCTGAATTTCTCAGAAAAAATGTGGATGTCAAAGCAGCTTACGGTTACAATGACTTACGAAAATTACGAATACTGCAACGATGTTCCCTCCCTATCGCTTCCACCCACAGAGCTGTAAGGCATACTAGGCGACCGTCTAGCGCCCCGCTACCCCCCCCTCCACTGCCAATGTCCCCCTCCCCCTTTCAGTAATAATTCATATTACATTTGATGCTATTAGACACGCAAAATCTCATCATTCAACCCCAAAAAACATGATCGTATCAAATTTCATGCTATCAGGCTATGTTTCCCTTGGTCACTCAAAAACCTCTCAAAATATCTTGCCAGGGTCCCCGAAAAAAAGCAACAACATGAGAACGACTCTGCCTTCACATATCTAGACAAAATATAAGATTGCGCTACATAAAAGAACGAGGTTTTATTTCCAATCTCATTTATCCGAACATATCCACCTTGAAACATTTCTGTCAACAAGCTGACAAGCTGCACTTCGCTGAACACTTTCTGTTCTACAAAAACATTATACTAACGCAAAGAAAATATAATTTCACCACAAAACGGTTACGCTATTGACTTTCTTAACTTGACAACATGGGTGATTAGTGTAGAAACCTCAGCACAATAGGTCCACGGTCAAAACGCCTTGACCCTTAAGATAGTCCATTGATACAAAAATGATATCTCCAGACTGCGTCACTCTTGAGATATCTGTAGGTCAAGCGTGGACAATAGTGTCTTTCTTCTCTCAGTTTAATTAAGAGGCGTTCACACTTACCTCTAGATAATGAAAATAGTCAGATATGTTCATTTTAAATAACAAATACTATTAATTGTCTACTTTTACCTGGATTGACCTAGTTCTAATTTGAATTTAGTAAGTTTTAAATACCTAACTCATGCATGTCATTGTTTAAAATGTCTAATTTAAAATGAATAAATACTATTGAATTTCACATTTATTCTATACAAACTTTTTTTTTAAATCTTGTTAAAAATTAACGCTAGAATTAAATGTATCTTGTTTACGTAATGACGTGTTTTGTCCTTGAACGCTGTCAAAGTTTGGTGTTTTTGTTTTTTTTTTTTGTTGCTGTCCAGAGCTGTGTTTTTAATCTCGTCATATTGATTTACATAAACTGCATGTTTTTCATTGTTCAGAGGGTGTGGGAAAAGGGAGGGCGGGGGGGGGGGGAGGGGCGTAAAACAGTTTGTTTACTGTGTCGTTTCAGTTGTCCGGTATCATATTCAGGTCAACGTTAGGGTCCAAGGGTGTTGAATAAACTATAGACCGCCCACCCCACCCCCCCAACCCAGACAAATAAACAAAACAAAATATGAATATGACGTTTTGTTGAGCGCCATAGAAGTGGAGGGGGGGGGGGGCAGCGACCCGGTCGGAAGTCTGCTTCAGTGAATGACGTCATTTACGTTTGTTGATCGTCTGGTTCAGCCATGCGCAGACTGCGGCTCGTGGCCCGCCACTCGTTTCAAAGTGTGTGTGGGGGGGGGGGGGGGGGGAGATCAGCACTAACCATTTATGATATGACTTTTAAACATTTCATTTATATGAGTGCATGTCATGCTTACAAAAGAAAGGTGTGTGTGTGTGTGTAGATACCAGAGTCGTAGATAACTATAGAGGCGCCCTGTGTGAGATACATTTTTTGGCGCCCTACTCCCCAATTGGAAAAGAGAGGAAAAAAAAAAAGTTAACGGCGCTCTTTCGGTGCCCCTTTCTAGTTCGGCGCCCCTTTCTAGTTCGGCGCCCCTTTCTAGTCTGGCGCCCCTGCGCTGTCGCACAACCCACAGTACCCTTCCCTACGCTCCTGGTGACTACCTGGTTGACAGGGCCCTGGATACCGAAATATTCACGCAACGCCCACTAAAAAGCACCCTCCCCCACACCCGGGACACGCCTACTTTTTAACTAATCATGTCTTCTCCCCCCTTTCCCCGGTATTCCAACTTTTTTTCAGACGGTAGCTCCACGCTGATAGTCCATTATCTGACCTACTTAATTAACTCTACCTGTCCAGGTAAACAAAAGAAAAGATAATCAGCTTCAAACGTTGACACCTCCCCCTTTACTATGACATCAGCAAAAATAATGGCCGGCTAACGAAGGTCTCGGCCGACGACTCAAATTTAAGCATTCGTTAATTTATTCTTGTTTTAATTCGACATTTATCTAAATACGGTCTAATCAGATAACAATTTAACTCGTGTGTTGAGTCTGTGTTGTGTATTTTTATCTAGTTTTTGGGGCGCCTTCGTTTATTAACTAACCATAATCCAGTTTTGACCTGCTGGTTTTAAAATGTACTATCGCAAATGTGTGCAAGGTCAATAGCTTGTGAGGACGCCTACCCAGCCGGTAGTGTTGTCCACTCAACACGGTCCGTCCACAAACAGCAATCAGAATTTTATTTATTCCGTTTTGTCCGAAAAAAATCAACAATTGTCACGTCAGAGAATTTTGTACAGTATTTTTGTAATTGACCAACTATCCAATGGTATTCGCTTGTCTGTGTATATTTCATCTTGGGGGCGTGTTCCACCATAAGATAAAGTCTTCACATAAAAATTTTACCCGGTATTTAAACAGAACAAAAATGTGTTCTCATCTCACTGTAGTTGTATAGAGTGTGCTAAAATTGGTTGATGTGGTGTATTTTTAAATATCAAGTTTTATTCATAACATTTTTTTAAAAAAGGGGGATAATAAAACCGAGACAATCTTATTACCTATCTTACCTCTCTTTAAAAACCACAGAGAAAAAACTATAAAATTTAATGACAAGCGGGAAAACAGTGGCGTAAGTAGATGAGGGTACGGTTCGAATAAGTTCTTCCACCTGTCAGGGGCGACGTTGTCTTACTTTTTGTCACAGGCATTTTTAGAATCCGCACCGGATGCGACAAACTGTTGTAACGCCAGAGACACATACTTTAGACTTTGTTAACAAATGTATTTTAATGCATCTTTTTTTTATATATTTATTCCCAGGTACATAAGACGTTCTTCTTATATATGAGAGACCAGTTCTTGACAGGAGAATTGTCTCTTTTACAGTCTTCGTGACTAAAGGAAAAAGTAATCGATAAATTACATGCTCAGTCGCTTGACAGTGATGTTCAACTGTGCCTGTATTTCAACCCTCAGTTGATTTGGTGATTACTTGATTACACCCTGGCTCTTTGTCAACCTTGATTACAAACGTTGCACAAAGAGCCGCACAAATTCTGTGAAAAAATCGGAAATTTCCGTAGTATTCGGGAATTCATTCTTTCTCTTTAAAAAAAAATATTAAAAAATAATTTAAAAACCAAGGAATAAAAAATGGTCGTAACGGACACTATGTTGTTTCCGCAAGTCCGAATCAAGGAAGAGCTCATCGAGAGCGACACAGATACGCAAACTGATCACAGCTCCTGCCCATCGTCACCGACCACGCCTCTGACACCCCCACCCCAGAGGCACACCATCATGCCAATGGACACTGTGATTTTGGTGGCCAAGTCTAAAGACGGCAGCAAAAACTCTTTAGTGTTCCGTAGTCTTCTGCGTCATCGGCGGACCCCGGGCCGAGTAGAGAAAATTAGGATAATAAAAGCACCGTGAGTACTAGTCTACACCATCTTTGTTTTGTTGTATGTTTGTATGGACGTGAGTGCCACACGTATGGACGTAAGTATCAATGTTTGTGTTGTTAAATGTTTGTATGGACGTGAGTACTCATCTATTAAATATTGGATTTGTTTCTGCTTTGCCCTTGAAATGAAATGTACGTGTGATGAGACGTTTTTAAGTTTAAGAGACTTTTAAAGAATTCGAGGACCCTAGACAAGATTACAACTTCCGGTTCCAAAGTATCAAATTCAATTATAATTACATAGTTATAGCTGGTTATCGGAGATGGCTATCGCTTGGTTTACTTATTGTATAATGACGGTTCTCTGCGTGTGTGTGTGTGCTAAGGATCAATTGATTGTTACTTTAATCGCATCTAGCTGAGGAGTGAAGGCGCCGCAATGCACAGATGACTCACGTGTGACACATTCAGGACATAGGCAGGACACACGTGTGACACATTCAGGACATAGGCAGGACACACGCGTGACACATTCTGGACATAGGCAGGACACACACGTGACACATTCTGGACATAGGCAGGACACACACGTGACACATTCTGGACATAATCAGGACACACGTGTGACACATTCAGGACATAGGCAGGACACACGTATGACACATTAAGGACATAGGCAGGACACACGTATGAAACATTGAGGACATAGGCAGGACACACGTGTGACACATTAAGGACATAGACAGGACACACGTATGAAACATTGAGGACATAGGCAGGACACACGTGTGACACATTCAGCACATAGGCAGGACACACGTATGACACATTTAGGACACACGTATGACACATTCTGGACACACAAGGGACACAAATACAGTTCGAAGTCAAACAAATTCAGATGACACGGCAGGCTGCTGTCGTTGTTTGTCTTTTTTCGAGCAGGTGGGAATGATATATATGTGGAGGAGGGAGTGAATGAGGAGAAACTCCACTACTGTTTAATTTCCCAGAGGTCAACAGTCTTGTAGATACAGTTACCTGATGACGCTCTCTCTCTCTCTATTCGAAAGTTACATATTTATATCCCGAAAGGTCAAGGTCATGGCAAAGTCAGCACAATTGTGGGATTATCAAAACACGCTTCTAAAACATACATACACACACAAACAAGTGAAGATGAAGTCAAAGTGAGAAACACGGGGGAGGGGGGGATATAGAACACATGCGAGTGAGGGTCAGGTGGGAGCAAAGGTTATTTTCATTTTCTGTTTTTGTTTTTATAAGAAATGAATTGATTGATTGGTAAGTTTGATGTTATAATGTTGTCACACATGGAGGGAGTGCGTGGGCAATGGGCCCTCCTCATTGAGCGGGATATGCCCTTGATATGTTGTAGTAGGAGGAGTACAAGTACTTTTAAACATTTTTTGATGTAAAGCGTCGACGACGACATGGCAAAGTTTGTCACTTGAGTTCATCTATATTGCTTGACGTAAATGTATGGAGTGTGCATGTGTGTGACAGGACAATCATAGGCTGTCTACACAGATGACCCACCCCCTACACAGCTACACACACACACACACAGACAGTGATAAACGAAGACTGGCTAGACACCAGGATGCAGTAAGTACTTTCATTCATACACAGTGACAGCCACATTTAACACATTTATAAACGAAACACGTTTACAACCGACTAAGGCAGGGAGTCGGGAACCTTCTGAGACGGAAGAGCCAAAAGTTATAATTTACAACTTTCTCAGTTTTTAAAGAGCCACTAAAATTTTCATTTTAGTATTATTGTATTTGATTTAGGATTAGGTATATAAAATAATATAATTACTATTATTTCCACATGAAACTGGAAGGCCGCAATTTGACATTGAAAGAGCCGCATGCGGCTCGCGAGCCGTAGGTTGCCGACCCTTGGACTAAGGGAAGGCTACATGTTTTTGTCTTAAAAATGTTTATGTCCCATTATGTGTGAGTGAATTCAGGGACTTTCTTAAGTATTCGGGGATCGTTATCAATAACTCAGAAATATTGGGTCCGGGGGGGGGGGTCGCTGTAGAACAGTGCCCGTTGAGATATCGATATTGTCAAGTGTTATTGGAATTTTACTGGAACGGGGCTGCTGATCCTTTATTATGGATAGGCAAAACTAGGGTCACCGCCTAGTGCCCCCAACGTCAAATGGACCTTTGTAGTATTAACTTCCCACCCAACATCTTTTACCTGTGGACCCAAAATATCTCCGGCATTGTTCCAAGCCCCCCCCTCAGAGACTGTGGGCCGCCCTTATGAAGTGTAGGGGGGCCCTTTTGAAGTGGAGAGGGGGCCTAAACAGCTGCCTATATATCTTGTTCATAACGATGGGCTTAGAATGTACGTAGGCCTAAATGAGAGAGACTGAGGTAGGATGAGAGGTTGTAGGTGTGTATCTTACTGTTGGTGAGCAGGTCAGACCTATATTATTATTGTTGTTGGTGAGCAGGTCAGACCTACATTACATTTGTTGTTGGTGAGCAGGTCAGACCTAGATTATTATTGTTGTTGGTGAGCAGGTCAGACCTACATTATATTGTTGTTGGTGAGCATGTCAGACTTACATTACATTGCTTTTGGTGAGCAGGTCAGACCTACATTATATTGTTGTTGGTTTATTTTTCCTCCAGTCATACTTGAAAAAGACTTCATTGTAATGTCAAGTGCCCGCCCCATGCTACTCAATACAAATGACGTCATATTTTTGTGTGTATATTATGGGAATGTCCTAGTTCGCTCTTCTCTCTAAACTACAATAACGTGTGTGTGTGTGCTCTGACGTGTTGGTTGGTATGCCTTACGCAACCATCCTTAAAATGAGTTTGCTTGTTTAAACATGTATTACAGACAAAAACAGATGTTTTGTGTGTGTGTGTGTATGGTTGGACTTTCACCAGCTTCACTTGGGCCCCTTGAGAATCCCCCCACCAAATCAAGCCCCCCTCTCTCTCTTATCACACACCGTAACATATAATAATAAAATAGACTTAAAATAGTGTGTAATGTATTCAGGACATGTTAAATAAGGGTCATCGAATAGGGGGCGGGGAATGTGTCCTAAGGTGCCTTAAGGAGATGGGCCCCTGGCACTGAGCTCGGGTTGTGGGAACAACCCCCCCCCCCACCGTTGGCGGTTCTGGTGGGAGGATACAAGGTTTTGAGACTGGAGAGCTTAACTTGACATATACGGTTATACAGGCTGCCCGATGACTGTTTAATTCAATTATACTTAGCTTGTTTTTAAATCTCTGCATCCTGTAAAAATTATCAACGACACGAAATGTATTTAGAGGCTGGGGAACCGGGGATGTGCACTCGGAACATCCTAACTTAACACACCTTTATTTATGTCACCCCCTCACCCACCCACCCCACTCCTTAAAGGGTGCTCTATTTCCTTTTTGAAGCCCTGGTCTTAACTCGCCTTTGCACACCGTTTGGATGATATATTTTTAAATCATTTATTATTTGTTTCGTGTTTAATATATTATAGTATTATAACTGGGGCACCGGCATCTATATCTTTATATACTTGTATATAGCCTATACAATAGGCCCCCCTCCCCATCACCCCTTAACACGATTGTCGTCCCCTGACTAGACCAGTGTATTTTGAGGCACCCACTACAACCTCTCACAACAGGTAAATGTAAATGATCAATTAGAATAAGGGCCCTACACTCGCAACGGTCCATATATGCAAATATGCCAAGCGGGCACGTGCAATCGGAACCGTCTCTGTTCTCATCCCGCCGACCAGCTGTCCACAATGCACAGCACCATGGAAATGTATCCAGCGTTAGTTACCTGTAGGTACATGTGTATAAAACTGTTCATTTGCGTCTTTATTACGATGTCTCCAAGTTAAAACGAACTAACTAACTATACGTCAAAAAACACCTGTGCACAGGGGAAAAAAAACAAAACAAAACAAAAAATTCTTAGTAAAGATAAGTGTGTGACCAGGTCATTGTAAACTATGTCGGGTCTCCGCTTCCCCCCGCCCCGCCCCTCCCCTTCCCCATCACCGCTAACTCCTCAGCCACCTCAAAGACGTGGTTTAGGTGACAGTGAAGCAATTGCGCCTTGTAATGTGTATTGGGGAATGTGAGGTTGTTTTTTTTTTCTTTTTGAGGTAAGGAACGTTTTAATCAAAATGTGCTAGAGACTTGTTAGCAATATATGGGTGTCAGCAGGGCCACATAGAGAGATATTCTGGGCCCCCGAAACTAAAAAAAAAAAGGCATCTAAATTGTGAACTGAGTGATGTGGGAACATGACACTGGCCGAATGTGGGGGACATGGCACTGGCGGAATGTGGGAAACATGGCACTGGCGGAATATGGGGAACATGGCACTGGCGGAATGTGGGAACATGGCACTGGCGGAATATGGGGAACATGGCACTAGCAGCTCTCGTCAATGATTTCATGTTTCCCGTCTCGAGAGATAGCGGTGATCTCCGCCGTTCCTCCATGGATGTTTGCAGCCTTCACTATATATATATATAATTATGAATATATATATATATATATATATATATATATATATATAATTATGAATATATATATATATATATTGCATGCACTGTATATTGAATGCAACCACACCACCATCTCTTCTCACCGATGACCGGAGTACTGGACGTTGGGTTAAAATAAAATATAACTGTAGGGTGGGGGGGGGTGAGTCTCCTTAGGTTTTAGAGTATAAAAATGTGATGTTGACATACAAATGACCTTCATCTAATATCTTTATCTCTCACACGTGTATATACTGCCCCGGTATGGATGACCTAGTTTATATATATATATATATATATATATATATATATATATATATATATATATACACACACATACAGTATACTTATTTTAAAAGAAACAGGTACCGGAACTCTTATTTATGTCCGTCTTGTCATAAAGAAATAACACTGAAAATATAGTGCAGTAAACAAAACATTTTTGAATACGGAAACCCGGTGCATTCCGCCAGAAAAAAGCATTGTATATATATATATATATATATACATGACTTGGGGGATACACGTGAATTGGTGAAGTCGAAAATGCGCTGTAGATTGAAGCGGTGGTGCTGGTGGTGTGTGTGTGGGGGAGGGGGGCATCAAATCTAGTATTTCAAGAAATGTCTCAGTAATGTAGGAAATAGTTTACGGACAAGTTCATTCAAACAAACAAATCTCTCCTGATCTGATACCTAACCCAATTTGTGCTAATCTGGCAGTAAGACGGGACAAAAGTACACAAGTTATGCAACTGTAACAGATAGCTTTCCCGACCTCTTCTATCCCCCCCCCCCCCCAACTCCAACAGGGCGTAATCTACGGATCTACGTGACAGAGCTCCGACCTTGGTGGAATTATCCGTGAACAAACAAATAAACTTACAATTATATATAATTAATATTTTTGTACGATATAATACATTGTATGTTTTTTTTTAATATAAAATCTTAAATTTTTTTATTTTTTTTACTCAGAAAAAAAAAGCTTCACTATTTCGACATATTTATGCACTGGTGGTAGTTTCGTATTTAATTTGGGCGTGAATTTGTTTCCCCCATCATAAACATTTTTCAAAAACTTATTAACTTCGTAATTCGATTAGATATTAATATTAATGTATAGACTCTAAATTCATCAAAATTGTGCATTGTCATGTAGAAGTCTATACGTAGATGTAGAATTCGAGCCTTCTCACTAAATTAGAACAGGTCCAAATTTAGTTACAATATTTACAGACAAATAAACAAACAGTAAGTGACGCTGATTAAAACTTTATAAATAAAAACAAAACACGACTATGCCCATGTCTTCCTATTTTATCTTCCTCAAACAGACAGACGTTTCTCATAAATAGATAAATGGACAGCTTTTGTGGTCCAGATGATCTGAATGGATACAAGTTCTCTAGACTCTAGACAAATGCCAACATTTAAATGTGATAAACCCAACTGAAAAATTTAACTCAACTTTAAAAAAAAAAATATATCTTCTCTCGATCCCTTTAAAAAAAATGTTTTTCTTTCTTCCTCACAATAAATTTTAAAAAAAACTTAAATTATGGGAAGACGTTCACATAAAACTGATATAGATTTTCCATTTATTTATTTTTACTCGACTGTATTTGAGAGTGGCCTACGTTATCTCGTATATACTTGTTTTGGTCCTTCAGACCAAATATAGGAAGTTTTAATTTGGCAACAATCTTGGATAAAACACACATGTTTTTTTTTAATAGCACGTTAGAAGATGTGTTGTAACAGGCGTGTATAATTATTATGGATCATAAGAACTTAATAATGTATTTAGTGACCTACTTAAAAAAATATTTAGGAAACATTCTAAAGACCGATAAAACATTCCATCTTTTAACGTTTACTATTTTCTATGTATCCATCCATCGGCCTATCTGTCCATCTATCTATTTCTCTGTATGTCTTTTTGTCAATACAACAGCACTAACTGACGACATTTTATGGTCTCCGTATATGTGGGTCAGATTAGCAAGTCTATGAGTATTTAATTACCCCCTCCCTGTACTATTATTATTTCAATGGCCGTCAATTACATCATTTATCTGTTAAATTTATTATGTGTCCGATTTGCACATAAAAAGAAGCGCTCTCCTGCTGAAACGATTAATTAACTCATTCATTGGATATTTATGTAAATATTGTCCATTGCAATATAATATTTAGGCTTTCAAAGTTTAACTTTTTTTTTTGAAAACTGAATGGATAAAATCTTCAACTGCCAATAATATTTGTATTTACCTCTTCTTTGGTAATTTTTTGTTTTTCAATTTTCGCTTTAGTTTAGTAGATCTATTGAAGCCAACTAATTATATACATTTTATCGTTTGAAATCTAAAAGGATATTCACAAATCAGGTAATGGCTCTTAGGACGTATAGGCCTATCACATCCTGAGGTATGACGAAGCAATCTTAAATTTGAAAGTCCTTGTAATAATGAGATATTCATCTCTTACATCTTGCGAACAACTATGTATAGGACGGTTTTCATAATGGTGCTCTTTCTTTCATCCCCACCATAATGCAACGGCCATACGTGCAACACGGGAGACTTGGAAGAAATAGCACTATGACCTGAAAAATTTCCTTGGCTCTTATATATATATATATATATATATATATATATATATATATATATATGTATATATATATATATACAAACACACACACTACACACACACACACACATACACACACACAATGGGACAGACTTATATCAGTTGAGGCCTTAGGCACAGAAGAACATATTGAGCATTTTAGATAAACAGAGACATTTCAAAGTGTTTTAAATTGGGCTCTGTGTGGCCCATAAATATTCAGGGGCCCTGGACGTATGCCCGCTGCTGCACCCTTCATTCAATCCGTCTCTGTATATATATATAATATCATAAGTTGGTTTTAAACATGTTTAAAGTTCTATATTTGATTTGTTTATTTGAAAAGACGTTGTGAACCAAAATATATCGTTAAACTGGAATTCCCACTATGTGTCATATTACTAAAAATATTTTTTTTTGCCTCGTGACAATTTTGGCCAATCGCCGTTTCCCACTCTCCCACGAGTCATTTTACGAAACTAAACGGAAACTGCACATAGGCTGATGACGATGGATTAACTTATGGTTCTTATTTGTGTTGTTTATATAATTCATCAATTGGGGAAAATAGGATTGCTGTGTTAACGTGTAATGATTGATTCTTCTGGAATGGCAGATTCAGGCATTGAAGTAGACATTATGAGTTTACTTAATGCCGAAGATGATCCTGACTTAAATCAGGCAGATTATTACGAAATTAAAAGCAAGGTTGTTGTTGGCAGGTGGGTGTTCCCTTTTTGAAAGGAAATCATTTTATTTTCGCTATTGATTAAAAAAAAACGCAGGGTTACTTGAAAAAAATAAATAAATGCCTTTAAATGAACATAAATATCTTATTACTGATATAATTTAGGGTTTCTTCGACTATTTTTATTTTAATTCATTTAACATTCGCTTAAAAGTGAATATAAATATTTTGAAATAATGTGTAAAAATACAGTTAAATGTCAGTAAGCTACCGATTGTGTAGAATGATAACAGGAGACCCAGTATTAGCTAGTTACCTTAACTAAAAATTTAAGTGGAATTTTATTGGCCAATTTTTAAATTAACATTA
Source organism: Bulinus truncatus (assembly GCA_021962125.1). Classification (NCBI taxonomy): domain Eukaryota; kingdom Metazoa; phylum Mollusca; class Gastropoda; family Planorbidae; genus Bulinus; species Bulinus truncatus. The sequence goes on along the minus strand of JAGDYQ010000059.1, from coordinate 1,737,322 downwards.
TAGTGACTAAAGGAAATATAATTGCAATTTTTATAATATAAACGTCGAAGTTTAATTTTATAGAACCTAAATCTTTGTATATGTACATTTCATTTGTAATGTTTATGACTTACCATTTTGAAAGCCTGCTAAAGCGGACAAATGTATGTTGGAATAGTTGATTAAAAATTGTAATAACACCACATCAGGGTTGATCTACTCTTAAAAAAAGTTCTATGATAAGTCTATGTACACAGTTGACAATTTCCATAACATTGGACTTGGTAAAGAAATATGGTGGCTTAAAATGACTTTGATTCATTTACAAACAACCAAATTTTTAAAAAGGAGTTTAATTAAAAATTGATGTAAACAAGTTTTTTCCCCTGAAGAAAAAATAGTGTATCTTTTCAATGTTTAATTTTCTGTCAGCAATAATCTAATGCAGGGGTGGGCAAACTACAGCCTGCAGGCCACATGCGGCCCGTCAGAGTATATTATGCGGCCCGTTGCATGTAAATTATTGTACATGTTGCGATCATGTGTCAATGTTAATTTTCTTCGTTAAGAGTTTTTGCGATATTTTACAATTTTAAATTAAGTTCCTTCGTCTTCATAATTATTATGACAGGTAACAATAGATTTTTGCTGAAATAATAATGAATGGTAAAGTCTTATTAGCAAATTAGTAACTAGTTGAGTTCTTATTTTAAAATGTAAGGTGCATGTGTAATAGAGTGTGAATGTGAAATAAAATGACAAATATATGGTTATTATCTTTTACTCATATTTTCATACGTTGTACATTGTATTGGAAGTAGACAAAATATATATGCGGCCCGCCAATAATAATAAAGTTTTCAATGTGGCCCTCTGTAGAAAAAGTTTGCCCACCCCTGAGCTAATGCATAGTTGTGCGATCATCATCTTTAACGTGTATAGATAATGTAGGCAACTTTTAACTGTTAGATAGACGGGATACTTTTTATTACAATTTCTCTTTCAAATTGGAAATAATTATTACTGAAAAAAATTATTAGTCTCAAAGACTCGCATTCATATTGGATGATTTAACTTGTTTGTTCCCTGCTTATTTCTTAGTTGTTTTTTTTTAATGGAAAAAAAATAACAACCTTCTAACCATAGCTTTGAATAGTAGGCCTATGATCAAACAGGTAAAATAGTTTAAGTACCAATTGAAATTGCTAAAAGAATGATAGTTTAGCACTTGATGCCATTGACTTAATTGCACATTGCAGACTTGAGCAGCCCATTAAAAGGGAATGAGTAAACTTAAGGGCTCCACAGTAATGTCCTATGAGTGTTTAAAAGGTTTTTTTATTCATCCAACACTTTAAGTAACTAATATAATGTAAGCCAAACAAAATTATTAACGTTAAAAGGCAAAAAAGGAAATTTTTTAAAATCAATATAGTGGGGCTGTAGGTGACGCTTGAAATATTAAATAATGGTGGACATTGCTCCTTCCGCAGCGTGTGTGCTGATAGTTAAAGAAAACAATTAACCAACATTTTCTTTTTCTGTTTGATCTCTTTTAATTTATTTATAATTTTATACACTCTTGTTTTCACAGCCCTGTCACTGAAATCAAACATTCTAATGCACCAACAAGAACTAGTTTAAAGCAACACCTACAAAGGCAGCAGATTTTTGAACAAGAAAAGCGAGAACAGCAGCTGTCACAGTCACTCAAACTCAATTCCCATGTCACAGGGTCTGTAGGCATTTCTGTGCCCCGGGTGGTGGAATCAGCGGAAGTACCTATAAATGTTTTGCAGGTGTGTGATCTCTTCTTTACTTAGTGTTGCCCACATTTTATATATCTGTTCAACATTAGGCTAAATCGCTTCAGAATCTATATAAATAATAGCGGTTTGGGCTCTGCATTATATCGAAAGTAAAGAATTAATACAACAGAATTACAGTTTAAAATTGTCAAGTGTAAACAATAGTAATGAAAATCATGAAAAAATCGGATCTGTCCGAAACCAAAAATAACCTGGCCTACTGATCAAACCTAAGGGAATATAACTTTATGTAAAGGTTTTGCTGGTACAGCTTGTTTAAAAATATAATAACAAAGTTGGTGAACTGTTTTATAAGAAATTAATGGACGCGGTGGCAGTGTGATTGAGTGCTAATCCTACAAATGGTACCTGACATTTGTTGGGAAAAGGCAGCATGGTATTTTACCAGCCACACAATTCCCATACACAATTTGTGGCTACAGAAAAAGATGAAATCTACTTTATCTGATAAGGGGACGGATGGTCATGTGGTAAAGCGCTCAACTGTCAACCTAAGGGTCACTGGTTTGACCCTAGGTGAGGACCAATGCATATTTCAGGTCATGGCTTAACTCCCCGCAAGTCTCTGATCCTAATGGTCTGTGTAGGCTTTTTCTTTTTTTTTTTTTTAATAAGAACCAAATTTGTGTTTGCAGGTTAAAACTCAGTTACAACATCCGACAAAATATCATGTCAGGCAAAGCCAGAAGCGGCAGGTGGAGCATTTTCTCAGTGAACACCAAGGTAGCCACCACCCCATCCAATCTCTACCCTCCAACGTTTGCCTGACCATTCCAGAGCAGCAACAGTATCACATACAGGCATCCAGCAGCGCACCCGACCCTGACCTCCATAGTCCATTAATGGGAGGCTCAGCAGGAGCTGACGTAAGCCTTTTTTATTACTCATTTATTCTTTGGTACATTTTTTTTTCTTTCACTCTTAAATGTGTTGTAAATTGTCAGTACAGCACATTAGGGGAGAATTATTTGAAGGATAAAATATTTATTTTAATTTTTTGACTGTTATCATGAGTGATAAACACGAACAAAATGAAATACATGTATATCCATCCACTTTTTATGTTTTCTGGTGTTCTTTTGTAATTGATCTGCCCCTCTATCTCGGAAGTCTTATGGGTTTCCTCTTTTTTTTATATTTTGGGACTCTAACATCAAGCTCATTTCACCGTTTATTGTAAATGGCAACTCTGCATTAGCTGGAGTAAAAATAATCTCTATATGTTGTGGCGTCCAGTTATAAATCCAACTTTCCTTGTACTTCAATTTTTTTTTAATTTAGTCTAATTTTTTTATCCACCTTTAAAAAAAACAGAAAACAAATTACGTACTCTTGTACTTGTCTGTGCAAGGGCAATGGTGGAATATACATGTTTTGATTATCTATTAATGCTGTTGGTTCTATAAACTGAATGAAAAAAAAAATTTCTTAATGAACTTTAAAATTATTGTAATACAACATTTTCACCCCCCTCCGCCTGTCATGACCTTTGTACATTCAAGTTATTTTTTCTGCTAAAGTTCAATCAAAAGTAATTACTTTTTCTTCTGGTCAAAGGCAACTTCTTCTCCTCCCTTTGGCTCAACAGCCCATTTAGGGTTTTGGCCTGCCACAAGTCAAAGGTCAAACAAACTCATTTAATTTAATGCAGGTCGTTGTTTCTTTCTTTTTTTGTAATTAAAAAATCAGGCCAGGGGGGGGCACAGAGTAGAAGCTGTTAAAAATATTTCACTCTTTTTATAATCTATTTTTTACAAGACATTCATTTATTTGAAACTATTTGAAATGACCGGCTGTAGTCAGTGTGGATCATGGTACTTTTATCTCCAATAATTCAGTACAAGTAATAGATTTTGAGATTTTTTTTAGTTTTATTATACAGAATTTAAGAATTATCAGATAGCATGGTGTGTGAATGGTATTTGCATCACTGTTAAAAAAAAATCTAAAACCAAATACAAATGATATTTACTTTTAGTGGGTTGTCTTTTTGGCATTTCAATTTCTGCTTTGTTAAATATTCCCATATCTTTGTCTTGTGTTTTTTTTTATTTAAAGTCACAGTATTATTTGACTTGATGATAAATATAGAGTTAGCAATAGCGGCAGTTATAATAAAGCAGTGGTTTATAAATCTCGTGACATCAACTGAACAAAGCCAACATTTGGATAAGCCTGTTTGGCCTGACCACCTGTTGCTGTCCTAACATCAGGCTTTTAACACTGGTTTTATGATCTCAATAGCCATTGACCTACATATGGGCATGTCTGCATGCTAACCAACGTAATAATCTCACTCTTTGCCCTGTACCCAGTTAATGAAGTTTTTTTTTTTTTGGTCCATGTAACAAAGAGAAAGTGGTAAAGTGCTTAGTAAATATTACTGGCAACCTAACGTCAAACTGTTAGTAATTATTTATATATTTTTTTTTTAATCTTGTGGCTGTATTGAGCTAGTAATGAAATGATAGCTTCAGATTTATAAAACTGAGCCAGCGGTATTTTTTTCTTTCTTTCTAATTTTTTTGTTCACATTTTCTTATTGTATTAAACATAGTTTAAAGTATTAAATGGGAGTGTTTTAATCAATATGATTATCGTAGCGGGGAAAAAAAAAATGCTTATAGTTCAATAGTTTGATTATCGTCAATCAATTTAAAACCTTGTTATCTTCTAGGCTAAAATGGTGTATTGTTTGAAGATGATGGTCACAGAGATAGTCAGCTCTTTTGGGTAAATTGTATTGGTCAGTGAGTTCAGACTACTGGAGCAGTATCTTGGTTATCTTACAGGCAGATCATCAGAGAGAGATATAGGTGTCTCTCCATTGTTATCTAGTTCACCCCACCACTAGCACACCCTCTCATGTGTACACAGAAGTGTCAAAGTTTAATGTCTTTTTATCTACCACCGTAGGCTTAGTTAATTAGTTGTGTGTGTTGTTGTTTTTTTCCTTTTGTGTGTGTTATAAATGTTCTATCTTTTTCAGCACTTCACATTCCAAAAGCCTTTCAGCCTTGCAGTTTATTTTTGTGTATATATTATCTTTCTTATTTTTTTTTTTGTTGTATTCTATTAGAAGTACGTTTGGTCCAGTTTTTTGTCTTTTTTTTTTAAAGTTTACGAGGATGGGTATAGAAGTTTGCTCAGAGTCTTTCAGGGATTAAATGTTCAGAGTTTGAACTCAATCAACTGTGTATCAAGGTCCATAATTTTTACCCCCTGGAAGGTTTCATAATTATTTCTAATGATATTTTAACATGCTGGTGGATATATTCTGTGAGAAGACCGCAGACTCCTTTCTTTGTTCCTGCATGGATGACAAGGATAGTAAGCCCATAAAATGTCTGCAGGTAGTTCATATTGCCAGCGAATGTTATCTGTTGTGTAAATATATTGCACGTGAGCTGATGGAATCATTAAATTAACCCTAGATATTGTTGTTTTATTTACAAACTTGAGTGGTCTAAAAAAGTAGGCTTAGAGCAGGCCACAGAAAGTTCTTAAAATAGATGTTAGGGTCAGACAAGGAGCAGAAATTTGAAAGAAACGCAAGATGAAAGACAGTGGAATTTTTACATGAATTTGTATAAAAAATGCAGTTATGATTTAATGTACGATAATGGATCAGACAGCCAAAGAGCTGTACTTTGCCCATGGGTTTCGTATCAGAATCATTTGCATTGTTCTGTCAACATTAGACACCCTCATTAAAATTTTTGCTACCAGGAGGATTAAGATCTGAAGAGTTTTGACATCAGATTGCAATTTGTATTTTACTTAAGTATCTAATAAATAATGTTGTGTTTCCTTCTCACAGTTTATTCCCAACACATTTGATCTACTGGGTGACTTGACATCAGTTGACCCACTAGAGATTGGTTCATTTCTTGGTGACAGTGATTTAATTGCAATCGAGCCGACCTTGACCGGTGGATCGGTGAGTTTTTTTTTTCAATCAGCGAAATAAATCGGCAGGGTGTGGGGGGTGTGTGTTAAAGTTAGCAAGTAACGCCGGCTTTTTTTTTTTTTTTTTAAATAGATTGAATAAAATTAAAGGTGCATAACGTAAAGCATGTGTTCACTATGTATAATTCTTTCAATTATAATTTAGCTTCCTCAGAATAGTTTACTTCAGGGTTTTGAATCTGTGGACACGGAGTTATCTGCCCACTCTCCAGCATCATGTCCAACTCCATACAGACACGCAGAAATCACGCACGCCCCCATGTCCGTTCAAGATGAGATGTGGAGAAAAGAGAGGATGAAGAAAGACAACCATAACATGAGTAAGTGTTTATGCCTAATTCATTATGTGGTCCAGAGTGGGAAGGGAGGCTACTCCAGGAACATCCAACTCCTAATGTTATTACATGTATTTTGTTGCCAAGAATACACTTTATCATGAAATTATTTCAGAACCCTTCCGTGTATTTCTTATTTGTTTTTTTTTTCTGTATGCTGCATCATTCTAACGCCTGTATTTTATCCTGAGTTTGTAAAATCCTGACTTGGTTTATGAGTTTATAATTGGTTATACATGCTGTATATAATTAAAATAACATAAAGTATGATTTATAAGTAACAATTTTAGGATTGTAATGATTGTGGAGATTTATTTTTTATAAAATACAAATTATTATTATGTTTTTATGTTGTGGCCATTTTAAAATCACAATATTCTTAATCATTTCAAATACTAAATTTATTTATTTTTTATTAGCTAATTAACTTAAAAAACTTTTTTATCAAACATCTTGAATTGAAGAAACTAGAATTTTACTGAACTGTTATTAATAAAGCGTGCATTAAAAATTATTTTTTTCGCGTAATAGCATTACTGATATTGTTATATTTTTCAACAGTTGAACGTAGGCGCAGATTTAACATAAATGATAGAATAAAAGAATTAGGAGGACTTTTACCAAAGACCATTGATCCGTAAGTCAAATAAAAAAAAAAGAACTATACCAAATCACACTGACTTAATTTTTATTAGTACAGTGTGATTTATATTTATGGTTAGTATTGATCTAATTTGAAGCATGTTGTTTCAACTGTCATTGTCTCTCATTTTTCAGTGACCTGCGTCAGAACAAAGGATCCATCCTTAAAGCCTCAGTTGATTATATCAAATGTCTTCAGGATGAACAGAGAAAGTACAAGATGATGATGGAAGACAAGAGGAAATCTGACCTTCAGTATAGAAAACTTTTAATAAAACTGCAGGTAATTTTCAAAATGAAATTCCAGAAAGATAATTTACGACAAACTTTGTTGTTTGTTCACGATTGTTAAGTTCACAATTTGAACAAGTTATGCAACAATTATTTTCAGCCTTTTAAAAAAAACTTTGCTTTAATTTTTGACAACAATGCGATTGATATTTTTGTTCACTGTCTGTAGCAAATGCAAACGTTAATGAAAGATAAAGGCATCGACAATCCACTTCTGAATGATTCAGACTTTGCTGCTTCAAATATGAAGACTTTCTTGGTTCCAGAGACTACCATGGCCACAACTACACTAACACAGCAACTGCACCTTCCAAGCCAAACAACCCAAGTGCTGAGTCCAGGGCTGATAAACTTTAGTGCATACAGTGCTGTAAGTATGTTTTGACTAGCTGAAATGATGCAAAAATATTTTTGCCAAACCTGTCATTTTTTACTATAAAACATTGGAGAAATTATAAATGATTTCATCCTGAATTCGTATGTGTTGTATCACATAAATGAAACCGCAAAACTTATTTTATCTCACACTTGATATCATAAACCTACTGAGTGATTAAAAAAATTACGCAATTTTAAAAACATGATTAAAAAAAAATATCTCAATTTACTATAGGGCTACTGATTTGATCCACCTATCGCATTATCATGGATCAAACACAGTACCAATGAGCTGTTGAGCATATATGAAATAATGCTTTGGTTAGTCTATGATTCAAATACACGTGAAATATTGAACAAAATTTGGACATACTTTGCTAATAAATTCCTAAATTCAATCATTTTAATTACATTAAACTCTTCTTCATAAGCCATTAATTCAATAAGCATTGTTTCTCGGTAAACAAATTTAAATTTACCACATATGCTACAGCAAAATACAATGGAAGCATTATTTTTTCTAATGATAAAACACTTTAAGGTGTACTATGACTTGTGTTTGCTAATACTAGTCTTGAAGGCGAGAAGATTTAACTAGAAAAATATTTAGATTTTTAAACTGTACATGCATTAAATAGGGGGAGGGGACGATGACGAGGTTTGAAAAACAAAGTCTTAGCATTAAAATAAATGGGTAAAGGCAATAACTTTACTAAAACGAAAAATATATATAAACAACTGTGGGAAATATTGATAAAGTAAATATATATAAACAACTGTGGGAAATATTGATAAAGTAAATATATATAAACAACTGTGGGAAATATTGATAAAGTAAATATATATAAACAACTGTGGGAAATATTGATAAAAAAAAAATTTGTCTATTGGATTTACATGAAAATAAGTAAAATGGTTAAACTATTCGGTCTCATATTTTTTATTAGTATTATTTTTTTTTCCAAGAAAGGGTTTTTCGTGAGCTATTGTCTATGTATTATATCTTATTGGTCCAATTTTTCCCCACTGTATTCACAGATTGAAGACATGATGGACGAATCTTCTCCAGTTAGTGGCGACCCAATGCTGTTGTCTGCTCCTGGAAGCCCTGAACCGGATGACCATTTAGGTTTTGGCCATTTTTAAAGAAAAAAGAATTTATGGAACTTGAAAGAAATGAGCAACTGAACCTTTCTATTGAACAAATCTTTGATCAGTTTCAGGGAAATGCAAATGAAACAGGTTTCACGTCACAATCATCTTGCATAGTCGATTCTATGGCGATGTCGTTTAATAGCAACTTTCAAAAGAATTAAATCACCTGGCTATGCAATTGTGTATTCAAGGAAACGGCTATGTGTTGGTTTCAATGATTTCCCTGTACCAGATTTAGAGGATTATCAATCGCTGCAGTAATGTATTATGAAAACCTCGATGCCAAATTATCAAATGGATTCTTTTCTTCTTTTTTTTAGAACAGACTTTGAAGTTGGTTATCTAATGTGTAGGACAAAACCAGAAGTTGGTGCTGCTTAGTATTAACATTTTTTGCCCTTTCTGTTTATATTTTGACACATTTATATGACGGTCAGGCTAAGCTTCAATTTGTAAATCAAAAAAAAAATTTTTTTTAGTTTAGCCAGACCTTGCCATATACATATTTCATTCATTAATAATTATAAATATATATAATTTTTTTCACTCCCCAAGTCAAAATAATTACTGCATTTTGTACATAAAATCACAAAATTCACAATGTTAATATATCGACGCTAACTGTCTTAATGTTGGTCTTAGTCTTATCTATGACAGAAAAAAAAATGTCTTGACATTAGTAGCATTTGATGTTGTTTTTGTTAAGTCTTCTACCAGTGATGGTGTGATTCAAAATTGAGTTGTGCCATCAAAACTGAATTGGTGCATGTTTAGTTCAAGTACAGAATACTGTTGTTTCAGTCCTTCATGTTGTATACACCTTCGTATTTCAAATTAAATTACACATTTAATTTACTTTTCTGGTTTTTTTTTACAAACAAATAATGGGCTGGCTTTTAGTACATCTGTAAGCATTTAAAAAAAAAGCGTTTGAAGTAAGAATATTTTTCTTTCTGGCAAATAAGAGCATTATTGTTTTGTTTTTTTTCAATCAAATTGAGCTTATTGTTATTCTTATTAATATTTCAGGACGGGAGCATTTTAAAAATTCATTTCTATTTATTTTTCATGGATTTTTAATTTCGTTTCTGTCGTTTGAATGGCTACTCTCCATATTGGAATTGTGAGACAGAATATTCTCTGTAACTGTTTTAATACTCAGATGCAAAATAAGAAGAAATTTTTTTTTTTACATATATATATGCAGGTCACTTTGAGACAGCTGTTGTGTACATAGACAAATCATTTCTATATGTGTCTCGTTTTGTCTTTTGCTTCAGCGGTCGGCAACCTTTTTGCACCCAACAAAGCATTTAGTTAACTCGCTTTATTCCCGCTGACCACTAAACTGTTGGGTTTATTTTTGCTGACCACGTGCATGATTGCAAGTGTGTACCTTAAAATAAAAATCACGAAAAATGATTTAAATTCCAAGTTTTTCACTTAATCCCATCATCGCTTTTGTATATTTTCCTGTTGTCAGCAAAGATTTTCTTGCGGGTCGATGATAGCCGACCGCTGTTCTGCTGCATGAGCTCAAATCCAGATGTAGACAATTGCAGACAGCTGAAGAAATAAAAATCAGTGTTGCTTTAATAATGCTTCTCTCATTGTGTTATTTTCTTTCGATTACATTTTCAAAAGTTCTCTGGTAAAAGTTTTTTTTAACCTTTTGGTTGATTCCTCGTTATGTAGTAAGACATGATTTAAAATGATTGGCAAAGATAACAAAATGTAATAGTTAAATTTAGTTGTTAAATGTAATAGTTCGACTTTTTTCACTGATTCTTGAAATAATAACTTTCTGTTCGAATAAGCCTGAATTTATCACTGCTTCAGAAAACTAGCTGTATGTAATTTTTTTTAAGTGAAATTTTTGAAAGAGAGCGCACATAGCATAAAGTATTTCTGTCTGCCAATCAGCTAATCTGGTTTCAGACATGTCAATTTTTAACTAACAGGTCTTCATAGGGCGGGACAGATGGCCGAGTGGTGTAGATACCCGACTGTTGACCTGAGAGTCCTGGGTTCGATCCTCGGTGAGGCCCATGGAATTTTTCCAGGTGAAATTTTGTACAAAGTCATCCCACAAGTCCACCCAGCTTTAAATGGGTGCCTGACTTTAAGTTGGGGAAGTAAAGGCGGCTGGGCGTTGTGCTAACCACACAATCCCTTCATATGCCGAGGTTATAGAAACAGATGAATTCTACACTTCATCTGCCCTGATGGCCCGTTAGGGCTAAGGGAACTTGAACTTTTTTTTACTTCATAGAACTATTTTTTTATTAAAAGTTCTGGTCATGGTTGGATGAATGACTGGTTCTCAAACCAATGAATTGTGACCATGTGTAGAGGGGGGACATTCTTTGTAACAAACTGTTCAACCCTTGTGTTGAAATTTTTGAAAGATAATTTTTTTAATATGGCTTTTTTTTTCCCCCCAAGTGAAATGACGTCCCAGGTGCCTTCGCTTTTTTTTTTTTGAAGCTGAAGTCATGGTATAAAAAACATTTTTGTGGTGAATGTTGTTCTAATTTGAATCTTTAGTTTAATTTTTTATTGTTTCATTGTATTCATCTTGAATTTAAAAAAAAACAAAACTGCGTACTGTTGTCTCTGACTCTGTAACTCTACCAAACACTGTATCTCTACCAGACACTGTATCTGCACCCTGTCTTTTGTTCTTTATTTCTTTCTTCCTCGCTTCATCTCCCCTCCTCTCAGGTTCACCTTTCACTAATCTGGTTGGAGTGGATGTACATATTGTATATATAGTCTCTGTAATTTTCATTTATTTTTGTTTGTTAACTTCAGTTGAGAGTGGCCGCACGTGTTTAAATCTTGGATCAGTTTTCTATCTGACCAGATTCTTAAAAAAAAAAGTCATGTCCAACCAAAAGAAATTTTTTTTTTTTATATTTTGTGTCAGATATTTAATATATATTTTTTTTAAATTTATCTAATACACTTTATATTAAAATGGCAATAAAAATAATCAATGGTCTTTTAATTCCATACTTTGTAATTAATCTAATTAACTCAATGTAATTGGATATTTTTATTTTTTTTTTTAAATTTTATTTCAATGGTTGGATTATTGAGGAAGGTTTTCTAATGAAATCAGTTTTTGATGTACATTTTTTTTGTAACCTTCTGCTCAAAGTATCAGATTGTCTGGTCAGTTGTTTAAATGTTTGGCATGTGTCGGTGGTCAACCTTATGGCTAGTGATGTTATTAGAATTTAGTGCCGTTTTATTTACTGATATAAATTAACGTGAGATGTCATAATGCTTTACTCTGATTAGACATGTGTAAAGGTATATATATATATATATATAAAATACTTTTATCTTAACTTTTTTGTTTATGTGATAAATGAGAAATTAAAGCATACAACTTTGAATGTGACTGAATTAAAAAATTCTATAAGAATAAAATATATTGGCAGATTTTTATGCAAATTTTGTGTTTTTTTTTTTTTATTATTAGCATTTAAAAATTTATTTATTTTTTGCTCACTCTAAGTGAAACCCGAATTCCTTAAATTTTTTTTTAAAATGTTTTTTAATAGAAACAGTATTTGACAGTATGGTGAAAACAAAATATATTGCAGATTTATGTCTGTTTACAAATAACACTATATCAATCTTTTAGCGCCTAATGTTGATATAAAAAAGTAAAGTTCCCTTAGCCCTCGCGGGCCATCGGGGCAGATGACGTGAAGAATTCATCTGTTTCTATAACCTCGGCCTATGAAGGGATTGTGTGGTTAGCACAACGCCCAGCCGCCTTTACTTCCCCAGCTTAAGTCAGGTACCCATTTTAAGTTGGGTGGACTTGTGGGACGACTTTGCACCAAATAACATCTGGAACAATTCCATGGGCCTCACCGAGGATCGAACCCAGGACTCTCAGGTCGACCATCCGTCCTTAATGTTGATATACTGATTGGGAAAATTTTGATATTCAAGCGGAATAAAATCCTCCAATAATGTTGTAGCCTCTGTTTCACACCGCCAGTACATAGTAAATATTACTAAATAGCAGTGCCGAATCTAGGGATTTTGGGGCCCGGGGGCATGGCCTCTTTGGGGGCCCCTGCATTTTGACATTCGACACCATTACACGATAAAATGTACTTAATATTTAACGTAAAAAAATTGTGGGCACCCTTCAAGCTGGGGCCCGGGGGGACTTAAAAATTTTGACCCCCCCACCCTAGATACGCCTCAGCTAAATAGCCCCTTAAGTTTTATTACAGCGCAGTGGCTGGACCAGATAGGTGGAGTTTTTTTTATTTTGTATGACCTAATTTATATCAGATGTAAACGTCATTGGTGTGAACGGGCAGAGCTGATGGGGGTCAAATCCTGTCTGTGGGTTGAAGTCTTGACATTAACGGCATACACATTAAAACACACACGCAAGGAGAATACTGTTACTCTCTTCGCAACACATCTAGCGCTTTACAGTGGCGTAGCGAGGGGTTGGTCAAGGGGGCATCATGCCGAGGGCGCTAATCACAAAGGGGCGCCAAATGGTATGTTTTACATGTAATATTATATAATTTTCGAATGTGGGGTGGGGGGGGGGGCGCCAGGCCCTTAGCGTGCGGTGGGGGGGCCAGGGGACATGACCCCACCCCTCCGTTTTGTCTGCCCCCCCTGCTTATTTACTCTACTTAGTAAAATGTATTACCTGCCCCCTCCCCCGCTATTGCCTGGCCCCTGCTGTAGATGCCTGACCCCTGCTGTAGAATTTTCACGCTACGGGGCTGGGGGGCGCTAAAAAGGTATTGTGCCCCGGGCGCGAGTTAAGCTCGCTACGCCACTGGCTTTTTATCTAAGAAATGATTTCTGTTTTTATTCACGTAGTTGGTGTTTGGTTCGTGTGTGTGCGCTTTAGGGGAGGAGGGTCTACATACAGTACAATGGCACTTAAAGGTAAACGGGAAAAGGTTGCATCATCTCACGCACAGAGAACAACATATATTTTTATACGAAACTCATGTTATATCGTAGCTCAGTTTCTTTTATTTATCGAAGCAAATTTAACCGTGTGAGTTATTTGAAACAACTGCATATATAATATAATAACAAAATAATACAAGGAATGTACACATATAGTAGTGGTTTTATTATTTATTTACACCATAGCAGACAAAATTTAATGTAATTTTTTTTTCTTTGCGTAAGACTTTAGACTGACTTTGGCTATAAGGATACACTCACTTGTTTAATTTTAAACTAACTAGGCAGTGTAAACTTCACTATAAACTTTAAATTAAAACTCAAATTGAATCAAACACTTCTTCCAAATGCAAGCTAATAAAAACAAAAAATGATTTACGGACTGTTCACATGCACTGTCGGAGATTTAGGTCAGTTGGGGCCCAGCGAGGATATTACGATTTGCCACCCCTCCCCCCCCGACCTCCCGCATTTTGCGGTCTTTTCTAAGAAGAAGCCCCCGTTGCGCATCCATGCCCGCGTTAACTTGGCTTACAGAGCCTTACTTAGGGCTTCGGAGGCATCGGGCAGATAACTCCAGATATATTTGGGGCCCCAAGCAACAGTACATGACGAGACCCACTTGGCCTAAGATTTTGGGGCCCGGTGGGCTTGGCCTCTTTGGGGGACCCTGCATTTTGACATTCGACGTCATGACATGAGATAATGTACTTAAAATTTTATGTAAACACATTTTTGGCAGCCCCCCCTCAAGTTGGGGCAGAGGACTTTCGAATGGGGACCCCCTCCCTAGTTACGCCTCTTCTGCTTCCACAGATAGTTGTAGAGACAACCTGAGATTAAGCCCTAGGAAAAAAAGAACATGCATGAAGGGGCCCTTCAGCATAGTTGGCACATCCATAAGGGCGCTGCGGGTTGTACGGTCACACAGGGCGCCTACCTAGGAAGGGGAGCCGTAAGATCGCTGTTGAATATTTATTGTGCACTTAACAGGTTGTTAGCGGGCACCAAAAAATATATAACTGGCACAGGGCGCCACAATAGCTAACTCTGGATGTGGGGCGCCGGTTCTATGCCCAGTTTGACCTGGTCATTAGGACGTCCCTGTAAACTGACCCGTGAGGGTAGGGGAGGGATGGTCACGTGTATAATTGTAATTCATTATGTATGGAGGGGTGATGATGTTTGGTGCGCGTCACACGACGCGCATTTCATTTTAATTTAATGAATACATATAACATTCAGAGCATTTTCTATAAAAAAATTTTGTGGGTGGGAAAAGGGGGGGGGGTCATATTTTTTTTATTACATTGTTCAAATGGGTAAAGCGTATATTTAATTTATTTTTTCAAAAAAAAAAAATTTTTTTGTCAAACTCTTTCTGGACGATTTTAAGTCCTCACTGACAGGGGAAAATGAAAATTATGAAAATCATATTTACAGCCTGTAAACAATGTTGATATTTAGAGAAAAGTTCGGTTCAACAACTGAATATCATGATAATATGTGATAATGTTTTCTTTGTATAACGAAGGTCACTACTCCACGGGCCTACATCTCAGCAGCGGTCTAATTGTTGGTGTAAAGACAAGAACAGCTTTTATTTTTTTTTTTCTCCCCTTGATCATTGAGGAGTTTTATCTCCATCCTGAGGTATCGAATGCTTGCACGTTTGATGTAAGGATGGAGTTACTGTCATTGACAGCTGATGTCTGTTACACGTTTGCTGTAAGGATAGAGCTATTGTCACTGACAGCTGATGTCTGTTACACGTTTGCTGTAAGGATAAAGCTATTGTCATTGACAGCTGATGTCTGTTACACGTTCGCTGTAATGATGGAGATACTGTCACTGACAGCTGATATCTGTTACACGTTTGCTGTAAGGATAGAGCTATTGTCATTGACAGCTGATGTCTGTTACACGTTCGCTGTAATGATGGAGATACTGTCACTGACAGCTGATATATGTTACACGTTTGCTGTAAGGGTAGAGCTATTGTCATTGACAGCTGATGTCTGTTACACGTTTGCTGTAAGGATAGAGCTATTGTCATTGACAGCTGATGTCTGTTACACGTTCGCTGTAATGATGGAGATACTGTCACTGACAGCTGATATCTGTTACACGTTTGCTGTAAGGATAGAGCTATTGTCATTGACAGCTGATGTCTGTTACACGTTTGCTGTAAGGATAGAGCTATTGTCATTGACAGCTGATGTCTGTTACACGTTTGCTGTAAGGATAGAGCTATTGTCATTGACAGCTGATGTCTGTGCCACATGACGCCATTGAAGCCACTGGTCTTGTAAAGTATGGCATCCGTTTTATCAACCACCCACTGGTGATCTTTGTTTCAGGCCAGGCCGGCAAAAGGATGTCTAGAGGACCCCCGACTGGGATATTTTTTTTAAAAAAAGGAATTCGTGGTCACCATCCACTAAACTGTTTGAAATCGTACAATGTGTTGTTAAATAAAGAGAGCAAATCGTGTGTGTGTGCGTTTACTTGAAAAGTGTAAACATTGTACTCTAGTGAAGGGGTCATGAGACGATTGGTCCTATAGGCTCTAGGGCCGGCAATGATGACAGGTGCATGCTATCACGCTGAAAACGTCTTGTTTGACTGGAGCCTGGGTTCCTGTGATGACCTAGACAGGAAGAAACGTAATAATGTCATCATTCGAAGTGTTTTGAAATTAATCTGTTCCATGCTGGTCAGGGTAATAGCGCAGCACCCACCGAACTATTGGTCAAGTGATTGAATATTAAAGATTTCTAAAATTGCTGAATCGACCACTTTACAATTTTCGATGTTGTTGGACGGTTGGAAGCGCAGAGAAGTGATGTTCCCCACCCCCAACCGCAAAAAAAAAGGAAAACATGCCAGTTGAAAGCATCATGACTTTTGGATGAGTCATGGCAATTTGTTGAAACATGACATCACAAAGAGTCATGAATGTGTCATGACATTGTGGATGTGTTACGACGTTTGAATAAGTCATGACATTTGGATGACTTGAGAATTTCAGATGATTCAAGATATAAGGATAAGTCATGACATATGGATGTGTTAAGACGTTTGTATAAGTCAAGACTTTTACCACCCCTCGGGATGGATTGAGCAGTGCATTCCCGCTCCCCTTCCATCCCTATCCATTCAGCCGAAAGCACATAGTTTCTTGAAATCGTCTTGTATGATAGACACTGAATCAATCATCCTAGTAATATTTAGATGATGAATCATGATAATTTGGCTTAAATCATGATTTTTAAAAAATGATGAATCATTTTTTTAGTATGAATCTTGAAATTTTAATTATCATAATATTCCCATAAATCATTATATTGGCATAAACCATATTTGTGTGTGTGTGAAAAATGACAAAATTTTGGCTGAATCATTACATTAGAATGGATCGTGAGATTTTGATGAATCATGACATTTTAAAATAGAATCATATCTGGAAGAAGTCAAGGCATTATGACAATAGATTGACATGTCCTTGACTCAAAACAACTTGGAAAATATTTTTAGAAATGGTCTGGGTTGATTTAGCCATTTTTGTTTTGTTATTAATCTTGACCTTTCAGTACAATGGCAGGTGGACGCTGACCAGTGGATACATTCAATACTAAATTAGTAAACAACAATTTTCCGTTTTTTTTTCAATTATTTTTATGACTTCCGGTCTATTTAGTTCAGTATCGTGAATGTGTTGGCGTGTTCACGTCATGTGACTTGTGTTTAAACCCCGCCTCCAAGGTACTGCTTGACGCAGCTCCTCTTGTGGCCAGCGCCTTCAAGTGCTCGTTTCTAAAACTATCGTAACTTAGTTCTGAGTTGTTGTTGTTGTTATTGTGGTTGTTGCTGTAGCCGTGGTGGTTCTTGAAGTGCTTGCCGCTGACTTTCTTCTGACTCTCGAAATCGTGAAAGTCGCTGCCCGCCAAACTACCCTCGCTGTTGACCCTCGTCTGCAGGGATTTGTACACGTTCATGCCGACCCGGACGAACGCGTTGGTGAAATTGTGGCCGCTGATGACGTCAGGGCTGTTGCTGTGGGGCGAGCCCCGATGCGATTTCTTGTGGTCCCCGCCGCGGCCTTTGTGGCTGTCGTCGAGGTGTCCCGTGGCGTAAGGGGATATGGACGCGTGGGAATCCTCGCTGCAGCTGGTGTCGAAGCTGTTTCTCGGTAGTCGTTCCGTCCTCTCCTCTCGAAGCTGGTGATCCTGCCCGGCCTTGTCGCTGCGCTTGGATTTCCCTTGGTGCTGGCCGTAGCTCGGGATGGAGATGGAAGACAGCCGCGGGAACGGAACGAACTCGGCGCTCATATCCGGGAGGTCGCTCTTCCCGTGGTGGCGCTTCTGCTGTTGGATGAAGCGGGCGTGTTCTTGGTGGTGGTGGTGGTGGTGCAGCCGGCTGAGGTTCCCTCGGTAGATGTGGTAGCACTCGGAGCTCTCCTCGCTCCCGTTCTCCTTGCCTTCCTTCTTCGCGGGGTACTGCCGGCTATCGGGCCTGTCCTTCGCGGACTGACCACCGCCCCCCACCACCGAGCCGCCGGGTTGGTGGAACACGAAACTTCCGGTCACAACGGAAGGGTCGGTCTTGTGCTTGCCCCCGTTGTGATGTGAGGGTCCGCCGTGGCGAAATTTGGACACTGGGAAATCTTCCAGGGAGTCGTCGGATGAGGACAGCAGATGCTCGAATTTTCTGGAAGATTCACACGGCTTGGAGAAATAGACCTATTGATGATACACGAGGCTACTGTGACATGTTATAATATATTCATTAATGTTTTATCTAAAAATTGCTAGAGCATAACATTTGGTGATACAAGCTTTGGCAGAGACTTGTATTCTCAACAATATAGGGGAATAATATGATGTAACGTTGTGTCATATTGTATATTTGTGTTGAATATGCTATCCGAATGGTCGCAAACATTATCGGGGCGGCGTGCCCCAAAATTCAACCAAAAAGCCACCTAATTATATCTAAGTACCAACACTCCCATTATAATTAAACGAAGTGATATTTTAGTTTGCGTACGTACCGACTGATGAGGCTCTTCGTGCCGACTGTGGCACACGTGCCATAGGTTCGCCACCACTGTGCTATACCATTTGCATGTATTGAATATCCATGTTCAGGGCCGTTATTTAGTTTGTTGGGGGACATTGGTAACTACAAATTAAGGGCCCACTTCCAAAATGAGCATTAACCGTAGACAAAAGAGAAACCGCTGTCAAGGGCCCCCTTCAAATTAATGACTACTGAGGGGGGGCTCTGACTCCGAACTGTGCTAGAATGTTCGCATAAAGCGTTTCTTTTAGAACAAGTAATCGAATATTGAGTTGCAGACACTGAGCTCGATATTTAAATAGTTGATTTAGGTTAAATACAGAGCTGACTGGTAGCAGGATGGTTATGTTGTGTCCTTAGTTATCATCCATATTGATCTGTTAGTTGGGTGATTTCCCCTTTTGGTTGTATTGTTCGTGTGCCGGTAGATGTGACCTGTTTAACGTCAAGTTTGGTGAGGACAAGCACGCTTTGGTTACGGGCATGTCCGGTAGAGCGTGATAGTGGTTGGTCAACGATCACAGGACACTGAGGAAAAGGAACGTGGCCGGTCAATCCGGACAGTGTTACGTCGTAGTCTCAGGGTGTGATCAAGACAGGAGTACGCGGGAGATCAGTAAAAATGTTTTCATTTAGCATTACAGCCTGATGACTATTTGGTGTGATGGATGGCCGAGTTGTGTAGATGCTCGACTGACGTCCATCGAATCCTGGGTTCGATCCTCTGTTACAAACCAAGAGAATTTGTCCAGGTCGAAGTTGGTTAAAAAGTTCCCCAAATCCACCCAGCTTTAAAATGGGTACCTGACTTAAGTTGGGGGAGTAAAGACGGCTGGGCGTTGTGCTAACCACACAATCACTTCATATGCCGAGGTTATAGAATTCTACACTTCATCTGCCCCAGTTTGAATGTGTATGTAACTTTGATTTCCCTTCTAAAGCCGATCTCATTCAGGAGAAAGAAAGACTCAACACTTTTACCCCATTCGTCATTTATACTTTTTCTTATTGTTATGATAATGCTCATATTTTCTTATTGTTATGACAATAATTAATTATAAATAAAAAAAATTTTTTAAGTCTACCTACATCTGGGAAAGGCCCAGAAAACACCGGGGAGCTGGTTGTCTTCTTGTTGAACACGTCATACATGTGTGGGCTGGCGCCCCACAGGTGGTGGTACCGCACGGGGTAAGGGTAGTCACGGACGAACAAATGGCGGGGCTGTTGAGGGCGCCTTTGCTTCCTGTAAACAAGATAGAATTAGAAAACTTGAATTTGAATTTTTTATTTGAGAAAAGTACACTGCTATTTATCCCCCTCCCCCCAAACCCAATCATTTCTCAACCAAGGTAATGAATTTTAATACATGAACCATCAATGTTAATTGTCAAAGTAGCACAATGCTCATTGAAAAATAAAAGTAAAAGTTCCCTTGGTCATAAATAACCATCGGGGCAGATGAAGTTTTTTTTTGTATGTTTAAAAAAAAAAACTTTTTCTCTTTAAATTTGATCAACTCCCTATATGGTGTTGAGGCCCTATAAAATATTAGCTACTATATAAAACAAAATGAATGTCGTTCTCATCCCCTTCCCCCCCGCCCGCCCGCCCCTCCTCCTCCTCCATCCTCCATAATATAGTTGAATGTCGCTCACCTTTTCCTTATCTTGCAGTACTTGTAGGTGGAAGCCGTGATGAGCATGATAGCCAGGACGGCAAACGATGCAAGGGCGATGGCCAAAATGAGATCACCGGACAGGTCATTGGTCTGAGGATAAAACAATGACTGATGAACTTCTGAGACTTAAATGACCAAACAATTTGTACAATTAACAGACACCAGAAACAATGACTGATGAACTGCTGAGATTTAAGGCCAAACAATTTGTACAATTAACAGACACCACAAACAATGACTGGTGAACTACTGAGATTTAAGGCCAAACAATTAGTACAATTAACAGATACCACAAACAGCAATAAATAAATGAATAAAATGAACATAAATAACCCTCACACGAACATAATTATTGTAACAGACAGACAAACAGATATACAAACAGTCCAGGGTGGGCTAATAAATTTTGAGTTGCGGGCCACACAGGGTTGTAAAATTTAGACCGGCGGACCGGACAAAGAGCAGATCAATCGAGAGTTGTCATTAACTAATGCAACCTAAATGAAAAAAAAAAAGGGGCCGCATCCTAAAACGAGTTGCGGGCCTGTTGTAACCTGCAGGCCGTAATTTGCATCATGACTGGTACCCAGGGTTCGATTTACCGCCGGGGATATCTCCGGCACAGAAAACTGTCATCCCCGGCTCTACTTTAGGCTAATATATCCCCTGCCGGGGATGAAATCATAGACATTTATCCTCGGCTCTACAGAAATTTTATTTCATCCCCGGCACTGGTTTTTTTTCTTAAATCGAGCACTGCTGGTAATGACAGACAAACAGACGGATATAGTATAGAATATCTAGTGACAGAGATATAGATAGGTCGATTTACTGATTGGTTTGATTGAAACATACACAGGCTTTCATCGCGGATGACCTATTACAGAGTGAACAACGCCAATCTCAGAAACACGGTCTATGTTGTCCGTAGTGCCTCCATGAACATTGCGGAGCGTACAAAGTGTAAAGTGTCCCACGAGTAAGATCATTGGACAAAACTGCGAGATCAAACGATACGGTCTATTGCTCTTTGACGGGTGGTCGTGTGGTAACGCTGTCAACCTGAGGGTCCCTGGTTCGATCTCCGCTAAGGACCAATGGATTTTTCAGGTCATGGCTGAAGTGCCTGCAATATCTCCCGTGGTGCCTCCATGGCCATTGCACTATCGGCTATGGTGGGGATGAAAGGAGGGCACCATAAAAACCGTCCCATTCGTGGTTTATAGGGATCTAAGATATTTCATCTCATCCATACAGGGACTTCACACAGTGCTCTTTGACGGGTGCTCGTGTGTTAACGCTCTCGACTGTCGACCTGAGGGTCCCTGGTTCGATCTCCGTTGAAGACGAATGAATATTACTCGTCATGATTAAAGTTCCCGCTGTTTTTCCCGAGAAGGTTCCAATACCATGAATGATAGAATGGGATGAAAGAAGGGCACTGCAAAACAAAGAAACAAAACAAACAACACCATAAAAAACCGTCCCAATCGTGGTTTATAGGATCAGAGATTTCATCTCATGCTAACAGGGACTTCACCCACAGTGGGAACAGCTCATTAAACCAGGGAGACTCCGGTAAATATCGTATGGTAGGTGAATGTTAATTTTTCTATCGAACTGGTAAACTTTCCGAAGACATTTTTTTTGAGTGCTTGTTCTCCAAATACTATCCTAGTAAACGTTTTCAAAAAAAAAAAAAAACCAGTTTCTAGTGCCAGTTCGCTAATTAAGTACATTCTGGCACGAGAAATAGGGTGTGGCATTTCCAGAGTCCACCCAGGGCGACTCTAGCACCAGCTAGCTACGCCTCTGAGCCCCCCACCCTCATCTCCCGCGCCCCCCTCCCCTTACCTAAAAAATAAAATTAACAGCGAAATACATACTATGTGAAGTTCTTCCTCGTATGGGTCATTGGCACAAACGACTGGAGGTGGACAGTCCGCCAGGTCGCCGGACAACTGCTTGACCTGCTGCTCGGTGCACAGCTGGGGCGGGGCGCCGGTGGTGGTGGTGGAGTTGCCCAGGTCGTCCTTGCTGCAGCGCCACCGGATGACGTAGTCCCCGGCGGCCTCGCAGCGGTACCAGGCCTGGCAAGTGCTCTTGGACCCGGATGACGATGGCGTGTCAGTGACGTGGCACGACTTGGCGGTTCTCCAGCACTGTGACGTCATCTCGACCAGCAGGCTATGACGTAATCAGTCAGACTAATGAAAGTGCATCTGATGAAGGATAATAGTTTTTGAAAAAAAGAGTAATGAATTATAAATCATTAACATTTTTTTTTATATGTTTTAAACGTAATACATTCAACTAGTTTGCCAACGGAAAGAAACGGATTAAAAGATTAAGCTAAGCTGGTGGTATTCAAAGTGTGTGATGCGGGCGAAATTCGCGGCGAATATCAGGTGGGCTGATATAAAATTGATTTTTTTAGGATCAATATATGTTAACAACAATTTTACTTTACTAGCTGTACCCTGCAAAACCTTTGCATAGAGTTAAATCCCCTTAGGCTTTCACATAAACTGTAGGTTAATTCATCTTGAAAAAAATTTATATTATTTTACATAAACTATAAGTTAATAAATCTTGATAATATATAAAAAATGGGAAATCTAAATGAATATTATACAAGGGGACGGATGGTCACGGGTTAGACCCACAGGATTTTTCAGGTCATGGTTTAAGTTGTTTTTGGTTTTATTACTAAGTGAGGAAATTACATATTTTTTTTTTAATCTGTCGTTTACAAATACATTTAGATTGAACAATTTTGGTTTACTATTCTCTGTTACAGAGTTAAATTATTTTAAATGATAATTCATTTTTCTCTTGTCTTTTTTTTTTTTCTTTTTCGTTTCAACAAGGTCAATATATGTAACTTATGGAAAAAAAAATGAGGGAAGATAACTCCGATGAATCAGATCGACTGCTGGGCGTGGCTGACTGCCATCATTTAATTTAATATATTGTGATGGTTTGTATGATCAGTGTGGTATGAAATAGACTATTTCGAAGCTTTTTTTTTAATTAATAAAAGTTTCGATTTGAACAATTTTGGATCAAAGGTGTGACGAATTTTTTTTTTGGTGCGTAAAGACAATCTACTTCCTAGTTTATCGGAATGTGCTTGAAAAACTTTGGATGTATTAGAACTAGGGTTCGAAAATTACGCGTAAGATTGGCGCGCGTAATTTACGCGTAAATTACGCGTAAGTTACGCGTAAATTACGCGTAAGTTACGCCAAAATTACGCGTACCATTAATGCCCAATTACTTGAAAATTTATGTTCCTTTTGTTGCTCATGCTCACTGATTGCTAATAGGTGTATTTTTAATAATGTTTTGAAAGGTTTTAACTTGTTATTTACCGGTCATACTAATTTGCCCGTCGTCCGCATCGGCCACGTATTTCGTCGTGTACTGACTGCATCAGCGGCGGCCATCTTTGGCTGATACCGTCTAATACGGTCGACGCGGGACGGGTGCAATGCGCCGCGAAATACGGCCACCGCGGGTGCCGAACTCAGCAAAAGACGGCACACGCGATCGACGCTGGTTAGGGTTCGAAAATTACGCGTAAGATTGGCGCGCGTAATTTACGCCAAAATTACGCGTGCCATTAATGCCCAATTACTTGAAAGTGTATGTTCCTTTTGTTGCTCACGCTCACTTTTTGCTAGTAGGTGTATTTTTAATAATGTTTTCAAATGTTTTTACTTGTAAATTACCGGTCATACTAATTTGCCCGTCGTCCACGTATTTCGTGGTGTACTGACTGCATCAGCGGCGGCCATCTTTGGCTGATACCGTCTAATACGGTCGACGCGGGACGGGTGCAATGCGCCGCGAAATACGGCCACCGCGGGTGCCCCACTCAGCAAAAGACGGCACACGCGATCAACGCTGGTGCAATACGCAGCGTAATACGGCCGACGCGTTCGACGGAAGCACGATACACAGTAACATTTTTTCTATACGTTTCATGACATTTGGAACATATATAGATAATGTTTAAAAATTATTATTTTTTTTTTATTTTTGGTTTTATAACCTCCGCGTTTGGCTTGCGACCGCTTGCCATACAGCTCATGGCGGCATTGTGTACTTTATCGAAAATTGTTATGATTTTGTCTTATTTTTAACCAGACTTTGGCTTCCTTATTGAAAATATTAATTGTATTATGTTTACTGAAACGATATAAACAAACAATATACTGTGCGGTTTACGCTGTTTTACCAAACGAATATTTCCGATTTAGGCTTGTGGCCGGATGCAGATGGTAATCACTGTAATTAATTAATCGCCACTGTTAACACAACAAATTGCGACAGAAACAATCAAAAATGGCCGTCAAATATGCATTTTTTTAAATTACCGTAATTTACGCGTAATTTTCCAAAATTACGTTACCGTAAATTACGCGTAATTTACGGTAACTTACGCGTAACGTTACGCGACTTCGAACCCTAATTAGAACTAAGCAGTGATCTGTAGAAGGGTAAATTGAATGATAATGTCAAAGGGGACCATAATTCTGTTAAAGTGGGTTTACATTTACTGACAGAAAAATGATTTACTAAATGAACTTTTTTTTTTTTAACTGTAACTTAGGGGAAAAAAATTAAAACTTTAAATTTGTTTATAATCTATTTATTTTGTTGAGTTTAACAAGAGAGTTAACAGAGATAAGCAGTTTTAATGATCTCAATTAGTATCAATAGAACTACCAGATACAGGGCCGGTATAAGGCCGATTTGTCCGATTGCTCCGAAATGGGCCTAGTAGAGGCTCCACAATTTACATTTAGCATTACTTGTAATAGCTGTTATTGTAAAAAAAAAATAAAGAGGGGCTTCGCAAGCATCAGTCCTATTGGGCCCCGCAATTTGTAAGGCCGGCCCTGACCAGACCCAACTAGAAATGTTCAGATAAAACAAAAAGCAGTTACTTGGCCACTTTTAGTGGTCAATCCATTGTGCATTAAATTTATTTTGCTTTCTTTTTCTCCCACACCCCAAAAAATTCGTAATTGATATTATCTCGTTCCTATGATAGGCCGACTGCTTACATCGTCAATTTCGACATTGGCCGACTGCTTACATCGTCAATTCGACATTGGCCGGCTAGCAAACATTGGCCGACTGCTTACATCGTCAATTTCGACATTGGCCGACTAGCAAACATTGGCCGACTGCTTACATCGTCAATTTCGACATTGGCCGGCTAGCAAACATTGGCCGACTGCTTACATCGTCATTTCGACATTGGCCGGCTAGCAAACATTGGCCGACTGCTTACATCGTCAATTCGACATTGGCCGGTGTGTGAAGTCCCTGTAAGGATGAGTTGAAATATCTTATATCCTATAAACCACTAATGGGACGGTTTTTATGATGCCCTTCTTTAATCCCCCACCATAGCCGATAGTGCCATGGCCATGGAGGCACCACGGGAGATATAGCGGGGACTTTAACCATGACCTGAAACATCCATTGGACCTCACCGGATATCGAACCAGGTACCCTCAGGTCGACAGTCAAGTGCTTTACCAGACGACCATTGGCCGGTCGCACCCAGCCTTTGTTCACATTGGCCGGCTAGCAAACATTGGCCGTAACATATAGGCCTACAACTAACTAATGACGTTTTACTTCTCGTTCTTTTATCGTAATTCTATTTGCAGATGGATCGGCGAGTGTTTTTATTTAAGTGGGATGCGCAGAGTAGCCAAGTAAAAGTCTGAGAACCGCCGAGGTAAGTACATTCAATCCAGGGCACACACACACACAAATCTTCCCAGGTGTATAACGTATTTATTATCAATGGTGTAGTGGGGGGCATGGGGGTCATCATGCCCCGGGCGCTACTTACAAAGGAGCGCTAAATGGTATATTTTACATATAATATTTTATGGTCTTTTAACTGGCGGGGCCGTTAAAAATGTATTTTGCCCCGGGCGCGAGTTAAGCTCCCTACGCCACTGTTCATTATGTATTCAATTTATAACGGATCAATAGAGGGAATGAGAAGAAGTATTGTGTTGTTGTTGTTGTTGACTTTACCTGGGCATGAAAAGGGTAAAGAACTATTATTACGACAATTTCTTTTTTGCTGTCACTTGACCATTGTAAACATAGCACAGATTGCATAATTACAATGTTCACTTGTGTGTCATACAATAAATCAAGAAGAGGCCAGTTGAGGCGCCGGGCTCATATAATAAGTCCAGTAGAAGCCAAGCCATCTAATAAACCTATTTAACACACAATTACCGCGAAGTAATGATAAACCCATTTAACACACAATTACCACGAAGTAATAATAAACCAATTTAACACACAATCACCGCGAAGTAATAATAAACCTACTTAACACATAATCACCGCGAAGTAATAATAAACCCATTTAACACACAATTACCGCGAAGTAATAATAAAACCATTTAACACACAATCACCGCGAAGTAATAATAAACCCATTTAATACACAATCACCGCGAAGTAATAATAAACCTACTTAACACACAATTACCGCGAAGTAATAATCAACCTACTTAACAGACAATTACCGCGAAGTAATAATCAACCTAATTAACACACAATTACCGCAAAGTAATAATCAACCTACTTAACAGACAATTAGCGAAGTAATAATAAACCTACTTAACACACAATTACCGCGAAGTAATAATCAACCTACTTAACAGACAATTAGCGAAGTAATAATAAACCTACTTAACACACAATTACCGCGAAGTAATAATAAACCTACTTAACAGACAATTACCGCGAAGTAATAATAAACCTACTTAACAGACAATTACCGCGAATTAATAATCAACCTACTTAACAGACAATTAGCGAAGTAATAATCAACCTGCTTAACAGACAATTACCGCGAAGTAATAATCAACCTACTTAACAGACAATCACCGCGAAGTAATAATAAACCTACTTAACAGACAATTACCGCGAAGTAATAATAAACCTACTTAACACACAATTACCACGAAGTTGTAACACAAAGGCGTTCCTTGAGAAAAAAAATACAATAAAACACATACAAATACAAAAAACAAAAATTCCATTAAGCGATAGCACATAGATATAGTTGAGAGGCGAAATGTAAGATACTAAACAAGTAGTACTCCTATACTGTTCTTACCTTTTATGTCATACATATATATGTATGTAATATGTTACTCATAGAGAACGCACTAAACTAATCTAGACATGATATCATCCAAAACTGCCATCATCATCATCATCACCTTTTCCCTAACTCACACAATGCGACTAATCCTAAAAAGCATATGACGGATTAACAGCGTCCAGACACGGAACATGGACAGAGAGATGGGAGGGTGGGTGGGGAGAGGGCTCCCTCTCCTTCCCTATTGTATTAACAGATTTTTTTTTGTGTGTGAACGGAATCTTTGTTTTCTGGGCTGAATGCTGTCCTCATTTAACTCCAGCAGCCGTCTCCTCCTTCTCCCCTCCCCCCCCCACTTACCGTGATTTAGATTACCCCACCTGAATTTCAACATTGCACAGAGAGGGAAGAAGGAACGGCAATTGGGTGATGAGAAGAGAAAGGAGGGAGGGGGTACAGGGAAGTGGGCTGTTCGTAAAAAAAGGTGCACTGAATGTTTTACTAAAGAGAAATCAGTTAGACAGAAAGGATGGGGGAGGGGGGGGCGAAGGGGAGGGGAGAAACAGATGTGCTTGCGTGTGTGCGTATGAGAGAGAGAGAGAGAGAGAGAGAGATAGAGAGAAAAGAGGAGGGTGTGTTCATGTGTGCATGTTGTTAGAGTACAAGAGAGAGTGAGATGAATTTTCGTGTGTGTTTGTCTCTGAAAGAGAGAGAGATCAAATCTTGACTGATCTGAAATTAGCAGGGAATGGACGATCGTGTTGACAAACCCTTACCCATCCCCCCCCTCCCTTTTCCCTCCAGATGTGCAAACATTCTCACCGGGGGCTTAAAAGTCAAAGAATGCTTCATCTGCCGTATTTCTGGACCCAGCGGACAAAACAAAGGCCGACCATTGCCCGCGTCCCACGGTGTTTGTATTTGACTGCTGCCTGGTAGCGTCTCATTTCGATGACGGTCGGGACAGACATTCATTAAACTGCTAAAAGTCCCGAAAGTGGTCCAACAAATGATGACAACAATGTTGGTTTTTGGTTGAAAATGAGTACAACAGTTTTACACCAAATAACTTTCAAAAAAAAATCACCATGTCTGAATTGAAAAAAAAAAATCAAATATGCTCATAGCGGAAAGGCAATAGTGTTGTTATGGAAATTGGAGAATGATGTGTTTTGTCAAAGATGGCGGCGGGGGAAAGGGGACGGTACTGTAGTGTGAGAGAAAGGCAGACAAACAAATAGGCAGTTAGCACCCTTGTTATGGTCCGCTTCATAATGAAGTACAGGAGTTCTAATAATAGATTTTGTTCTAACGTAACTGTTCTGTAGCCCCATCTTTCTGTCTCTCTCTCTCTCTCTCTCTCTCTCTCTCTCTATTTCTTTCTCTCTCTCTCTCCCTCTCCCCCAGCCCTCTCTCCACACATACACACACAACCCGTTGACTTAACCATTTACCGCTCTATCGACATGATCAAACACAAAAAAAAAAAATGGCTGGTGGTGTATCCATTCCAAAAGGTGCATGTTGTTACCGACCAATGATTCATGCTTTGGTGCATGTTGGAAAAAATTTAATGACATTTTTTTTAAGAGTGTGTTTGTGTTCAAGTGTGCGCAAGCTTTGACGCAATACATTCTGTGAGACAAGGCCTCCATCTACAACCGGTCTGAATGGAAGAAATTAATGAAGAAAGGGGGTAGGGATGGGTGGGGAATCTATGCTATTTTTCCTTATACGGTTACAGACGTGTTGTGTGTTATAAAAGTGCAAGCTAATTACTAATGTGTGGCCAAGTTTTTCCTTGATGATCGGAAACATTTTTTTTCTTCGTAGGGTTTTTTTTCTTTGGTTATAAAATACGATTAACTAAAACATAAAAAGAAAGTAATTGATCCATAGAAAGAATGGAAAACAACCAGAGGTCCAAGAGCAATATATATATAAGTCAACACCCAATGAGAAAGGGCCTAAAGGACAGACCAAGAAGCAGATAGATGGTTGGAGGAAGTGGAGAAATACCTTAAAGCCATAGGAGTGTGAGAGAGTGGAGGAAGAAGACCATGGATCGGGGAAAAAGTGGAGAAGAGTAGTATGGCAGGCCCAAGGCTCTAAATGGGCTGTAGAGCCAAAGGAAGAAAGAATTGATCCACTTAGTCGTGTTTATTAAATGATAAATAGTAATAATAAATTGTGAATTTCAAAGTACCTTGGTGAGGTTTTGAACAGATACCGGGCCTCGACGTATTTCACCGAAAAACGCACTTCATGGGCTAGTGACGTCAATGACAGACATACACAAACATTACTATAGATAGAGCTATGGATAAGATGGACAGAACAGCCGAAAGAAAAGTCAGACAAATACATCTCGTTATATTTACATTCACACAATGAACCAGCAGCGAGATGGTGGCTGAATTTTTTTTTATAGATAAGTGCAATTTTACACTGTAGAAGAATAATATAAAAAAAAACAATAACAAAAACAAACTGCGTAAAGGTAACAAATATTTATTGGATGTTGAATGATATTGAATCGATTGTAAACTAACACTGTTCAAATTTTCTTCGTCCACTCCAACAGACTTGCCATACAGTTACATTTAGGGGCCCGAAGACTAGCTACATTTCTGGACTCTAAGCAAATGGTACATTTCAGGGGGCATGGTGGGGGGGGGGAGGACTAGTCCAATGTAGTTTTGGGGACTCTTGGTTACAAACACTGCTTAGGTAACCGCGAAGTTCATGTAATGATGAAATTTTCTCTCTTTTTATAGTGCACTTCTTTCACCCCTCCATATCCGATGGTGCAATGGCCATGGAGCCACTACGGGAGACATGGAGGGGGACTTTCATTAAGGCTGAACAAAAAATGCTCTTGATTCTCACTGGATATCGATCCTGTGACAGACTGTCAGGCTGACATTCGCCTATCTCTTGCTAATTTCTGCCCCCCCCCCCCCAATAATTTCTTTAAAACTAGGGCTCCGTCTTACAGCCCTCAACAGTTAAATTATTTAAGCACGAGGGGGTCCCCGACAAAAAGCCCAAAATCACCTCATCCTTGTGGCTGACAAAATAATACACTTCCCAAGATAGGGGATGATTGGGGGGGGGGGGAGCTTCTTATGAGTTGTTTGGGGGGGGGGGGTCCCTTGTCAACCGCCCAGTTTTCCTATCCATAAGATCTGGTCTGCATGCAACTTGATGCAAGTAGTTATTCTCATCACTGACAAATATCCAAGCGGGTTTATTCGATCGACTATGGCCATTACTTCAGCCTTTTTTGAACCCCCGTAAATTTAACTCCCCCCCCCCCCTGCACCTAACACGAAAAAAAAAATCTCGAGACATTTAATGTGTTTAAATGACTTTTAAAGCACAGGTCATTGAAGTACTTAAAAGTTCCGTTCACCTTCTAACGGGGTCACTATGACAGCACCCCCACACACCCCCCCCCACTTCTCCAGTCCCGTCCCCTCTTGACACAGCCACCTTTCACCCCCCCCCCCACCCCCGCCCCAATGCAGATGGCGTCTCACATAGGAGAATAGAAAAAAGTTATTGGGATTAATAAAATGGGTGAAAAGTTGTGATCTAATAAAAGACTCACCTGAGTCGATGTATACTCAGGATAAGGTCGATAAGAGAAATTCTGTTGGGGACAGGGGGGGGGTGTCGTTGGGGGGGGGGGCGTTTCTGAGGCATTGGCAAAGGGGTAAGAGATAGCGGGCGTTGTCTGGTGGAAGATGCTTATTTTTTAAAAAAAAAAAACGCCGAAACCACTTCCGCCAAGTAAACATCATTCACACAATTGAACACACGGTGTTAGAAATGAGGTCAAAAGGCAAATGGGGGTAATAGACAAGAAGAGCTGTGTGTGTGTGCGTTTGTGTGAGTGTGTGGGGGGGGGGTTGGCAGCCACATTACCAGAAACGACCAAGGGGTGTGGGCGGGGTGGGCACGGGCGTGGTCGTTGATCAGGTTTCCATTGATATGCCTACGTTAAACTTAAAAAAAAAAAGATTGAATCGCTGAGTTGGTTTGATTAATATGCCTACATAGACGAGTTGAATCGCTGAGTTTGATTAATATGCCTGCGTAGACGAGTTGAATCGCTGAGTTGGTTTGATTAATATGCCTACATAGACGAGTTGAGTTGCTGAGTTGGATCGTTGAACTTGTAATACTCTGTGTTGTGGAGATAAATAAATAAACAGACTAACAGATAAACATACGAGGCTGATTCATTTGATTCATTTCAATTGATTTAACTCTCCGTTTTTTGTTTTTTGTTTGGTTTACTATGAACAAGTCAATTATTAATATGATAATTGTTTGTTGAGGTCAACCTTACATTCAGAATTAAAAACAAATTGTAATTGAAAGATTTCGTGATGTGAATAACATTAATGATTGATTTTATTATATATATATATATATATATATATATATATATATATATATATATATATATATATATATTCTCAGTAGTTTAACTAGAGTTAGTAGCGTCTATGTCTAACTGGGACTCTCAATGATAAAGTAAATGCCCCCAAGGGCGGACCGCCCCCTCTCCACCCACCACCCACATAATTACGCCTCTGAGTACTTATAGCAATTTAAAAAAAAATAAAAATAAACTGTTGTTAAAACAGTTTAATAAACACTGGTCATTCCCTGTATATGCCGTGTGTAAATTATGTCACATGCCTATATAATAAGACTATGTTGATCTCTGTATATTTCTCAACTTTTATTCAAAAAAAAAAACCACCAGTATTACTCAAAAGTTAATATAGAAATAAAGATTTGGCTTCAAAGTAAAGCCAAAAA
Source organism: Bulinus truncatus (assembly GCA_021962125.1). NCBI lineage: Eukaryota > Metazoa > Mollusca > Gastropoda > Planorbidae > Bulinus > Bulinus truncatus. The sequence continues at coordinate 1,705,015 of JAGDYQ010000059.1, read as the reverse complement.
ATAAAAAAAAGCCCACTTTTAAGATGAAACACATTTATTTTTTTTTGGGCTAATAAGAGGCGGATTTAAAGGTCTGTATTCACATCGCGGACACACAGAGATGCTGGCAGGTTAGAGTGACATTTTATTTCACTTTACTAAGTAAAAGAAAGAAAAAATGTTTTTCCCTCTTCACATCCTGGAAACTATTTTTTTTTAAACAAAGGTGAATACATTTTTATTTCAATTAAAAGTTTTGTTAATTAGAAAACTTAGCAAAACAAAAAAAAATATGTTTGTGGATGTACTAAATGTAGATAATCTGTGTACGAGAAGGGGAATCGACCGGGGGGTTAAAAACGTTTACGATTCATACAAAGATTGTCTGCCCTTTAAATTAGCGAGGGATAAGTTCAGACTATAAAAAAATAAATAAATGATTGCACTGCTATCTCGTTAACGAATCATTAACATTGTCTAATTTCAGCTTTTTATTAAACGCTGTCTAATTTCAGCAGTTTCATTAACATTGTCTAATTTCAGCTTTTTATTAAACGCTGTCTAATTTCAGCAGTTTCATAAACATTGTGTAATTTCAGCTTTTTATTAAACATTGTCTAATTTCAGCAGTTACATTAACATTGTCTAATTTCAGCTTTTAATTAAACATTGTCTAATTTCAGCAGTTTCATTAACATTGTTTAATTTCAGCTTTTTATTAAACACTGTCTAATTTCAGCAGTTTCATAAACATTGTGTAATTTCAGCTTTTAATTAAACATTGTCTAATTTCATCAGTTTCATTAACATTGTTTGATCTTAGCTTTTTATTAAACGCTGTCTAATTTCAGCAGTTTCATTAACATTGTCTTATTTTCCTACACAGGAGACTGCTTCTTATCGTTAACAGCGATTCTTTCCATTTTATAATAATTCTTTTCCAATATCTTATCTTATGTTTTTTTTTTTTTTAAAAAAAAAACTAGTTTGTAAAGTTTTCGTTGAATGCCGACCAAGATGGTGTCGTAAACATAAACGTTAAATTATAAATGGCCAAGATTTCTCAGATCCGGGCAGGTTTTTTTTTTGAAATACCATGGATAAATCTACACATTAACTAAAAGTTAGACATTTCGCTACCCCCCCCCCCTCCCCCGCCCACTAATCAAAAGAGCGTACACAATTGTTTTAATGACGATATTGTGATACAAGTAATTCACTTTATTTGACTAGGGCGTGTCAGCTGTCTACAAGAAGAATTCTTCTGTTTTCTATTTTTTTTATCACCAAGGGGAAATAAACATCGCTAGGTATTTTTTTTATCAGATACGAGTTGTCTAATTTTTTAAATCGCCGATATTCTGAGCTGATTCTATTCATAGTGCGTTCCTTTTACGTAAGAATATAATTGCAAACAATGAAAAATAAATAAATAAATAAATATATACATATTTCAAAGTGAATTACGTGTTTAACTAGAATCAATTATAATCTAAAATTTCTAAGTTTGTAATAGCAGTTTAAAAAAAAAATAACAAACAAAAGAAACAATTATTTTTTGTCATCAATGTTTGAAATTGAACTAAATCAATAACTTGTACGTATCAGTATCCCGGCGTGAATGGATGTGATCCTAATTCAACATAAACTCTTATTACTTTACACGTTGAGCAGAAAAAAAATGTAACATGCATTGCATTCAAGACAATAATATTTACTCCTGCATACATTAACCTGATTGCCGAACTAAAAAAAGTACAGCAGTTGCACTGTAACCAACACTTTGTACTCTTTAAACCCTCCACTCAAATATTACAATCTGTTTAGCAGACAAAAACATAGACTAGATACACCCCACATTGCTGCGATAGTTGGGGGGGGGGGGATGTGTTTTCACCGCTACCATCGGCAAACAGTTTGTGCAGGTAGATGCCGTATCTCATACCTTGTTGACTCGGTCACCTGTTTGGACAAGGTTCAAATCCACACAATGTAATCCATCACCCCGGTTGAAAGGGTTACCCTACCTGTTCCAACAGCGACTCATTCCTAGCATTTGATCCTGGACACATTTTTTTTTGTCAAACACAGGGGGGGGGGGCTTGTAAAGGTTAAGGGGAGGAGGGGGGAGAGGAAGCTGGAGGATGGTAGTCTGTCTCTTCAGGATAAATGACTCTCTTTTCAATAAAACTGACTCTCTCTACAGGATAAATGTCACATCAGGATAAATGACTCTCTCTACAGGATAAATGTCACATCAGGATAAATGACTCTCTCTACAGGATAAATGTCACATCAGGATAAATGACTCTCTTTACAGGATAAATGACTATCTGTTAAGAATAAATGACTTGGAATTTCCTACATAACAACAATGACCAAAAGCGAAACGATTTATCGACTCGCTGTGGGTCACTGTGGGTAACTGGTTGGACATATATATTTATATATGTGTGTCTCCGTGGTGCCTCCATGGCCATTGCACTTATTTTGCTATCGTGGGGATGACGAAAGGGCACTGCGAAAACATTTCCATAAGTGGTTTATAGGATCTAAGAGATAAACATTTGATATCCTTACAGGGTCTTGTCAGCCCCATACCGTGAGAATTCTACAGCTGGGGGGCCAGGCATTCTACAGCTAAGGGGCCAGGCATTCTACAGCTGGGGGGCCAGGCAATAGCGGGCGGGGGGGCAGGAAATAAATTTTACTAAGTATAGAAAACAAGCAGAGGGGGGCCAGACAAAACGCAGGGGGCCCCTGCCCCTTGGCCCCCCCCGCACGCTACGGGCCTGGGACTTGTAAAAATGAAAAAGACTCTTTTAGTTAGGCAATCTCTTATTGAAATACATTTCTATAATGTTGTTATTGGTAATGAAGATTTTTTTCTATTTAAAAAAAAAATGAGAAATTAATTTTTATTTTTCAGTAATATTTCGAGCTGCCTATCACTTAAATACCAACACGTATTTGTTATGTGGGACATGGAAGATCTAAACGGTCCCGTTATTGTATTCATTTCATTTCATCGATGTACAGTTTTAATTGGTAGGTTTTTGGTTTGAAGTTGACAAAATGAAAAAAAATCGTTACTTAAAATGTTGATAGGAAATTAGTCTGTTGTTCAAACTTGTGATATCGGATAAAGTTTGAAGTTGGATAATGAGGAGACAATTAAAACAACAGCAACAACTGCAAATGATTAAATTTCTAATTTGAAGTTTAGTGAGAAGAAAGTTGTTTTTTATGACAATTTTTTATCTATCAACACGTCCCAAATCAATATTGAGATGTTGAAATATATTAATATTATTTCCTGAAAACAGTGTAAAAGTTTTATGCAGAAAAAAGGAATAGCCCCTGAATAACACTCAATAATTGTTTCAGATTCATAAAAAAAATGCAGACCAGAATGACTAGAAGGAAATACAACAAAACAAACTTTATTAAATTTATGAAAGTAGCTCGTTATTCTACTGAATCTGATTATAACAACTTTGCTAAGAAAACTAATTTATCGACAACTTTATAAAAAAGATAGATTTGATTGGCTTATATTTTTTAAAATTTTGAAACTTATGTGAATTTTATGAAAAAAAAAATGGAAATAAATAATAAGAGATGATAATAACAATTTGTCATGAATTTCCACATGGCAATAAACAAAAACAAAACAACTTACGAAATATGAAAACCGTTGCTATGACTACATTGACGTTTTAGGCGTTGCTCATTAAAAAATTCATTTCTGTCATCATCACCCTCAAAAACTTCCCAGACCACAACACACAGTCAACAAAACTTTCTGACAAACTAAGAATACTTACGTAATACCTTGACCTTCAGCTGGAATGTGAAGCCTGTCTTACAGCGATGCAAGACCTTTTGATGTCCAGGGGGGCACAGTATATAGAGTTAGGTAGCCTGCTAATCCGTTTCTGAGTCTGAACTTGTGTAAGGGGGGGGGGGGAGTCTTCGCAACAATAACTTCCCGTTTCATGTGTGTGTGTGTATCAGAGCGCATGTATGTCTGTTTCGTTGCACTCACAGAGTAAAATATTTTTTCTTTTCTTATCTCCTGCAGTGACTCGACAGTTTTTATTTTCAATTATCAGCTCACACACACAAAAAAAGGAAATAACAACACACACCGCAAGAAGGAAAACACAACACAATTACAACCATGAGTTAAAAGGAAAATACTTAAGTTTAAAATGTACGTCACAACAGCGGGAGGTAAATGACAACATTCAGACGAGACCCTGTTATGTCCCGTGAATGTTGTCTTCCCCTTTTTCTGTTTTTTGGACACGTTCTATCGTGAACGTCTCTGCTGGTGAAGACACGAGCTAATTGACTTGCAGACCGCAGAAATTGAAGGTATTTCCTTCTGACTGGCCGAGTTCTTGGTAAGTTAGCATCCCCCCCCCCCCCAAAACCACTCCCTTCTCTCAATAACAAAGGTTCTCACTCGGTATTCAGTCTGGGTACAAGAGAAGTAGTGTCAAATTAAAACTACATGAAAATTGTTCCAGTAAAATGACATGTATTTGTAAAATATGTTTACGTTCATCCAAATAAATGGCCCCAGGGGCCTAGGCGAGAATGTCATTAGCTGGGCCAAGGGGAGAATGTCATTAGCTGGGTCAAGGGGAGCATGTCATTAGCTGGGCCAAGGGGAGAATGTCATTAGCTGGGCCAAGGGGAGAATGTCATTAGCTGGGTCAAGGGGAGCATGTCATTAGCTGGGCCAAGGGGAGAATGTCATTAGCTGGGCCAAGGGGAGAATGTCATTAGCGGTGCCTAAGGGAGAATGTCATTAACGTGCAAAAGGGGATAATGTCATTAGCTGGGCCTAGGGGAGAATGTCATTTGCTGGGCCTAGGGGAGAATGTCATTAGCTGGGCCTAGTGGAGAATATCATTAGCTGGGCCTAGGGGAGAAGGTCATTAGCATGGCATACTGTTCAAATAAAATTAAAGCAGCGATTTATATACAATTTTGTTCTAACCACTCCCTCCCCCGATTAAGGCTCAGGGCGTTTGACCCAATTTATGACCCGCCCCCCTCCCCTACCCGCTCGGCCAAATGTAACATTTTAATAAAAACCCAAATGAAATCTCTGTTTCTAGCTATCTGAGAAATGATTTTATTGTGATAAAATTTTTTTTTTTAGAACCGTCGCATGTTAGGATGGGCAAAAAAGGCTTTTTAGGGACAGCGAGGAGTAGAGAGATCATCTGTATCAACACTGCGGCCTTAAAAGATTAACTTTGAAAAATCAAGACGGGAGGAAGGGGGGGGGGGGAAGAGGAGGGGGACGGAATTGGCAAGGCGGGCCCGATGCTGCCTTAAGATGAAGGATGGCGAAAAAGGGGGGGGGGCGGTCGGCCTATGAATGATTTGTGTGATCGTTTAGGGTGGGGAGTGGGGGGGTGGTGGGGGTTCTAGTGACTCGAGTAATTTTGAAGGTACCATGGAGAGGAGTAAGATTTTAAAATAAAATAAATTAGAAAATATGTACGGGTGTGTATACATTTTTTTGTGAAGCGAGGACAACATTTTTTTGTATTTACATAAAAACAAACAAACAAAAAAACTATTTATTTGGCAAAGCTTGTCTGGACGTCGCTGATAGCATTACCTGGACAGATGGCCGTTTGAGTCATCCTGCACTAGTGTGACTTGAAGCTTCCCCCCCCCATCCCCCTCCCCCCCCCATCCCTCTCCCACCTTCCCAAACATACAATCTCTGTCTCATATTTAGGAACTGACTTCATGAAAGTGTAGTGAGAAAAAACAAGCAATTAAGCCTGTTCCATTCTGGACACAGGACGTGTTAGAGCATTTTCGTATTATGGAAAAAAAAGTCATTTCTTAGTAGGCCAAGACCTACAAAATGATATATACATCATGGGTCTAGGACTTATAGTTGCTGAGATATAGCGTTCCTTTATTAATATAGCTTATATAGTAAAAAACGGTACTAAGGCCCCTTTTACGGCCCTGAGAGGTCAGATCGCGAAATGGAAAAAAGTCATTTCTTGGCAGGCCAAGACCTACAAAATGATATATACATCAAGGGTCTAGGACTTATGGTTGTTGAGATCTAGGGTGATGACAGACAGACAGACAGACAGACAAAACGGGGACAATAGAGCATTTTTTTTTCGAAAATGCTCTAAAAAAAAACAAAACAATTCTGTGACGTAATTGTTGACACAAATGAAGACGTCATTGGAGGATACAACCGATGACTTCATTGACTGATGCCACGCCCACGTCTGGTGACACTTATTACTATTACACATGTCACTCACGCCCTATGTTTCCTTAGAAAAGTGAGTACATACCTAGGGTGGGGGGAAGGGGGGCCGAATTCGAAAAGTTTCTCCGGGCCAAGCTTGAGGGGGAGCCCCCAAATTTTTTCTTTCCATTCAATATTAAGTACTTTATCTCATATCATGGTGTCGAATGTCAAAATGCAGGGGCCCCCAAAGAGGCCAAGCCCTCCGGGCTCCCTAATCCCTAGTTTCGACACTGGCGTGAGAGACTTATGGTGTAGACGACTACATTTTTGTATGCACAAAGATCGAAATTAATTACACATTCATCTTAAAGATTGCCTTTGAAGTCTGCATCTATTTTCAACAAGGTAATGTTTTCTATTATCCAGAAATGTATTGCACTTATGCATATGCAAACTAGGCTGCTGACAATGGCCTTCGATTTTAAGGGGCCTCTTTTATGTCGGGCCATGTTTTTGGCCTAACCCAACATATATACATTCAAGGTGTGTTTAATGGCTCTACCTGTTTAAAATAAAATGATTTGGGCGAGTGTTACATTCTGTTGAGGAAACAGTGGAACATGTGCTGTTTGAGTGTCACGGGCTGGCTGCGGACCACAGAGTGGACCATTCAGGTGGCTTGCTTTCCATTTGCCTGTATGATAGTTTCCTTATGCTGAGGAGAAAAGCGAGTTTTATATTATGGGCTCTAAGAGACTGAGTCTCAGCCCGCAGATATACTGAGAGAGTTCAAAGTGGGTAAGAGAGAGAGAGAGAGAGAAGTGAGAGAGAGAGAGAAAGTGAGAGAGAGAACGTGATAGAGAGAAAGAGTGTGTGTGTGTGAGAGAGAGAGAGAGAGAGAGAGAGAGAGAGAAGTGAGAGGTAGATAGATAGATAGATAGAGAGAGAGAGAGAGAGAGAGTGAAAGTGTGTGAGAGAGAGAAAGTGAGAGGGAGGAGAGAGTGTGAGAGAGAGAGAATGAGAGAGAGAGAGAGAGGGAGAAAGAGAGAGAAAGTGACAGAGAGATAGATAGATAGAGAGAGAGTGAGAGAGAGAGAAAGTGAGAGAGAGAGAAATCGAGAGGGAGGAAAGAGTGTGAGAGAGAAAAAGTGAGAGAGAGAAAGTGAGAGAGAGAGAAAGTGAGAGAGAGAACGTGAGAGAGAGAGATAGAGAGAGAGAGAGAGAGAGAGAAAGAGAGCGAAAGTGAGAGAGAGAGAAAGAGAGCGAGAGAGAGAGAGAGAGAGAGAGAGTACATTCTAGTGGGCCTAAATTGTTTACAGTCAGGCCCGTTACAAGGAAGGTCGTTCTGAGCACATGCCACTGACCTTTGAACAAAATGACATAACAGTTGACATGACATAACTGTTGGTAAGACGGTCAAAAGTTTCAGCAATCAAAGATTATCAGGGACCCAAAATAGGTAAGCCTTTTTTGCCTATAGCCTTTAAATATGCTTATGTTGAAGGTCCCAAAATGTATTTTTCCATAGCCCCCCCCTCCTTCTAACCCCACCCTATCCCCAACCCCTATTCCACATTTGCTAAGGCTCTGCTGGTAATAATAAAGTGACATAAGACACATATTTTTTTTCTTCACTAAAACTACTGTCTGGACAAAATTCATTTGTTTTTAAAATGCATTTTGAACTTTGTCTGAAATAACCTTTTGAAAGTTTTGATCTTTGGACATCTATTTTTAGCAAACGGAAATCCCCGAACAAACATCTTTCTGTAAGCAGAAGAGGGGGGGGGGGAAACATGAACAAATATAAAACTTTTGAGCTTTGCCATGACACGATCGGGCCGGCACCGTCTCCAACTCACTACAAACTGTGGGCCCCAGGGTTTGAAACGTCTTCGCGTTGAGCCCCTAGGGTCAGGCCTGCAGCAGGCGTCTGTGCGTGATGCGTCTTAGTGTGAGGATGCTAGGACAACATGACCGTCCCGTCCCGGGGATTAAAGACTCGCCCCCTCCCCCTTTCTCCACCCCCCCCTCTTCCTCCTGCTGAGTTGACGATGGTTAGAGTAACTGTAAGACAGCAACGTGTAGGCGGTTTACAAGATTAGAGAGCGAATTTACTTTTTTTTTTCTGCTCCATTTTCTGGTTTTAGTTTGAATTTGAAATCAGGCGTTATGATTGGTTCATGACTCAAAAGTACTTTTCTTTCTTATCTTCTCTTTCTCTCTCTCTCTCTCTTCCACCCCCCTCTCCGGTTTTAAGTATGAATTTCGGCATTGTCATTGGTTCATGGTAAAAAGATTTTTTTTTCTTGTTTTAGTTTTGAATTGTTTGTCATGGTGACCTTACAAAAAAATTTTTTTTTTCATTATGAAACGGATTCAAAGCCACCATTTTAGCGGATTGGAAATTTTGATTTAGCTCACGGAGTAGTAATAGTTAGCTTTAATAATTATACTTGGTGTTGTGTTTGTGGTGTGTGTGTGTGAGGGTGTGTTTTGTGTGTTGTGTGTGTGTGTTGTGTGGGTGTGTGTTGTGTGTGTGTGTGTGTGTCTTGTGTGGTATGTGTGTGTGTGGTGTGTGTTGTGTTGTGTGTGGTGTGTGTATGTGCGTGCGGTGTGTGTATGTGTGTATGTGTTGTGTGTGTGTGTTGAGTGTGTGTGTGTTTTGTTGGTGGTGTGGTTGTGCGTGTGTTTAAGTTAAATTAGAGACAGTATGATTTTCTCGTTCCTATAATGTTGAACGCTTCAGTGTAAGTATTCTACCACTGTCTTCTAGATCAGGGGTGGGCAAACGTTTTTGTGTCGGGAGCCCCATTGGTCTCGTAAAATTGTCGGGCGGGGTGTTGGATGGAGTGCTGACACGAACAAAAATACCAGTGAATAAAAAAAAAAAGCTTATGTCTAAGTCAGAACACAAATATACTGAGCTTCACTCTACAACAATCTGACTGTCCGTCCGTCGGTCAGTCTGCTGCTCTGTCTCTTTGTCTGTTCGTATGTCTGTCTGTCTGTCTGTCTTTCTGTCAATTTGTCTATCCATCAATTTATAAATAACTAATAAGCTAGATCTACCGTATATCCCATAAAAAGTACTTGGTACGTGTAGCAATTTTTAAATTTTTACTACCAATATCAAATTGGGTTCTTATTTTCAAGATATACATATATATATAAATATATATATAAACAGTGAAATGTCAATATCAAGAACGTCATTGTGTGGCCTCTTTTCTTACCCTTGTAGTCCTAGGCACGTGCCTACATTGCTTAATGGTAAGTTCTTCTTGCCTGCCTGCAAGGAATTCGTTTGAAATCCATTGAAATACTTTATTACAATAATTAGCTTTATTTCACTAATTTCTTCGAAATTATAAAATGTCTAAAATAATTACTCCGATATAATATTCATCAGAGGGGCTTTAGAATTCTGCACCCCCCTTCCCCTTTATACCTTCCCCGAGAAATATCTGTAAAAGTTAGGCCTACGTATTACAGAATTAATAACTTTTTTTTTTTGGACGAACTGAGACACAAAAGCTTACTTTGTTAAATATTCTAAATAACTTTTCAATTTGAATGAATTAATAATTATGATTTAAAAAAAAAACGAAATGCAATTTTATTAATTGTGCGAAAAATGTCTATGTCAATAGTGCAAATCAAAGTAAACTGACTGAATTATTTTCAGGATAGTCAGAATGACACGGGGTTATTTTTAGAGCTACTAATACGGATAATCGAATGCTCGTGTTATTTGACGATTGCGACCTTTGGCTCCGTCTCTACTATCATTCGTCAAGTCTATAAATAGAACAAGCCAAATATATCCCCTGCATGTCAAATGTTGCGTGGTGAAGTCAAACACGGATGACTGAACTGGATGACATCTCCGCGTGGCGCGGACTGCGGGTCGGTCTGTGAAATGCGGTGACGAACCCCAGGGCATGTGAGGACGATTTACCCCATTACCAAATGAAAATTCTTCGGCTGCTAAAGGCCTACTCTCTGAATTCTCTCAATGATAACTGCGGGCTGCGACTTAAGACTCTCAGAGCCCGTGAGATCAAACTCGCTGTGTCCCTCAACATTTTGGAACTGCCATAAAGGTCAATGGCCAGCAAGCGATCCTACTCGCCTAAAACCGAATTTTAGTATCGATTTAAAATTTTGATATTTTACACATTCGACACGATTACAAAAAAAAAAAACAACCAATGTAATGTTAATTTATTAGGAACATTCTGTTTCTTAGTCCAATTTATTTTGAAATATTTGAATGATCTATTATCTTCGATTTCCCGTTGTACAGTATGTCAGCGATTCCCAAAGTGTGGCACGCGTACCCCAGGGAGTACGCAAAGAGTTTGTTGGGTTGTACGCGCTGCAATAGGCTGAGAACATTTGGTAAACATGCACGACTAAATCGAAAACAATGAAATAAGGGGAAACAATGAAGTGAGGGGAAACAATGAAGTAAGGGGAAACAATGAAATGAGGGGAAACAATGAAATGAGGGGAAACAATGAAATGAGGGGAAACCATGAAATAAGGGGAAACAATGAAATAAGAGGAAACTATGAAATAAGGGGAGACTATCTATGACTGTATGAACAATAAATGTAAGTCTGTTTGTTTGTCTGTTTTTTACTAGTTGATACTCAGTGTTACGAAAAATCAAAGCTTAAATACGACTGAGTTTTTTTTTTTAATTTTTTATTCCTTGGTAAAATTTTATGAAATAATTTAATTAAATAGTGGTAAAGAAATTTATGGAAAAAAATGACATGGTGGTATAAAAATTTATGGGAAAAAAATGACATGGTGGTATAAAAATGTATGAAAAAAATCATGTTCAACATTCGGTGAGATAGATATTTATGATATAGATACATAATTTGGTGAGATTTTGAAACAATGAAATAATTTAAAACTTGGTGAAATGGAAATGTGATGCAGTTATTTCAAAACATTTGATTTCTGTGAGCAAATTTTCAACAAATACACAAGTGCATGATATCATCCTAGAAGATTATTGACACAACCATAATCATTGGATAATTAGTGTAGATTAATATCAGGCTGGACAAAGTTATTGAAGATTTAATCTAGATCAATATCAGTATCCAGAACTGACTTTAAATAATCATTGAAGGATTAAGAATATGACAATATCAGTACCTAGATCTGATGAACATAATCATAAACGTTAATCATACAACAATATCAGTAATATCAGACTTGAAGATTAAATCTAGACCAATATAAGTATCTAGAACTGACTTTACATAATCATTAAAGATTAAGTATATGACAATATACAAGACCTAGACTTGAAGAACATAAACATTAAAGATTAAACCTAGATCAATATCAGTACTATTCTCTGACTTCATATAATCATAAAACTCACTCACATGTATTAATTAGTTAAAATGTAAACAGTGAGCCCACATCTTATAATCAATTTGTTTCTAATGTTTAACAACACCATCTGGCTTCGTGATTAATTAGCAATTAATTAAAGTCTTTGATAGGAAGTCAATGAAATCTTTTTTTTTTTGACCGTCTTCCATAATTTCTTTTTAGTCATAACATATTTTTTGGAAAAATAACATAATAAATTAAAAAATAACACAGTTTGCCACAGTTATAGAAACAAAAATGGAAACAACATGCATTATTCATTTATAGCATCTCGGACTTCAGCTGTTTCGGTTTAAAAAATAAATAAATTCCAGGACATTTTTTTGTAATCTAGCAATTAGTTGCGTAATTTGGCTGTCTGGCCAAAGGTTTACTTATCTGGTCTAATACACGGGCGACAGTATTGACACTTCATAACTTTATTTTTTGGTAAAATAATGGGGCGGCATTTTTAAACTTCAGAATCGGGGCCGCCACTAATGCCAGTTAAGCTACTGGCATTTTACTCGAAATATTTCTCTCAAGTGGAATATTACAAATGACATATTTTCAAAACAGATATCCAATGCTTCCTTTTAAATAAATCATTAAAACTGAAAGTAAACAATAAAATAGTAAGTAAAAAATTACGATATCATTTAAAGACAAAAATAAAGAAATTTTGACGCTTAAGTCATAAATACATGTAAATACATGAACAAAACTAAATTAAAAACATGTTGTAAATACACTAGTTTGGCAAACTTCGAATGGATGAATCATATCGCTAGGGAAATCCGATCAAATACTTGGACAAGTTGGCAACACCCGTGTATACAGTGGCCAGGTTTATCTGGCAACCGTGAAATGGTGATTGGAGAAACTCAAAGATTGTGTTTACCAGAGAAACTAAAACATTTATAGTTGACAGGCCTAAGATTTGTGTTTGTGTGTGTGTGTGCATATATATATATATATACAGTAGCGCAACTGGGGGGGGGCATTGGGGGCATTTGCCCCCTCCGAAATAAAAATAAAATTAAAAGAATAGACCAAAATTTGTTTAAAATAAAATAAAAATATATAAATAATGTGATTTTTTAATATAAGGGATTTTTTTCGCCCCCCCCCCCTCTGAAAGTTTGATCTAGTTGCGCCTCTGTATATATATATATATATACACAGAGAGAGAGAGAGAGAGAGAGAGAGAGAGAGAGAGAGAGAGAGAGAGAGAGAGAGAGAGAGAGAGAGACAGAGCATGTGTGTATCTAGGTTTGAGTGTTTGTTTGTTAATCCGATATTGCTAAGATTGAAAAAGATGATTGTGCTACTTCTCTGTAACTAGATCCAGGATTTATATTTTAATCTCACTAATACTTGTACAAAATAAAAATTATTATATATATATTTTTTTACTTTTAAACTAGAAAAGTAAATAACAATGGAATGTTAGGCTAAAAGAATCGAAACCAGGAAATAAATAAAAAAAAACAATTCTCACGGATAAAGCTGCTTAATTTTTTTTTTCTTTTTGCTGCTTGTACAGTACAGTAGCCTTTTAGCTATGAAGCATACATTAAGTTTATATATATATATATATATTAGGGTGGTCCAGTGCTGCCGAGAGGGGGCAGGGGGGGGGCAAATGCCCAGGGGCCCGGCGAGTTTTAGAGGCCCGGACTGAGCTGGCAAATCAACTTTTGAAAATATTATTTTCATCACGGGGGGGGGGGGCCCGTGACAGCCCTGCCCAGGGGCCCGAAATTTCTGTCGGTGGGCCTGGGGTGGTCCAAACTTTTTGTCAAATTTTTTTGGAGCATTTTGTTTTTTATTGTGTTTCCTTTGACTTCAAAATAGCATAGAAAAAAATTTCATGAATATATGACTTTATTTAGTACTGCCTCATCGACACTGATATTTTAAATAATTTTGAATGAATTTTGAATGTATGTATATATAAAACGTACAGAAAATGCTAGAATGTTCTCGAAAGTTTTAAGAAAATCTATACAATTCTAGAAGGTTCTGGAAGGTTCTATGAAATCTCTAGAAAGTTCTAGAAGCTTCTAGAAAAACGTGGACAACTTTAGAAGTTTCCGGGGAATTCTAAAAATCTCTAGAAGTTTTGATTTTCATACAAATGGCCAGCTTCACCGGTGCATTTCAATTTAGTTATAAAAATTAAGTGTTATAAGATCAAATGTTGCGGTTATATCAATATCATTCATTTAATTATGACTACTAGGTCGAAAAGTGTTGTTCATTTAACTGGCAAAGAAGTTAACACAGCTCCTGTTTATTGAGCTAGGTGCTTCCCCTAATTGAGCCTACTGGCCAATGGTATGTTTACAAGCACAACCGTATGTCAGTCAGTATGTACTATTTTTACATGAACTATTTCTTTGCTTGTATACTGTCCAGTTGACATGCCAATGTCCATTGAGCTAGGTACTTCCCCTAATTGAGCCTACTGGCCAATGGTATGTTTACAAACACAGCCGTCTGGCAGTTAGTTGGTGCACTTTTCTCATGACCTATTTCTTTGCTTGTATACTGTCCAGTTGGCATGCCAATTTCCATTGAGCTAGGTACTTCTCCTAATTGAGCCTACAGGCCGTCTTTAATAAGACATTTGGGAGTAGTACTACTGGACCGGATATATTGCAATTCAAGCGCTTTAAGACGTTTTGGACAAAATTAAGACAGGGAAAATTTAGTATATGCCACGATGTTTGACTGGAGCGAAATCTCAAGCCATTAAAAGAAGTCATCACATTGTGTTCAAATATCCTCCAAATGAAAGACAACTCAAGATATTTGCCACGTGAAGATTACAAAGTACTTCTGACTCTTCCTGGGTGAAATTCCCCCCTTGTGGTGCGTTTTCGTTGTTCCAGGAGCTTATCACCATGAAAGTTGGATGTCCAATATAATCTACATCCTGAAGATTTATCTCTTCCGTCATCAATTCAAGATGACTAAGAATGAAGACAGATCAATTGCAGAATTTGGTATCTTTGCATCCTTTGTTTACATTAAAGCTTTGATTCAGTGTTTCATTCTAGCAGACGCACCTCTGAATGATCTGGATTTCATCAAGCTTCTTATTGATTATAAGAATGTTTCTCCCTTCTTTTCTAAGACTGCATTGAAAACGATTGGCCGACATCTCTGGTACCTTAGTGCAGAACTCATTCCTGAGGTTCTCTTTTCTCAACGTGTCTCAGTGGATGAGAAAAACAGTCTTACTGCTTGCTTGAGACAATTCATGGAGAAATCTTTTGATAATCAGAAAGAAGAAAGGTGCATCCGCAGCACAAATGATCCTTCAGCACTTCATAATGTGACATTAAAGGATTTTGCGACCTCGTCATCGCTTTAATGCTCTTCTGCTTCTCACAAATTTTCTCATGACTGATGCTTCCACCTGGCAACAAACTCCACTCTTTCAGAAGGCAACAGCAGTGGTCTCTTCCTTGAAAGTTGTCAATGACTGTGCTGAGCGGGGAATTGCACTGGCGTCATCATTCAACTCATCTCTCACCAAATCAGAAGATGAAAAGCAGTACTTGCTCCAAATTGTTGAACAGCACCACAAAGAGTTTCCAGATGCAAACAAAAAAATCAACTGTGCCGAAGAGATCGCAACTTGAAGACCTTCAGGACTCAGAAAGCACAGACTAAAAAAACTTTTAAAGTGTATTTTTGAATGACGTATTTAGAACTACTTTGCAATATAGTCAGGTTATTGTGTCATTTAACTAGTATTATAATATATATATCAGAAGAGGCCAAAGGGGTTGGCAACTGGGGCAACACAGCTGACTTTTACCTTCAGTATAAAATAAACCACCTCTTTTTGTTGTTTGGTTGTTGTTTTGTTTTTGATGGATTAGAAACTAGCTGGAGATTGGCCAAGCTTTCTTCTGGTCATCTGAATCACCCTATGAATGTCAATTACCTCTAAACTGCTGGCTGTTCACAGTTGAAAGCACTCGGAAAAAACAACAAGAACACAAATACCGTCGAGAATGGCTGACATAACAACATAACATAGTGGTACTGATGAGGCTCTTGAAAGGTGAATGATCTTAGCAACATGTGCATCTGATGCTAGGAGAATGAAAATATTAAATGGGGGGGGGGGTTAGGGAATTTGATAAAGGATTGACACCATTGAGAAAGAAAAACGTACAGGTCAGTGCATTTGAAACGGAAGTGAAAGTTTGAAAGAAGAAAGAAAGAGGATCCAAGTTCAATATGATTGATCATGCGCAGTTGGAAGGAAGAGTGACTCAGGACTCTCTAACATCTTTCATTGTGGAAAATAAATTCCAGAAAAATATAATGCAAAAAAAAATAAATACATAAATATAACTAAAGTTATTCACAACAAAAACAGGATAATGAATAACATTGTATAAAATAAATGATTCTTGAAGACTATCTTTCTAGAATAGCAATAAAACAATTTGTAATGGTTATAAAACATATGAGACATTGTTATTTTTCATTGAAAATACTAAAAATATCATTTTTTTACAAATTGTTTTCGTTCCCATAGGTTTGTAAATACATTTACATCAGAGGTGTGCGGATCTTGAAATTTGGCGTCCGCGTCCGTCCGCGGATTTCTATCAATGATCCGCGTCCGCAGAATCTTACAACATTGGTCCGCAGTCAATCCGCGCGTCCGCATTGCTGAAATTTAGCTGTTTAAATGACTTGAAATTTTTTATGGTAACGCTAAAGAAGATCCGCGTCAGTCCGCTAGTCCGCAACTTAACCATACGAAGCGTCCGCTGTCAGTCCGCGGATTCGGAAAAGTCTGCGGATCTGCGTCCGCAAGCGGACGCGTCCGCTGTCCGCTCATCTCTGATTTACATGTATGTATATATATATTAATATATCACACCCATGTCTTCTGTAGATGCCAAAAAAATTGTAACGTTCCGTTGATCGCATATTTTTTTTTTAAAGAACTTTGAAATTTATTGTGTGTTAATCAAACTAACATTATATGGGTTAATTATCTTTCATTAAATTAATCTCGCATTCGTGATTTCGTCAAAGTTTATTATTTCTGATCTTCTAGTAATGTTTCTTCAAAGCCTGATCTACCATTATGTTTCAAATGCCAATTCTAATACAAAAAACCTCTATTCAGGTATAATAAACTAGCAGGGCCCTTTCTTAGGTTTCGTGGGGCCGTTGAGAGACTAAATTTACATATCCAGCCTCTATAGCACCAAATTTATTAAGAATTTCTACTTCGAGGGTCCACTGTTTGGCAGTGGGCGGGGCGGTGGCCTAGTTGGTATATCCAGGTCCAGTTCACTGGCCCAATGTGTCACTTCATTGTCCGACAGGCGCTTGAAAACTTTCATCATGTCCTGAATGAAATTAAATTCACGTCGGTATCTTGCATGAATAAATAAACAAACAGACAAACAAACAATCCAATAATACACAAGCAGCTCATTAGATTCGTAAATAGGTTCATAGGAAATAAGTTGCTCCGAGTAAACAATATCACCTGGTTGAACAAAAAGTATACAAATCGTTGCTTTAAGTTTTCATCAACTTTGAAGGAAAACTTCTTCTGACAAAAAATTGTCACGAAATAAGAATCAGCGTAGCAGTTTAAAATCTCACAGACTACCCACAGCATGATGTTGGTCCTTGAAAACGTTGTAAGTTGTATCACTTAGCAAACTTTGTAATTATCATTTAAAAAATCAACAACAAAAAAACCCTTGGTTTTTGGCATAAAAGTTATTATACGTAAAACTAAACAGTGTAATATACGTAAAACGTAACAGTGTAATATATGTTAAACGTAAATGTGTAATATATATATCGCCAAAATAAAGGGTTGCTTTCTCCAAAAAACATCTTCTTACGTCTTATCAATATCGGTAATGTTTTACTTGAATAATTATTCGGAAGTCTATTATTTTGTTTGGTCAGGAGTACAATCTCATCTCGTTTTTACACTAGACCTTGGTGGCTAAACTGTTCTGACCATCTTGACCCCTGGCTTCTCCCAGCTTGAAAAAAAAATGTCTCTGGTCAGTAATAATTAGCTGCCTTTGATCTGATCAAGGCGATAATGATGTCTTAATATCGAACTGTTAATGCGTCGTTAAAGTATAAAAACACGGAGAACGACAGTATGTGTACCGTACCAGCTTAATGAAACAATATGAGCTTTCCATGCCGGTGTGGTCTTTACGAAAACTTCTCTCCCCGTTAGTTTGTCCTCATTTACGGTAACTAGTTCCATGAACGGAAATCCCCCGGTGTAAATTGGTGCTGTTATCGCGTTCAGTAAACTACCCCAAAAACATAGTGTTGGCACTGTGTCCTATACTGAGCGAGTATCGAGTGTTTTCATAAACAGACAAAACAAACCGTACAGCCTAAAAAATGACCATTACGGTCATGTGATATCCAACGTCACAATCTTCACGGGCGACGACTCGTCGCACGAGCTGCTGTCGTCGAAGTCGTTCAGGCTGTTGATGGTCTTGCTGTAGCGGACAATGTCTCCGCGGCCGTCGATCTCCGTGGACCCCTCCTCCGTCTGCTCCGCCACCATCCGCTCCATCTCGTCCTCCACAGCCACCTCCCCGCTGTGCCTCTGGGCGGCGGTGCTGGTGGCTCCTCCCACGGGGCTGGAGGGCGCTGCGGACGCCACCACCACATGCCCGCTGTTTCTTTTCCTCTCCTTAGTCGGAGGGGGCAGCTGGGGCTCGATGGGGATATCCCCGCAGTAGACGCCGCCGTTCAGGTCGTTGTAGTGGCAGGACGAAGGCGGCGCTGCGCTGCACCCGCCGCCCGTGGAGGCCGTGGAAGGGTCGTAGAAGGTTCGGGCGGTCTTGCTACTTGCCGATAAGGACGCCGCTGAAGTCTGCCGGATGTTCTTGTGAGGCTGTAAGAGGACGATGTAAACTTTGGGAGCGAAGAGACAGAACAAAGCAACAGTGGCGCTGATGTTAACACACATGCAAAGGGACGTAACCTCTATCTGGAAAAAATAAGATATTGTTTCACAAGTCATCTCCCTTAATAAAAGTGAATTAAAAGCAATAACATAAAAAAAAGTAATTTTAAGGCATAAGTGGTTCATCTATAGGGCCATGGGGGGGGGGGGGCTGATGAAATTTAGAATTAATCTATTTGTGTTTTCTCGGCATGTGACGGGATTGTATGGTTAGCACAACGCATAGCTGTCTTTTCCACCCCAACTAAATTAAGGTATATCCCAATAAAATCTGGGAGGACCGGTGGTACCGAGGATCAAATCTATGACTGCCAGGTCAACAATTATGTGTATACACCTTTCAGCCATCCGTACCCACCTTTAAAGGTATAAACATGTCAATACAATCCGGGTCATTGAAAATCAACAGTTACCTTGAAGTCGTGGTTGGCCCCAAAGTAGATAGGCACGAAGGCGCACCAAACGATGCAGGTGCTGTACATGGTGAAGGCTATGTACTTGGCCTCGTTGAAGTTCTGCGGGATCTTGCGCGTCTTGAACGCGTACACCGTGCACAGGATGATGAGGAAGATGTTGTAGAAGAGGGAGACGATGGTGGCTATCTGGCTGGCCCGGCACTTCAGCACCAGAGTGTCCTTCTCGTGGGTGACGAACACCACGCTGGGTTTCTCGAACCCTATCCAGGTGAACGCCCCTACTATCTGTGGAGGGGTTAAATGGATCGTTATAGCATAAAACTACCAACCTGTCTGATAACTACCTACAGCATAGCCAACTCTATCTATCTATCTATCTATCTATCTATCTATCTATCTATCTATCTATCTATCTATCTATCTATCTATCTATCTATCTATCTATCTATCTATCTATCTATCTATCTATCTATCTATCTATCTATCTATCTATCTATCTATCTATCTATCTATCTATCTATCTATCTATCTATCTATCTATCTATCTATCCATCTATCATGACAAAAAAAAACACTTAAATATTTCAGTTTTAATTCGTGTATAGTTAGGTTCGGAAAAAAAAATCTCACTGGGGAGATAACTATAAAAAGTTCCCAAAACTTTAAGATTACAATGACGTCCCTTGACAGGTGAACGAAAAGGGACACAGAATTCATAGAACGATTCTACCATAAATATCAGCGTCTCCTTCTAAATTAGGGCTCGCAACAGTGGCGTAAATATGGAGGGGCGGTCCGCTCAGGGCGGCACTGTTTTTCCCTCATTAGAGGGGGCAGCAATTTCACCACTTTTGTACTGAATAGCATGGCACTACTGGGTAGTGTTGTTTTCGTTGACGAAAACTAAAACTGAAACCATCGTAAACGAAAATGTTGACTTTTCGTCAACGAGAACTAAAACTAAAACTAAAATTAGCAGCAAGACTAAAACTAGACGAAAACTGAAATTATTACAGAAAAAACGAAATAAAAACTGAAACTAAAATATAGTGTTGCTTTCGTTCACGGAAACTAAAACTAAAACCTTCGTTAACGAAAATGTTGAATTTTCGTCAACGAGAACTAAAACTAAAACTAAAATTAGAAGCAAGACTAAAACTAGACGAAAACTAAAATTATTATAGAAAAAACGAAATAAAAACTGAAACTAAAATATGACCTGGGACTAAAACAACACTACTACTGGGTCGCGTTATTTTCATCTGCAGCCTAGGCCCCGACCGAAATATATCCGCTCCTGGAATCGATACTGTAACATATCGCGCTCACACCAACACACATCCGACTGATAGTCAAAGTATATCTCACCTGTACGGAGACAAGGGCCGAACAGATGAAAATCTGGGACTTGGGGCTGGTGTAGCTTGGCCTCTTGACCATCGCTTTGATGCCCACTGAAAATATCCTGTAGAATGCAAAACATACGTCTCATTACATAAGCTTAGATTCTATGTATGCGAATAGTATGTTATGTTCGTGGTTATGACACCGTCACCTTTATTAATTCAAATACATTAATTGGTGTTTCCGAGGATATTTGAGGTCGATTTTTTTAAAGGGTTACTTGTATATTTTTTAAATTTTTTTGTAGAAATTGGAGTAGCGATCATTTATAACTCTATAGCTTACGTAATATCGTTCTAATAGCTAACCACTTTCTTTTCAAATAAAAAAAACTGCGTTATGTAGCTAATAAAGTTTAATAAAATCACAAACTAAAAATCTGAGATTCAAGATTAATATATGAATCGGTGGGGTTTGGTTCTGACATCCTCTACCAGGGCTGATGGTAAAATCCACAACACAGAGGCTGGTTGTATGCGGAGCCAATGGGCTGAGCTGATTTTACGGGGGGGGGGGGGAGGAGAGATAGGCCAAAAATATTTCCGGGCTATCCTAACAACAGATGTTAATATATATATATTATTCCTGCAGGTGGGGGGGGGGTGGGGTTAGGGCTTTTAAAGCCTGGGGTGGGTGGGAGATAGTTTGGGGAGGAACTATCTCATGGGGACTTCGGACAATTGCACTGTCTAAGGATGATGCATTTAGATGGCTCTACCACTGGGTCTTGAGTCCATAATCTCACCCACGTATACTGAGAGCACTGACTCCCTACCACTCAGTAAATCAATAAAGCTAATTGTTCCGATTTAACTTATAACCCTGTAGTATTTTCTCTCAGAAGCAATAAAAACGCATTTTCTTTTTCCCCATTAAGTTTGAGCTAATAAAAGGCCAAGTTGAAATGACGTGCTTCAAAAAACAAAAAAATCGCTCAAAACGTAATTAGCTTATGCATCACAAGTCCACCAAATTAAAACCTGTGCCTTAGTATATATAAATATATCAATGATCTATAGCTGATAAAATCTTCTCTCTAACGCAATTAGATAAAAACCAGATTGGACGTAAATACCTTGCCGTGCATCCCATAATTTTAAAACATTTACTTTGATCTCGTCTACACTTGAATACGTCTTGTAATTCGAGTGCGGTTGTACTAGAGTTCAGTCGTCACTAGCACACTCGTTCGTTAAAATTCAGTAAAGTATTTCGTTTTCATGTTTTTTTTTCGTACCTGAATATACGGTTTGTCTTCGTCAAAATGGCGGCGTAGACGAAGCACAAGGAGACGCCTAGCCCCAGCCTCCTGATGGCGCAGGTCAGGACCGAGGGCCGAGCTAGCATGGCGACGGACGTGCAGTAGGAGAGGGCGATGCCGAAGAGGAGGATGTAGCACAGCTCCCTCCCGGAGGCCATGATGAGCGGGGTCTTGTTGAACACCAGGAACACAGCGAACACGAACACGGTGCAGCAGACTGTGGAGGCAGTACAGGGGTGGACGGACGGTCAACGTGGCGATAGGGCAAGCACGTATAGACATCTTAATATCTATCTATCTATCTATCTATCTATCTATCTATCTATCTATCTATCTATCTATCTATCTATCTATCTATCTATCTATCTATCTATCTATCTATCTATCTATCTATCTATCTATCTATCTATCTATCTATCTATCTATCTATCTATCTAATCTATCTATCTATCTATCTATCTATCTATCTATCTATCTATCTATCTATCTATCTATCTATCTATCTATCTATCTATCTATCTATCTATCTATCTATCTATCTATCTATCTATCTATCTATCTATCTATCTATCTATCTATCTATCTATCTGTCTGTCTGTCTGTCTGTCTGTCTATCTATCTATCTATCTCTGTATATATATATATATATATATATATATATATATAATTAGCGTCACAATATAAGAAATACAGGAAGCTGTGGAATTCATGAAATGAAGTCTTTGTGGCATATGATATGATATGAAATACACACTAAGCGAAAAATACAGGCATTATGACACTTGGGTATATTCATAGATATAAAGAATGGGTATATTCTATATAGTTGGAAATAATCTAATAAAATAAAAATAAACAACAACATTGAAGTAATAAGATACTTTTTAGTCTACTTTTTGCAGACTTCCCGGCCAAGTTGGATAGTTATAAAAGATTAGCCCAAACAGATTATGTCTAGAAACAGAGATGATACACGTTTAGGAAATAAGCTGAGTTGAACTTTTGACAATTGTCATATGTGGGGGGGGGGGGGGGGAAGTTCGCGGCAAGAGAAAATCTCTCTCTCTCTCTCTCTTATTTGTGCGCGAGCAGACGATTCGCAGAAGGGTGCGCACATGTTACAACTGAATGCACAAAAGATTCGTTGAATCAGCACATTTACAGAATTTGCGCACAGACTAAATTTTATGTCTGTGTGTGTGTGCATGTGCAAGACAGCTGTCGGAGGATAAAGAAGCACCAAGAGCAGCACATGTCTGAAGGAATACTAGACAAAGCACTTGCTTAAGAGTAGCCATTTTTCTAACGGAATATTTTTAGAGGAAGCACTTGCCGAAAGAAGCAAATGTCTTTAACCAGAGTTTTTTTTTGCATGAAGAAAAAAGTAATCTTGTATCGCGAGTCACTTATTAGGCTCTTGATTTGGGCTATAGGTAAATTGTAACCATTGAAGTCACTAAATAATGACATGATTACGTCAAAACCCATCGCAGTCACGCCTTCTCCTTCGTTTAGAGTTAATATGTTAAATTACCATATACAAAGTATTACATTCGTTAATTCGCATGGCGAAAGAACTATTATGAGATTATGGATTGGCGGATATGTCAAGTAGAAGTAGATCAATTATAAAAAAACAAAAATATAGAAAAAAATTAGAAGTTTACATATTTTAGCATTTATTTTAATTAAAAGAAACATTTTTCTAGAAAAAGCCACTTCTAACACATTTTACTGGGTTTTTTTTAAAAATAATATTGAAAATATATTTATTATCATTTTTTATAGCAATCATTCTTTTATTATTATTAAAATCGATAATATCGTTGTGAAATTTTTGTGAACTAGTTGCTTCCCTTTATTAGAACCAAATGCACCGTAAGTTTTGCTCTCTAATACCTAATTGGTTGATTTCATTATATTTTTTAAGCTGAGTTTCTAATCAAACTAGTGATTGATAATAAACTTTGTCAATCGATTGCCATAATCGCTTGTTGATTTTTGTTTTGTAAATTTGACAGAATCGCCGACACAAAGGCAGAATATTGAAGGAACTCAGTTTGTCCTTACTTGTGGGTTCAAAATAGAATTCTCAACATGGCGTCACTAGGGGCACAAGTATAAGCCGCCCATTTAGCCTATCCATACGATTTGGCTCTGAAAAAATCATGAAACAATGTCTATTTTCTCAAGTACCGTGAGATGAAAATAAATAAATAATGGAATGGAAGATTTTTCACTGGATATGCAATCACGATTTCAAATAACGGCTTGCACGTTCTGCCAGACGTTCGCTAAAGGGACACCACTGTATATATGCAAAGATCACTGCTATTCACCAGTGGGGGCAGTGGTGTGATTAAAAAAAGGTTGAAGCGGAAGGGCGAAATTTACTTAGCCGCTTAAGTGGCGGTGATACACCGCTCTCCTGTCGACCGGAGGGTCCTGGGCTCGAACCTCGGTGAGACCCTTGGGATTTTTCAGCTCCTGGTGTAAAGTTGCGCTAACCACATAATGCCTTTCTACGCCGAGGTTACTGAAACAGATAAATTCTACACTTCATCTGCCCCCTTCGATGAGCCCTTAAGGGGCTTGAATGGAAACTTTACTTTTCCAGGACGGCGGCATCTGCGACACTTTATTACCACCCGGCACTAAATAGGGCGGCATTTCTAGAGTACGCCCAGGGCGTCACATAGGATAGTTACGCTACTATTGGTTTTCAAAGTGTGCGCTGTGGAGCGATAACAAGGGCGCAGACCAATTTTAGAACCCTCGCAGCAAACTGGGAGTTGCTTCTGGCAACGAGCGCACAATGGAGAAAAATAAATAAAATGATGCCTCACACACACACGCACGCACGCACACACACATACACACACATTACCTCCTGCTATAGAGAACGCAACTGGCAGAATGAACCACAGACTGGCTGGCACCAAGGTGACCACAGGTAAACGCTCACACCCGGTCAGGGAGGCGTTAGGCCTGGAGTCTGTTGGGCACGGCATGCACTGGGTCTCGTCCGGCAGGTACTCGTTCTCCTGGAACACGTCACACACGATTCATAAGAGAAATGATAAACAAAAAATAATTGCATTGACTTCATTAGTGAACTTATAGAGAACCACAGGGGGGTATATATAATATAATTTTTATACGTTACCTAGATATTATAAACCTTACTTTGATAATATAGACCTTACTTTGATAATATAGACCTTACTTTGATAATAAACACCTCACTTTGATAATATAGACCTTACTTTGATAATATAGACCTTACTTTGATAATAAACACCTTACTTTGATAATATAGACCTTACTTTGATAATATAGACCTTACTTTGATATAAATAAACCCAATTTAGATAAGTGACGAGCGCTCAATCTGGAGCAGACCTAAAGTCGATACTTACTTTGCAAGGTACGCAATTCCAACAGCAATCACTACTGGCAAGTTTCGCGTGACCAAATGAGCAAGGCTCGCTGCAGATGGACTTTGGAATCTCCATAGAGCCATTCTTCCACCGCAGGCTCGTCTTATTCAGAAATAATCTGGAAATGGAAACATTACGAGGATGACACACAATTT
>JAGDYQ010000059.1:1666398-1679201 GCA_021962125.1 Bulinus truncatus | reverse complement strand
CCCGCAATTTGTAAGGCCGGCCCTGACCAGACCTAACTAGATATGTTCAGATAAAACAAAAAGCAGTTACTTGGCCACTTTTAGTGGTCAATCCATTGTGCATTAAATTTATCTTGATTTCTTTTTCTCCCACACCCCAAAAAATTCTTAATTGATGTTATCTCATTCCTACGATAGGCCGACAGCTTACATCGTCAATTCGACATTGGCCGGTGTGTGAAGTCCCCGTAAGGATGAGATGAAATATCTTATATCCTATAAACCACTAATGGGACGGTTTTTATTATGCCCTTCTTTAATCCCCACCATAGCCGATAGTGCAATGGCCATGGAGGCACCACGGGAGATATAGCGGGGACTTTAACCATGACCTGAAACATCCATTGGACCTCACTGGAGATCGAACCA
Organism: Bulinus truncatus; assembly: GCA_021962125.1. Lineage (NCBI taxonomy): Eukaryota > Metazoa > Mollusca > Gastropoda > Planorbidae > Bulinus > Bulinus truncatus. Next base: position 1,678,793 of record JAGDYQ010000059.1, on the reverse strand, counting down.
GGGACCCCCAGATCGACAGTCAAGTGCTTTACCACACGACCATTGGCCGGTAGCACACAACCTTTGTTCACATTGGCCGGCTAGCAAACATTGGCCGTAACATATAGGCCTACAACTAACTAATGACGTTTTACTTCTCGTTCTTTTATCGTAATTCTATTTACAGGTGGATCGGCGAGTGTTTTTATTTAAGTGGGATGCGCAGAGTAAAAGTCTGAGAACCGCCGAGGTAAGTAGATTCAATCCAGGGCACACACACACACATAAATCTTCCCAGGTGTATAACATATTTATTATCAGTGGCGTAGTGGGGAGGGGGCATGGGGGTCATCATGCCCCGGGCGCTACTTACAAAGGGGCGCCAAATGGTATATTTTACATATAATATTATATGGTCTTTTAACTGGCGGGGGCGTTAAAAATGTATTTTGCCCCGGGCGCGAGTTAAGCTCCCTACGCCACTGTTCATTATGCATTCAATTTATAACGGATAAATAGAGGGAATGAGGAAGAGTATTATATTGTTGTTGTTGTTGTTGTTGTGGACTTTACCTGGAGATGAAAGGGTAAAGAACTATTATTACGATTAGTTTTTTTTTTTTTTGCTGTCACGTGACCATTGTAAACACAGCACGGATTGCATAATTACAATGTTCACTTGTGTGTGACCTACAATAAGCCCAGAAGGAGCCAGTTGAGGCGCCGGGCTCATATAATAAGTACAGAAGAAGAAGCCACCAACGGCCGCAACTGATCTAGCGACCTCATGCCGATGCACAAAACAAAAAAAAAAACCATAAATAAATAGTAAGTAATGTTTTAACGGTAAAAATGAGTGATTCATTCCAATTGATGCACACAACAACAACTGTGAGTTAAATGAACTATGTCTCAATCTGAATGAGTCCTTAAAGGAACAGAATAACCGTTATAAACACCCCCCCCCCCTCCCACTTAGCTATCGGGTTAGAGATTTTTTTTCTTTTTACGTCTGATCGCTCACGATATCATTTATTTCTACAACACATCTCAGTTACTGCTAGGCACTGAATGACACAGCAAAACGAACACGACCTCAACTTTGACCAAAAAAAAAAAACCAGTTAAAAAAACAAACAAAACTAAGTAATAATCAACATACTTAACACACAATTAACGCGAAGTAATAATCAACCTACTTAACACACAATTACCGCGAAGTAATAATAAACCTACATAACACACAGTTAACGCGAAGTAATAATCAACCTACTTAACACACAATTACCGCGAAGTAATAATCAACCTACTTAATACACGATTACCGCGAAGTAATAATCAACCTACTTAACACACAATTAACGCGAAGTAATAATCAACCTACTTAACACACAATTAACGCGAAGTAATAATCAACCTACTTAACACACAATTAACGCGAAGTAATAATCAACCTACTTAACACACAATTACCGCGAAGTAAGTACAATAAAAACCTACATAACACAAAATTACCGCGAAGTAATAATAAACCTATTTAACACACAATTACCGCGAAGTAATAATAAACCTACTTAACACACAATTACCGCGAAGTAATAATAAACCTATTTAACACAGAATTACCACGAAGTTATAACACAAAGGTGTTCCTTGAGAAAAAATACAATAAAACACATACAAATACAAAACACAAAAATTCCTTTAAGCGATAGCACATAGATATAGTTGAGAGACGAAATGTAACATACTAAACAAGTAGTACTCTCATACTGTTCTTACCTCTTATGTCATACATATATATGTATGTAATATGTTACTCATAGAGAACGCACTAAACTAATCTAGACATGATATCATCCAAAACTGCCTTCATCATCATCATCATCATCATCATCATCGCCTTTTCCCTAACTCACACAATGGGACTAATCCTAAAAGCATATGACGGATTAACAGCGTCCAGACACGAAATGATGGACAGAGATGGGAGGGTGGGGGGGGGAGGGAGAGGGCCTCCCCTTCCCTATTATATTAACAGATTTTTTTTTGTGTGAACGGAATCTTTGTTTTCTGGGCTGAGTGCTGTCCTCATTTAACTCCAGCAGCCGTCACCTCCTTCTCTCTCTCTCTATCCCGCCCCCCCCCCCCCACTTACCGTGATTTAGATTACCCCACCTGAATTTCAACATTGCACAGAGAGGGAAGAAGGAACGGCAATTGGGTGATGAGAAGAGAAAGGAGGGAGGGGGTACAGGGAAGTGGGCTGTTCGTAAAAAAAGGTGCACTGAATGTTTTACTAAAGAGAAATGAGTTAGACAGATAGGATGGGGAAGGGGGGGGGGGAGAAGGAGGGGGGTTAACAGATGTGCTTGCTGGTGTGTGCGTATGTGAGAGAGAGAGAGAGAGAGTAGGGGAGGGTGTGTTCATGTGTGCATGTTGTTAGAGTACAAGAGAGAGAGAGAGAGAGAGAGAGAGAGAGAGACAGAGAGAGAGAGAGAGAGAGAGAGAGAGAGAGAGAGAGAGAGAGAGAGAGAGAGAGAGAGAGAGAGAGATCAAATCTTGACTGATCTGAAATTAGCAGGGAATGGACGATCGTGTTGACTAACCCTTACCCAACACCCCCCCCCCTTTTTTTTTCCCTTTTCCCTCCAGATGTGCAAACATTCTCACCGGGGGGTTTAAAAGTCAAAGAATGCTTCATCTGCCGTATTTCTGGGCCCAGCGGACAAAACAAAGGCCGACCATTGCCCGCGTCCCACGGTGTTTGTATTTGACTGCTGCCTGGTAGCGTCTCATTTCGATGACGGTCGGGACAAGCATTCATTAAACTGCTAAAAGTCCCGAAAGTAGTCCAACAAACGATGACAACAATGTTGGTTTTTGGTTGAAAATGAGTACAACAGTTTTACACCAAATAACTTTAAAAAAAAAATCACCATGTCTGAATTGTAAAAAAAAAATCAAATATGCTCATAGCGGAAAGGCAATAGTGTTGTTATGGAAATTTGAGAATGATGTGTGTTGTCAAAGATGGCGGCGGGGAAAGGGGACGGTACTGCAGTGTGAGAAAAAGGCAGACAAACAAATAGGCAGTTAGCACCCTTGTTATGGTCCGCTTCACCAAAGATTTAGAGAGTTCTAATAATAGATTTTGTTCTAACGTAACTTTCCTGTAGCCCCCATCTCTCTGTCTCTCTCTTTCTTTCTTTCTTTCTCTCTCTCTCTCTCTCTCTCTCCACCTCCCCCCCTCTCCACACATACACACACAACCCGTTGATTTAACCATTTACCCCTCTATCGACATGATCAAACACAAAAAAAGAAATGACTGGTGGTGTATCCATTCCAAAAGGTGCATGTTGTTACCGACCAATGATTCATGCTTTGGTGCATGTTGGAAAAATTTAATGACATTTTTATTTTTTAAGAGTGTGTTTGTGTTCAAGTTTGCGCAAGCTTTGACGCAATACATTCTGTTAGACAAGGCCTCCATCCACAACCGGTCTAAATGGAAGAAATTAATGAAAAAAAAAAAGGGGGGGGGGGAGGGAGGAATCTTTAGCTCTTTTTCCTTATACGGTTACAGACGAGTTGTGTGTTATAAAAGTGCAAGCTAATTACTAATTTGTGGCCAAGTTTTTCTTGATGATCGAAAACATTTTTTTCTTCGTGGGTTTTTTTTTTCTTCTTTGGTTATAAAATACGATTAACTAAAACATAAAAAGAAAGTAATTGATCCATAGAAAAAATGGAAAACAACCAGAGGTCCAAGAGCAATGTATAAGGCAACACCCAATGAGAAAAGGCCTAAAGGACAGACCAAGAAGCAGATGGTTAGAGGAAGTGGAGAAATACCTTATAGCCATAGGAGTGAGAGAGTGGAGGAAGAAGACCATGGATCGGGAAAAAGTGGAGGAGAGTAGTATGGCAGGTCCAGGGCCCTAAATGGGCTGTAGAGCCAAAGGAAGAAAGAATTGATCCATTTAGTCGTGTTTATTAAATGATAAACAGTAATAATTAATTGTGAATTTCAAAGTGCCTTGATGAGGTTTTGAACTGACACCGGGCCTCGCCGTATTTCACCGAAAAACGCACTTCAAGGGCTAGTGACGTCAATGACAGACATACAAACATTACTATAGATAGAGCTATGGATAAGATGGACAGAGCAGCCGAAAGAAAGTCAGACAGATACATCTCGTTATATTTACATTCACATAATGAACCAGCAGCGAGATGATGGCTGCAATTTCTTTTTAGAGCATTTTCGAAAAAAATGCTCTATTGTCCCCGTTTTGTCTGTCTGTCTGTCTGTCAGCCTGTCTGTCTGTCTGTCTGTCTATCTGTCCGTCATCACCCTAGATCTCAACAACCATAAGTCCTAGACCCATGATGTATATATCATTTTGTAGGTCTTGGCCTGCCAAGAAAAGACTTTTCTCCATTTCGCGATCTGACCTTTGAGGGCCGTAAAAGGGGGCTTATAAAGTACCGTTTTTTACTATATAAGCTATATTAATAAAAGAGCGTCCTATATCTCAGCAACCATAAGTCCTAGACCCATGATGTATATATCATTTTGTAGGTCTTGGCCTGCCATGTGTACATCAAAAGTTCATTTCGCGATAGGACCTCTCAGGGCCGGGCTTCAGGGCTCCTTAGGGGCTTATATATTATATATAGATTATAAGCTAAACAAAGGGGCGAAATCATAATTTATTTTTGTAACAGTTATTCAACATGACTTACTTCCCTTATTTTTTATAAACCCCATAATCAATGACAACTTTGCAGCACAGCTCAATCAACCAAAAGTCATCATTTGTTGGGACTTCAATCAAGATTTCAAAGAGCCCGGGGCAGAAATTGAAAATTTCTTCGAAACAAACTTCAACATTCAACTACTTTTACCAAGATTGGCAACAACAAGTTATCAAACAACAATTGACGGAGTTTTTGGACGATTAAATAACTACAATTTAGAATGTTTCAATTATGAGTTCTATTACAGTGACCACAAACCACTAGTAGTTAGATTTAAGAGAAAATATTTTTTTTTTCAAATATAAAGAAACGTCTTTTTAATATCTTTTTTCAGATATATGCATTACACAATTGAATTTATAAACATTTCCAAAATTGACAAATATTTACTGAAATATAGCATACGTACTGATACATACACGAAAATGCGCTAACACGTCCTGTGTCCAGTATGGAACAGGCTTAAATTGCTTGTTTTTATAAATAAGTACAATTTTACACTGTAGAAGAAAAATATTGAAAAAAAAACAAAAACAAAAACAAACAAACTGCGTAAAGGTAACAAATATTTATTGGATGTTGAATGATATTGAATCGATTGTAAATTAACACTGTTCAAATTTTCTTCGTCCACTCCAACAGACTCGCCATACAGTTACATTTAGGGGCCCGAAGACTAGCAACATTTCTGGACTCTAAGCAAATGGAACATTTCAGGGGCGGCATGATGGGGGGGGGACTAGCCCAAGGTAGTTTTGGGTACTCTTGGTTACAAACGCTGCTTAGGTAACCGCGAAGTTCATGTAATGATGACATTTTCTTTCTTTTTATAGTGCACTTCTTTCACCCCTCTAAATCCGATGGTGCAACGGCCATGGAGCCACTACGGGAGACACGGAGCGGACTTTCATTAAGGCTGAAAAAAATGCTCTTGATTCTCACTGGATATCGATCCTGTGACAGACAGTCAGGCTGACATTCCCCTATCTCTTGCTAATTTCTGCCCCACCCCCCCTCTAGGGCTCCATCTTACAGCCCTCAACAGTTAAATTATTTAAGCCCGAAGGGGGGGTCCCCGACAAAAAGCCCAAAATCACATCATCCTTGTGGCTGACAAAATAATACACTTCCCAAGATAGGGGATGATGGGGGGGGGGAGCGTCTTATCAGTTGTGTGGGGGGGGGGGGAGAGTCCCTTGTCAACCGCCCAGTTTTCCTATCCATAAGATCTGGTCTGCATGCAACTTGATGCAAGTAGTTATTCTCATCATTGACAAATATCCAAGAGGGCTTATTCGATCGACTTTGGCCATTACTTCAGCCTTTTTTGAACCCCCGTAAATTTAACTCCCCCCCCCCGCACCTAACACGAAAAAACAAGCAATTAAGCCTGTTCCATTCTGGACACAGGACGTGTTAGCGCATTTTCATGTTATGTATCAGTACGATTGTTAGCTCTCAGTAAATATTTGTACAAATTTGGAAATCTGTAAAAAAAAATATTATAAAGACGTTTCTTTATATTTGAAAAAAAATTATTTTCTCTTAAATCTAACTACAAGTGGTTTGTGGTTACTGAAATAGGACTCATAATTGAAAACATTCGAAACTGTAGTCATTTAATCGTCCGAAAACTCCGTCAATTGTTGCATAGCTCTGATACTTTCAATTAAACTCAGAACACAAGCTTACTATTTCATTTGATGAGTTTCTTAATAAACTACGTGCTGCAGTATTTCGCACCAAATGAATGGGTTATTGAACGTACAAGGTGTAAAATGGGGCTATATATAATATATATAAGCCCCTTAGGAGCCCTGAAGCCCGGCCCTCAGAGGTCCTATCGCGAAATGAACTTTTGATGTACACATGGCAGGCCAAGACCTACAAAATGATATATACATCATGGGTCTAGGACTAATGGTTGCTGAGATATAGGGCGCTCCTTTATTAATATAGCTTATATAGTAAAAAACGGTACTTTATAAGCCCCCTTTTACGGCCCTCAGAGGTCAGATCGCAAAATGAACTTTTGCTGCACACATGGCAGGCCAAGACCTACAAAATGATATATACATCATGGGTCTAGGACTTATGGTTGTTGAGATCTAGGGTGATGACAGACAGACAGACAGACAAAACGGGGACAATAAAGCATTTTTTTTCGAAAATGCTCTAAAAATCTCGAGACATTTAATGTGTTTAAATGACTTTTAAAGCACAGGTCATTGAAGTACTTAAAAAGTTCCGTTCACCTTCTAACGGGGTCACTATGACAGCACCCCCCTCCCCACTTCTCCAGTCTCGTCCCCTCTTGACACAGCCACCTTTCACCCCCCCCCCCCCGCCCCAATGCAGATGGCGTCTTACATAGGAGAATAAAAAAGAGTTATTGGGATTAATAAAATGGGTGAAGTTGTGATCTAATAAAAGACTCATCTGAGTCGATGTATACTCAGAAAAAAGGTCGATAAGAGAAATTCTGTTGGGGACAGGGGGGGTGTCTTTTGGGGGGGGGGGGGAGGGTGTCGTTTCTGAGGAATTGGCAAAGGGGTAGGAGATAGAGGGCGTTGTCTGGTGGAAGATGCTTTTTTAAAAAAAAAACGTCGAAACCATTTCCGCCAAGTAAACATCATTCACACAATTGAACACACGGTGTTAGAAATGAGGTCAAAAGGCAAATGGGGGGGGGGGGTAATAGACAAGAAGAGCTAAGTGTGTGTGTGTGCGCGTTTGTGTGGGGGTGGGGGTGGGTGGGTGGCAGCCACATTACCAGAAACGACCAAGGGGTGTGGGCGGGGTGGGCACGGGCCTGGTCGTTGATCAGGTTTCGATTGATATGCCTACGTTAAACTTAAAAAAAAAAAAGATTGAATCGCTGAGTTGGTTTGATTAATATGCCTACGTAGAAGAGATGAGTTGCTGAGTTGGATCGTTGAGCTTGTTATACTCTGTGTCGTATATGGTCTAGATAAATAAATAAACAGCCTAACAGATAGACATACGAGGCTGATTCATTTGATTCATTTGAATTGATTTAACTCTCAGTTTTTTTTTTTTTTGTTTGGATTATTATGAACAAGTCAATTATTAATATGATTATTGTTTGTTTAGGATCAACCTGACATTCAGAATTAAAAAAAAAATGTATAGTAACTGAAAGACTTCGTGATGTGAATAACATTAATGATTAATTGTATTATATATATATATATATATATATATATATATATATATATATATATATATATATATATATTCTCAGTAGTTTAACTAGAGTTAGTAGCGTCTAGGTCGAACTGGACTCTCAATGATAAAGTATATGCCCCCTCCCCACCCACCACTCACATAATAACGCCTCTGAGTACTTATAGTAATTTTAAAAAAAAATTAAACTGTTGTTAAAACATTTTAATATAGACTGGTCATTCCCTGTATATGCTGTGTGTAAATTATGTCACATGCCTATATAACAAGACCATGCTGAGCTCTGTATGTTTCTCAACTTTTATTCAAGGACAACCGGAGGTGTGTATACTTTCATTCTCAACCCATTATGCCAGATAGAAAACAAAAAAAACCCCCACCAGTTTTACTCAAAAGTTAATATAGAAATAAAAGATTTGGCTTCAAAGTAAAGCCAAAAAATAAAAAAAAAAGCCCACTTTTAAGATGAAACAGATTGTTTTTTTTTTTGGGATAATAAGAGGCGGATTTAAAGGTCTGTATTCACAACGCGGACACACAGAGATGCCGGTAGGTTAGAGTGACATTTTATTTCACTTTACTAAGTAAAAAGAAAAAAAAAATGTTTTTCCCTCTTCACATCCTGGAAACTATTTTTTTTTTAAAAGTGAATAAATTATTTTTTCTATTGAAAGTTTTGTTAATTAGAAAACTTAGCAAAACAAAAAAAAAATATGCTTGTGGATGTACTACTAAATGTAAATAATCTGTGTACGAGAAAGGGAATCGACCGGGGGTTTAAAAACGTTTACAAAGATTGTCTGCCCTTTAAATTAGCGAGGGATGAGTTCAGACTATCAAAAAAAAAATGATTGCACTATCTCGTTAACGAATCATTAACATTGTATAATTTCAGCTTTTTATTAAACACTGTCTAATTTCAGCTTTTTATTAGACACTGTCTAATTTCAGCTTTTTATTTAACACTGTCTAATTTCAGCTTTTTATTTAACACTGTCTAATTTCAGCTTTTTATTAGACACTGTCTAATTTCAGCTTTTTATTAAACACTGTCTAATTTCAGCTTTTTATTAAACACTGTCTAATTTCAGCTTTTTATTAGACACTGTCTAATTTCAGCTTTTTATTAAACACTGTCTAATTTCAGCTTTTTATTAAACACTGTCTAATTTCAGCGGTTTCATAAACATTGTGTAATTTCAGCAGTTTCATTAACATTGTCTGATCTTAGCTTTTTATTAAACATTGTCTAATTTCAGCAGTTTCATTAACATTGTCTTAATTTCCTACACAGGAGACTGCTACTTATCGTTAACAGCGATTCTTTCCATTTTATAATAATTCTTTTCCAATATCTTATCTTTTTTTTTTTTTTTTTTTAAAAAAAAAACTAGTTTGTAAAGTTTACGTTGAATGCCGACCAAGATGGTGTCGTAAACATAAACGTTAAATTATAAATGGCCAAGATTTCTCAGATCTGGGCAGTTTTTTTTTTTTAAATACCATGGAGAAATCTACACATTAACTAAAAGTTCAACATTGCGCCCCCCCCCCCCACCACTAATCAAGAGAGCGTACAAAATTGTTTTAATGACGATATTGTGATATAAGTAATTCACTTTATTTGACTAGGACATGTCTGGTGTCTACAAGAAGAATTCTTCTGTTTTCTATTTTCTTTTTTCTTCCCACCAAGGGGAAATAAACATCACTAGGTTTTTTTTTTATCAGATACGAGTTGTCTAAATTTTTTTAAATCGCCGATATACTGAGCTGATTCTATTCATAGTGCTTTCCTTTTACGTAAAAATATAATTGCAAACAATGAAAAATAAATAAATAAATAAATATATACATATTTCAAAGTGAATTAAGTGTTTAACTAGACTCAATTAACATCTAAAATTTCTATGTTTGTAATAGCAGTTTAAAAAAAACAAACAAACAAAAGAAACAATAATTTTCGTCAACAATGTTTGAAATTGAACTAAATCAACAACTTGTACATATCAGTATCCCGGCGTGAATGGATGTGATCCTAATTCAACAAAAACTCTTTAATTTTATAAGTTGAGAAGAAAAAAAAATGTAACACGCAATGCATTCAAGACAATAATATTTACTCCTGCATACATTAACCTTATTACCGAACTAAAAAGTACAGCAGTTGTTGCACTGTAACCAACACTTAGTACTCTTTTAAACCCTCCACTCAAATATTACAATCTGTTTAGCAGACAAAAACATAGACTAGATACACCCCACATTGCTGCGATAGATGGGGGGGGGGGGGGGGGAATGTGTTTTCACCGCTACCGTCGGCAAACAGTTTGTGCAGGTAGATGCCGTATCTCATACCTTGTTGACTCGGTCACCTGTTTGGACAAGGTTCAAATCCACACAATGTAATCCATCACCCCGGTTGAAAGGGTTACCCTACCTGTTCCAACAGCGACTCATTCCTAGCATTTGATCCTGGACACATTTTTTTTTGTCAAACACAGCGGGGGGCTTGTAAAGGTTAAGGGGAAAGGGGGGGGAGAGGAAGCTGGAGGATGGTAGTCTGTCTCTTCAGAATAAATGACTCTCTTCAGGATAAATGACCCTCTTTTCAATAAAACTGACTCTCTACAGGATAAATGACTATCTTTAATAAAACTGACTCTCTCTACAGGATAAATGACTCTCTCTACAGGATAAATGACTCTCTCTTCAGGATAAATGGCTCTCTCTTCAGGATAAATGACTCTCTCTTTAATAAAACTGACTCTCTCTTCAGGATAAATGTCACATCAGGATAAATGAATCTCTTTATAGGATAAATGACTATCTGTTAAGAATAAATGACTTGGAATTTCCTACATAACAACAATGACCAAAAGCGAAACGATTTATCGACTCGCTGTGGGTAACTGTGGGTAACTGTGGGTCACTGTGGGTAACTGGTTGGACCCCCGCGAGTCATAAATCAAGTATATATATATATATATATATGTCTCCGTGGTGCCTCCATGGCACGGCGAAGACCTTTCCATTAGTGGTTTATAGGATCTAAGAGATAAACATTCGATCCTTAAGGGGACTTGTAGAAATGAAAAAAAGACTCGTTTAGTTAAGGGAATCTCTTATTGAATTACATTTCTATAATGTTGTTATTGGTAATGAAAAATTTTTTTTATTAAAAAAAAATGAGAAATTAATTTTTTGTTTTTCAGTAATATTTCGAGCTGCCTATCACTGAAATACCAACAAGTATTTGTTATGTGGGACATGGAAGATCTAAACGGTACCGTTACTGTATTCATTGTACACATCGATGTACAGTTTTAATTGGTAGGTTTTTTGTTTGAAGTTGACAAAATGAAAAAAATAAATCTTTACTTAAAATGTTGTTAGGAAATTAGTCTGTTGTTCAAACTTGTGATATCGGATAAAGTTTGAGGTTGGATAATGAGGAGACAATTAAAACAACAGCAACAACTACAAATTATTAAATTTCTCATTTAAAGTTTAGTGAGAAGAAAGCTGTCCCAAATCAATATTGGAATGTTGATATATATTAATATAATTTCATGAAAACAGCGAAAAAGTTTTATGCAGAAAAAAAGCAACATCCTCTGAATAACAATCAATAATTGTTTCAGATACATAAAAATGCAGATCAGAAAGACGAGAGTGAAATACAACAAAACAAACTTTATTAAATTTATGAAAGTAGCTCGTTATTTTACTGAATCTGATTACATCAACTTTTCAAAGAAAACTAATTTATCGACAACTTTATAAAAAAAAGATAGATTTGATTGGCTTATATTTTTTTTAAAATTTTGAAACTTATGTGAATTTTATGAAAAAAAAATGGAAATAAATAATAAGAGATGATAATAACATTTTATCATGAATTTCCACATGGCAATAAACAGAAACAAAACAACTTACGAAATATGAAAACTGTTGCTATGACTACATTGATGTTTTTAGGCGTTGCTCATTATAAAAAATTCATTTCTGTCATCATCGCCTTCACAAAAACTTCACAGACCACAAAACACAGTCAACATAACTTTCTGACAAACTAAGAATACTTACGTAATACCTTGACCTTCAGCTGGAATGTGAAGCCTGTCTTACAGCGATGCAAGACCTTTTGATGTCCAGGGGGGCACAGGATATAGAGTTAGGTACCCTGCTAATCCGTTTCTGAGTCTGGACTTGTGTAAAGGGGGGGGAAGTCTTCGCAACAATAACTTCCCGTTTCATGTGTGTGTATGTGTGTGTGTGTGTGTATCAGAGCGCATGTATGTCTGTTTCGTTGCACTCACAGAGTAAAATATTTTTTCTTTTCTTATCTCCTGCAGTGACTCGACAGTTTTTATTTTCAATTATCAGCTCACACACACACAAAAAAAGGAAATAACAACACACACCGCAAGAAGGAAAAC
>JAGDYQ010000059.1:1624120-1665898 GCA_021962125.1 Bulinus truncatus | reverse complement strand
TGTATGCATTTTCACAGTATAATAATATATGGGGGAATCTTAGGTATTTGTATATAGGACTATATCTCTGTCAATTATATATGTATGCATTTTCACAGTATAATAATAATAATAATACTTTTGAAACTTGCAACGATTATACAACTTTTTTTTTAAACTAAGAGAGGACTGATAGAGTGAACGTGACCTTTGACCTCAAACCAAAATCAATTTGAGAAGAGATTAGAAATAAAAAACAACACCATTCAAATAATGTCCCTTGATTCAAACACAGTAGTCAGTAGTTGTTTTTCTTTTTGTTATATTTTTGGCGACACAGACTTTAAGATTTTCATCAGCTGTTAGTACAAAAGTCGTAGGGGAGTAGGGGCTAGTCGCTTCCACCACCCATCTACCCCCCTTCAGTCTGACCAAGTCATCTATCAACTTCAGATTTACAATTTTATAAAAAATAGGGTGGTCCCGGAGAGGTCTGTTAATTCAATAAATTTTCTCTTTAGCCTTTTTTATTGAACCCAGTTTTATGTCTCTGCTAAAGTTAGTCGTGTATCTTTTGGAATGGAAATCTGTATCAAGATACTCATTGGAAACACATGAAACTCTTCCCGTAGTCAGTCCTAAGGAGAAAAAAAAAACCTGTACAAAATATTTTATGATTAATTTTTTTTTTTAGACGGTATGTTTTGTATAACTGGACGTTTTTCAATTTACTGTTGGCGCCGCTTGGAAAATTTAGGTAACTATATTCCCAACAAAATAATGAAAACATTAACTATCGTGTCGAGCAGGGTCATAGCTAGAATAGGAAAAGAAGATCATGAAGATTAAAATATAAAGCTTTGCTCTGAATTAAAATAATATAATATATATAAAAGCGGTTTGGGTTCTGCGTTAAATCGAAAGTAAAGAATTAATACAACAGTATTCCAGTTTAAAATAGAATCGTGAAAAAATCGGATCTGCCCGAAACCGAAAAATAACCTAGCCTACCGATCAAGCCTAAGGGGATATAACTCTATGCAAAGGTTTTTGCAGGTTACAGCTTGTAATAATAATAATTCCCATCTAATCTGATGCTATAGGAGCCTAAGAAATGGACTTTAGCGTAAGGCTGCCATGCATGTGTTGAGGCCAGTATAAAAGGGCCCCTTGAAAAAAAAACAACAACTAAAAACGGCCCTGTTTGCTTATATTTATGACTAAATATAATTTTGAGGAAAAAAATCTTTATTAGATTTTTATATAAAAAGTGAGATGCTTTTAGTATCTAGCTGTGGAGACACAAAGCTTATTATTTTTTTAGGTATATTGCGGAGTGACATTTTGCAAAATGCGCCTTTTTTTTGTTTTGTTTACTCTCTTTCTTCTCGCCGGTACATTTGGTTGCCAGAAACTCTGCCCCCCTCCCCCCACCATCCAGGCTGAACAAGAGTTGCAGACCTTGTCTGTGTTCTAAATAACCAGGATAAGATGACCTTGAGTGGACCCTGAGTGTTAGATGTTTGGGTGAGCTGATATTGTACACCGATGGGCTCACTCTTCATGTCGTGACGAGGAGGGTGTAGGTGGAGGGGGGGGGAACAGGGCGCTGCGTGTTAAGCACTTGAGTGGGTTGACTTCTAGCTCCTGGTGGTTTTATTGCAGAGTATTACACTGCAACCGAATGTACACTTTTTTTTTGGCTTTTGATGAGATTTGAAATTCAGATGCAGACTAGTAATCTTTAGCGACACATTGTTGTCACATGGTTGCTGTTTCTTCTGTATCATGTTAATGAAAAGGAAAATTATTGACGTGAAAATTACTCAATTTGATGTAAAAAAAAATATATTTTTATTATAACAGTATCAGGGACTTCCGTAGCCATTTTCTGACCCTAGTTTGGTGATATTTTGGGGTAATAGGCAAACATCACCTGCATAGAACCATCTAAGATATAGACTTCCAGTGTTATTTTGGGCAGTGTGATGTACGCAGGATTGTTCACACGCTGAACTTTTTGCCGACAACATGAAATACACTTAATCAGTTGCGGAACTAAATGCGGGAGCACTTTGACCTGTTACGAATCAGTCTGAGAGTTAAAACTTCCCGCAGCAGACCGACAAAGGGGGGGGGGGGGAACCCATCCACCTGGCCCAAACTTTACCTCATAGATCTATCTATCAATGGTATCTGTGGGAAAACAATTTCAGATAGTTTTAGCAGTGGCGTCACTAGGGTTGGTGTCACCCGGTGCGGTATCTCATGGTGTCACCCCTCTCATGACACCCCATAGACATTACAAAATAAGAATATAGGCCTAAAACTAGATATTTTGCATTTTGGTGTCACCCCTTGTGATGGTGTCACCCGGTGCGGTCCTCAACCCCTAGTGACGCCACTGAGTTTTAGTTTTACAGGACAGCAGTAGCTAGTAATTCAGCTACTTATGTAGAATGGGTCTAAGACAAGAAGATAAGTTAAACAAACCTGTTTAAACTAGAAGTGAGGTCATTTAAAGTGCATCTCGTAAGGTGTTTACTTTGTATCTAGTTCAACCAGTGGAGTAGCGAGCTTAAATCGCGCCCGGGGCAGAATACCTTTTTATCGCCCCCACCCCCAATTCGAAAACTATTAAATATTAAAATACAGTGGATTCCGCTTAATTGGGACACCGCTTAATTGGGACAGCCGCTTATTTGGGACAAATCTCAAAGAAACCAAACCAAGAAGCCAAGTATATTTAATTGGGACAGCCGCTTAATCGGGACAAAAAGCCTCGGTCCCGATGTGTCCCAATTAAGCGGAATCGACTGTATACCATAAAATATTATATGTAAAATATACCATTTGGCGCCCCTTTGTGAGTAGCGCCCGGGGCATGATGCTCTCCCTTACTCCCCGACCCCCCTCTCACTACGCCACTGAGACCAACGTTAAGAAAAAAAATCATGTTATTTTAAATAAAATCACATGAATGCTCCACGTGTTATATAGATCTGTGATGACGCAGTGCTATCAAACTTTACACCTGATTTGCTAACCCTTGATGTAACCATTTCTCTGAGGTCCAACGAAGACGAAAAAAATATATATATGACCTCCGGGTTGTCTCCACCTGATCCGATGAAGACACTGAAGCGAGTTGTCTCTAACTTGACTCTCTTCGAATCATCATCATCCATGGGAGACAATATATACGGTGATTTTTTTTTGGTGTAAGGGGAGATGATTCGTTGTGTTATGGTTCGTTGTGTTTTTTTTTTGCAGACGTGTTAGACGGTTCAGTAAAAATCTCATTATAGTATTGTGGACATCTCAGATAAGTAGTTGGATAGATCTATCTAAATGCTTTCAGATAACACTACAGTTTAAGAATGTATGTCAATTAGAAAAAAAAAATTATATGAATTATTTTCATGTTTAAATATGGGTTGCAATTTTTTATCTGAGGAATTTGAGCAAAAAAAATTTGACCACAATTTTATTTTTTTTTTACAAATAATACTGAGTATTTTTTTTAAATTTATAGTTAGAATTATAAAATTCTTTTTTTTTTTTTTTTTGCAAATTGAAACGTTCGTATATTTCAATTATTGATTATTACTTTTAATGATTGAATTTCATTTAGCTTACGAACTGTGGTCGATCGATTTCATATCCCAACTGGACGTTTGTGTACTCTAAAAGCAGACGAATAAATTGAATGTTTTAAAAAACCTTATAGTCCAGTTTTATTATAAATTAATTTTACTTTTTAAAAAACACAAAGTGCAAAAACTTTTTCAATCATAAGTTGTTTTTTTTTTTTTGAATGACATGATTTTTTAAAATATATAAAGAAAAAAATAAATCATATAAGTAATGTTGTTTTAGCCATATAACTTTAAAAAATCTACATTTTCTTAAAAAAACAAAAAAAAAACATGTTGTTTTTTAATTATTAGAATTATCTGTGTATTCCAAGATAAATAAAACAACCACAATAACTTGACAAAAATCAACGTAAAGTCTTGTTTATAATCTTTCCTAAAAATTAGTTTAAAGTGCCTTAAATAATTCTAGATTTAAATAAATCGAACAAAGCAGAGTTACCCATTTGATTAAGAGTATTTCACTGTCTTCCATTTTTTTTTTCAATGCCGGATGCAGATATTCAATGGAGTTCCCTTTGACAATAGTTAGCCCATTCAAAAGAACGGAACTTTTGAAGTAAGTGGTGATTATTGAGGGTAAAAAAAAATGCCACTTTGATTCATGTTCATATTTGGTAGTACTTAATCAGCTAGGTGCTGATAAAATTTTACTATAGCAAAGTGTTGGTTGAAAATAACTCTATTTATATTTACATCAGTTGTTGTAAATCGAAAAGCAATCATGATGATAAAGAGCGGAATAACTCCTGTCAAAGATATCAGCAGCTTGATTACATCCCCTCGGGAAGGTGGGGGGAGGGGGGAGAGAAGAATTCTCTATACCCCTCCCCCCCCCTTTTTCCCCCCTCCCACGTTTCCTAGTTATGCCAACTGGTTAGGGATGATGAAAGATAATAGGATAACTTCCGGTGGAATAAACAGTGACGCCTGACCGACGCTGTATGATATCAAGGCTGATTCTTTAAAGTTCACTGGTTGTCTTGCATAATTATCACCGTCATCTTCTGTTATAAATGTAAACACATTTGGACAACCCATAGGCTGTTGCTGTTGTTGTTGTTGTGATTGTTTTTTTTTTTTGTTACAGAGAATTAACGAAACATTGGAATACATCTCAGTTTCATTTTTTGTTCTTTTTAAATACTATACTGATATACGAAAGGCGTACAAAAGTCTGATTGGCGGAAGAAATCAAATAGAGTGGTATAAATAGTGTTTGTGCTGCCCGAGGACGGCACTAAGAAAATGCCGACCCACATTGTCCTAATCAGAGCGCCTTAAAATTTGAGCGACTTGGAAACAAAATATATATATATGGAAATGCGTTAGAATATGTACACGATTTGAATTTGGAACGTTGGACGAGCTATTTCAACGTGTTTTCAGCTCCAACACTTGTGCGATCATTCCATCTTTATGATATTAATAATATTCCTGTGTGTCGTAAAAGTATCGGGCATGACAGTGTGATCAAAACGTAAATCCCCCCTAGAAGCTTATCAAAGAATAGCTTGCCGCTTGTTTTACTGCTAACTACTATTAGAAAAACTAGATGTATATTTCAGACCCACCTCTTATGACGCATAAGACCATCAAATTAGGCCCTGCATGCTAATAAGGCTACTGTATAATTTACCCATTGAAACATTTCCCCTTCAAACTATTTATAACTCATTGGACAAACATGTTTAAATATTGAGGTTAATATATTGCGGCCAATTTAGCCCTGTACCTTTTGGTAAGCAGGGCGGATTTCTAAATCACGGAACTTAGGCTGGAAGAAATGTCATAACTTTAAAAATAAAACATAAACATCTTCTTTTTTACTGATTTAAATCTGGTCACATCCTTTGTGATGTCAACTGTCAAATGTCATAGCCTTCAAACAAGGCGGATTGGATTTGCCATTTTTGTATTTTTTTTTTTGCGGGGAATGGCGAAGATTTTTAGTTTCATTTAATTTTTTACGAGTGTGTCTGGACAGCCTTTCTCTCTCTCTCTCTCTCTCTCTCTCTCTCTCTCTCTCTCTCTCTCTCTCTCTCTCTCTCTCTTTCTCTCTCTTCCTCTCTCGGTATTGCTCATATATTGATAAACAGATGAACGAATGAACTCAGATGTCGGGAACCTTCCCCCCCCCCCTCTGCACGATGAGATGAAAATTTCCTTCTGGGTGTCACAAATAAAGTGTCAATCTTTTCCAAAAAAAAAAAACAACAACAAACATTCGCTGTAACAAAATTTCCAGATAAAAAATATTCATCCGGGTCGAGACGTATTCATATAAGTTCAACAGTTTCTTGATGGATCTATATCAGGTGCGGTTTAAGAGTGTATTGGGCCATGTTTTAATTATTATAGAGTGCTCCTTGCTCGCAGTAGATGATTCAATAAAAAATTGCATGTATATATGATCTTCTAGTGTTTCAAACTTGTATGCAAGGCCCACCCTGACAGTAGACACTCGTGTAAATATCCCACCCTGACAGTAGACACTCGTGTAAATATCCCACCCTGACAGTAGACACTCGTGTAAATATCCCACCCTGACAGTAGACACGTGTAAATATCCCACCCTGACAGTAGACACGTGTAAATATCCCACCCTGACAGTAGACACTCGTGTAAATATCCCACCCTGACAGTAGACACTCGTGTAAATATCCCACCCTGACAGTAGACACGTGTAAATATCCCACCCTGACAGTAGACACTCGTGTAAATATCCCACCCTGACAGTAGACACGTGTAAATATCCCACCCCTGACAGCAGACACTCGTGTAAATATCCCACCCTGACAGTAGACACTCGTGTAAATATCCCACCCTGACAGTAGACACGTGTAAATATCCCACCCTGACAGTAGACACGTGTAAATATACCACCCCTGACAGTAGACACTCGTGTAAATTATCCCACCCTGACAGTATATACGTGTAAATATCCCACCCTGACATTAGACACGTGTAAATATCCCACCCTGACAGTAGACACGTGTAAATATCCCACCCTGACAGTAGACACGTGTAAATATCCCACCCTGACAGTAGACACTCGTGTAAATATCCCACCCTGACAGTATACACGTGTAAATATCCCACCCTGACAGTAGACACGTGTAAATATCCCACCCTGACAGTAGACACTCGTGTAAATATCCCACCCTGACAGTAGACACTCGTGTAAAATGGCCCACCCCGACAGTAGACACTCGTGTAAAATGGTCCACCTCTACAGTAGACACTCGTTTGATTGGTCCACCTCTACAGTAGATACTCGTTTGATTGGTCCACCTCTACAGTTTCGCACTTCTTCACTCGTGCTCTCACGCATTTACCATTTCAGGAAAATCGTCAAGACAGCTGCTACACCTGACTGACAGTGTTAGGTAAAAACTGCTGATCCCCTTTCTTCTGAAACAAAAAGTTCAAGACAAAGAGATGATCACATATCATGATCACATATACTACTTCATTGTCTGTGAGAAAGATCTTTATCTTACATCTTTTCATTCTCTCATTCTATTAAAATTCCATCCAACGACAGTCGAAAAGCTGGACAATCCTTCTTGTTTTCCACGTCTTACATACGGTCTTCTGTGTCAAGCCTGAAGCAACAGGAATTGAAGTCATTAATTTCTGACAATGGCGACTCCTGCGATGCATCTGTCAGCTTCATTAAATAAAAGATGGTGGTGTCCATTCCACCACCACCACCACCACAATCCGTCCCTCCACCCCCGCCCAAAGAATTATATATCAACGCTTCCAGCCAACACAACTGCTCTTCTCTGTCTAATTGAGAAGCCAGAGAGACAAATGACGTATTATGTGTTTATTGATTTCAATCCCAAAATTGTGTTGCTATTGTTTGTTGGCTTTATAACGGCTGCATTTATTCCAACACGTGTGCGGTCGCGTCTGTGTGTGAGAAAGTAGAAACGTACCTAAGCTTTTCAGGGGCGTGGGGTAGTAGGGGTGGGGGGGGGGAGGGGAATGTGCGTTTGAGGATCTGTTTGTAAAGGATTTTATATGGGAAGGTCCCCCTTTGGTAATGGTGGAGGTTTCGGGGTGGAGAGGGGGGGGGTGGTCCAGTCGGATGCGTAGCTATAAGAAAGGTGTTAGAGAGTATACAAGTGAAACTGCGCGTGTATGAGAGAGTGTGTGTGTGTGTGTGTGTGTGTGTGTGAGAGAGAGAGAGAGAGAGAGAGAGAGAGAGAGAGAGAGGGTATGTTTCCTTGATAGATAGAAAGATTTGAAGCTGACAACATACATTGTTAAGAGCTGCATGTTGCCGAACCTGTCCCCACCCTCCCAGTCTAATGATACCTCCCCCCTCCGCCCACCAGCACCACCTCGCTCCCAAGCCCTTTGTTGGCACTCGGATGCTTGTATTTTGAGTTATCATTACATCTCAACATTTTCCGTCACACCCCCCCCTCCACTTCATTTTTTTTAACCAAAATTATTATGGGATGGAGTATTAGATATGAACGTAGAGGGGAAGGGGGAATGGAAGGTTAAGTTTTTTTTCCCCCTCTTCTCTTGGTTTTTTTGAACATCAATATATATTTACATTGATTCCATCGGACAATGAATGAAGAGGAAGACACCAAACACGTAGGGGAAAAAAAAGACAATAACAGAGGGGAATGGCGGAGAGTGGCTGGGGGAGGGGTGAAGGGAGGGGGGAAGGGGCTGCAATGATTGACGGATGAATAACAATCGGGACATTATTCGGGACATTATTTCGTGTCCGAGAATTGGTGGTGTGTGTGTGTGTGTGTTTGTGTGTGCGTGTGTGTTTGTGTGTGTGTGTGTGTGTATCCGTATGCAAGTTATTGTTTGTTTTGTTTTTTTTAATTGAAATGATATTTTTTTTCGGGGGGATGATGCAGGTCACAACGACCTAGAAATGGAGCACCATTGCCGCAGGTCATTGCTGAGTGTATCTCATGTGTGAGATCGGTATTACGTTTATACGTATTTTTATAAGTACCTTTCGGTTTTTTTTATAACTTTATTGATACAAACTTATATTAAGATCTACTTATTTTTGTTTAAAGTACTTTTATGTTTTATAACTTTATTGGTATTATATTTATACTGAGTGCAGCTTATTTACATAAGTACCTTATGTTTTATAACTATCCGATTTTCGAAAACTGGTTATCAAAGTAAGATTTTTAGTTTCTAAGAGTATATTACTAAATATGTTTGCCTAATTACTCCACTTTTTATTTGAATTTAGTTTGGGATTTTTTGCTGTTTAATTTCAAAAATAAAATTTGTCTAACTCTGTTTTTTGTATATTTTATATCTTCCACAGAATTCTGAATGGTGTGGAAAATTTAAATAAGTTTTTCCGGAATTTGGTTCAGACAGTTACAGGGACTGGGATATATTCTAACGTAAGTACCAAAACTCATGCCATCTATGGATAGTGTCAATGAGTGCAATTTTTGTGTGATATTTGGTCACCTGGTGAAAAGTGTTTGCGACTAATTGTGTGGATAGTTCTTTTAGCTGGTAATCAAAAAAAAAAAAAAACAATACATACGCGTTTAACAGCTGTACATTTTATTTTGAGTTTAATTATATAAATTTATTACATAGATTTTGTAAAGCTGCAATTTTAAAAACAAAAACATACATGAGAAAAGTTTTTTTTTTTTTGTAAAGCTGTAAATTTAATAACATAAGGCATGAGAAAGTCTTTGCAAAGCTTCAAATTATAATAAGATGAATAATTGAGAATGTTTTTGTAAAGCTAGAGTCTATCTGAAAATCTTGCTCATCGTATATAGGTCAACATGGCTGATTTTAACACATGAAGAGATAAAAACAAAAAATAATAGCCTGCACTGTTTAATTTGCCCCCCTCCCCCCCTCACCCCTGGTGTAACTGGCGTGTGGGATGTTTAGTGAAGCATGACATGAAGAAAGTGAATGTGCCCCACACTCGACACCCATCCCCCCGGGGGGAGAGGGGTCACCATTTTTTGAGGTGAACGTCATAGTTCGAGAATCTCTTGCGTACAACAATAATTTCAAAATTGTATTTCTTCATACTCACCCAGCGGACTCCCTGTTCTTTGACGATAAACATTTTATGTCCTTCCCAGTGACGGATTTACATCTATGAAGGCTCCCAGACGAATTTTTTTTTATCGCACACATAAAGTTGGGTTTTGCGAAGTTTTTTTTCACATTTGGGGTACCCGGGCTCGCCCCAGATGCGCCCGCTGTTAAATCCTCCCCCTGATCTTAACATTGATAAAAAACAATGTAAAAAAAAAAAAGAGTTTTTGACAATGTTTTTTTTTAATGAGTTATTCTTCCTGTGCAATACATTGTCTCCCCTTGATCATTCTAAATGACCAATAAATTATACAAAAAATTTCTCTGCCAGACTTTTTCCATACAGCCGACTGCACTCTATGACACCGTATGAACGGAGCTCTTTATAAAAAAAGGAAATTCCCTATGGTTTATTTATATAATGTCAAGCGCAATATCCGAATGAATTCATACGAATAATGTTGCAGGCAATACGCGGGAAAGCTGGATCACCCAATGACGTCAGTTACAAGAAGGTGGTGGGGGGGAAAGGGATATTTCTCCCACTTAAAAAAGTTTGCAGGAGGCCCCTAAATTCAAATGCCCCCCCCCCGC
Source organism: Bulinus truncatus (assembly GCA_021962125.1). Lineage (NCBI taxonomy): Eukaryota > Metazoa > Mollusca > Gastropoda > Planorbidae > Bulinus > Bulinus truncatus. Next base: position 1,655,588 of record JAGDYQ010000059.1, on the reverse strand, counting down.
ACACCTGATCCCAGATAAAACGGTTTTTTTATTTTGCAATTTTTTTTTTTAAATTTAGATTTTTTTTTTTTTTTAGAGCAGTGGCGTATCCAATGGGAAGTGTGGCATGGGCGTTACCATTTAAAACAATGCAATACAAAGTTAAAAGTTCTTGAGACTCGAAAGTTTCTTTTCAAGTTTCTAAAAAAAGGTCACCGACCAGTGCACCAACGCCCTAGAATGGTAACATCTGCTGTTCGATCCCACTTGTTCTTAGATCCCATCTGCTGTTCGATCCCACTTGTTCTTAGATCCCATCTGCTGTTCGATCCCACTTTTTCTTAGATCCCCATCTGCTCTTAAATCCCACTTGTTCTTAGATCCCATCTGCTGTTCGATCCCACTTGTTCTTAGATCCCATCTGCTCTTAAATCCCACTTGTTCTTAGATCCCATCTGCTCTTAGATCCCACTTGTTCTTAGATCCCATCTGCTCTTAGATCCCACTTGTTCTTAGATCCCATCTGCTGTTCGATCCCACTTGTTCTAGGATCCCATCTGCTGTTCGATCCCACTTGTTCTTAGATCCCATCTGCTCTTCGATCCCACTTGTTCTTAGATCCCATCTGCTGTTCGATCCCACTTGTTCTTAGATCCCATCTGCTGTTCGATCCCACTTTTTCTTAGATCCCCATCTGCTGTTCGATCCAACTTGTTCTTAGATCCCATCTGCTCTTCGATCCCACTTGTTCTTAGATCCCATCTGCTCTTCGATCCCACTTGTTCTTAGATCCCATCTGCTGTTCGATCCCACTTGTTCTTAGATCCCACTTGTTCTTAGATCCCATCTGCTGTTCGATCCCACTTATTCTTAGATCCCATCTGCTTTTCGATCCCACTTTTTCTTAGATCCCCATCTGCTGTTCGATCCCACTTGTTCTTAGATCCCATCTGCTCTTCGATCCCACTTGTTCTTAGATCCCATCTGCTCTTCGATCCCACTTGTTCTTAGATCCCATCTGCTCTTCGATCCCACTTGTTCTTAGATCCCATCTGCTGTTCGATCCCACTTGTTCTTAGATCCCATCTGCTGTTCGATCCCACTTGTTCTTAGATCCCATCTGCTGTTCGATCCCACTTGTTCTTAGATCCCATCTGCTGTTCGATCCCACTTGTTCTTAGATCCCATCTGCTCTTCGATCCCACTTTTTCTTAGATCCCCATCTGCTGTTCGATCCAACTTGTTCTTAGATCCCATCTGCTGTTCGATCCCACTTGTTCTTAGATCCCATCTGCTCTTCGATCCCACTTGTTCTTAGATCCCATCTGCTGTTCGATCCCACTTGTTCTTAGATCCCACTTGTTCTTAGATCCCATCTGCTGTTCGATCCCACTTATTCTTAGATCCCATCTGCTCTTCGATCTTACTTTTTCTTAGATCCCCATCTGCTGATCGATCCCACTTGTTCTTAGACCCCATCTGCTCTTCGATCCCACTTGTTCTTAGATCCCATCTGCTGTTCGATCCCACTTGTTCTTAGATCCCCATCTGCTATTCGATCCCACTTGTTCTTAGATCCCATCTGCTCTTCGATCCCATCTGCTCTTAGATCAAAATCTTAAAAAAATCTTCATCAGAATCTAATGGGATAATTGTTTCCTGATGGATTCAACCACAGACATCTCTACTCAGTATCCCCGATAGACCGATGAGACACAGACAGCTGCCATGATAGTTTGTAGTGATGATTGGGGGGGGGGGGAGACGGACGGACGGGGGGGCGGAGTACATTTTGTTCATCATCCGGTTCATCAATATACTGAATACTAAATCAGACGGAGAGCTCAGCTCATTGGTTTAAAAAAAAATAATTCATGAACAAAAAAAAAATAGATTTAACCCCCAACATTTAACTAAAGTAACTTTCCACCATTTTGAATCATCGCCTCTGGTATTTATTAAAAGTGCTGACACTTTCTTCCCTCTCTCTCTTATATATATATATATATGTGTGTGTGTGTGTGTGTGTGTGTGTGTGTGTGTGTGTGTGTGTGTGTGTGTGTGATAGTTTTAATCAGTCTTAGTCATTGCGAAACCCTAAAAAAAAATACCACACACAAAAATCACGGGTATTAAATATTCATCCTCACTATAGATTCGACGTTCGACTTCTAGAGTTTTGATTCCCGTCAGACTGAATGCCCTCTTTATCCCGTACCTCATGTACATACACGAGAACAACACACACACACACACATACAACATAACAACACATGTAGTTACAGACCCAAAACACACACACGCACACATACACCATAACAACACATGTAGTTACAGACGCAAAGCACATACACACACACACATAACAGAATAACACATGTAGTTACAGATACAAAATACACACACACATACAACAGAACAAAACATGTAGTTACAGACGCAAAGCACATATACACACACACACACAACATAACAACACATGTAGTTACAGACCCAAAACACACACACACACATAGACACTCACGTGCATTGATCCTCTTTGGCGATATTTCCTCCATCCACCACCCCCTACCCCCCTCCTACCATCTCACTCACTCAACCCATTCGCACCCTACCAGCCCTGCATACTGATAGTGTATCTCTCTCTCTGCTCGCTGCGTTCATCGCGAGCAGTTTTCAGACCGCACACCATGGACTCGGGAGTGTGAGAATATTGGAGAAGTGGAGGGGGGTGGGGGGGGGAGGAGGGGAGTTTAGAGATTGGTGTGTGTGTGTGTGTGTGTGTTGGTGTTGGTGGTGGGAGAGCGATTGGGATGCACACATATCGATCTGTCCAATTGAAAAAAACCCTTACACCTATCTCCCCCCCCCCCTCTTCACTCCCACAGTTCTCTATATCCCCCCCACCCACACACACACACACCCGCCCCCTGTTTAAACTTTCATTTACAGTGAGGGAACGGTCATCTGTGTTTATTCTTTCTTTTTTTTTTTTTGCTTTTTCTCTCTCTCAATATATTTTTTTTAATGTTTACATTTTTTTTGTGTGTGATCTGTCTATTTGTAACCGGTGTTTATACTCCGGTAGTAATCGATAGTTGAAAACTCAGCCGTTTATTGATATCATCCGTTGGTGGCCACATTTATTTTTGTATTGATGATGGGCGCCCATCTATTGATTTAGTGACACGATCGGCTGAAGCGATGTTAATTTTAAATCGATACGCTTGATGATTGTATTCACATCACAAAACGGGCTAAGAAATACACCACTAGCTATGTATTCTCTTCTAATCACTTCCGATTCGTACCCCTGAGGACACCGTAAATGGGGGACATGGTGGGGAGGTGCGGTCCGCCGCAATGTACCACATTCCTTTTGGGGCATTATCAGAACTTGAGTGTTTATGACACTGAAGGGGAGTGATATTTTACGAGCCCCCCCCCCCACACACACACCACCGGGCGCCACTTTTTGCCTTCTAATACGCCACTTAATACCAACAGGGCCGCCTGCTGATTGTCTTGGGTGCCTTACAATCAACGCCCCCCCCCCCACACATAATTTACCGAAAGCCGCGATCAGCAAAATATTGGCATTGCAGCTTTTGGTTAGGATTCAAATGTGTGTGTCTGTGCGATATAGCGCGTTTGCGATATAATGTGTGCGCGATATAATGTGTGCGCGATATAAACGTATAAAGACACAAAAAACAAAAACAAGGTTGGTGATCTCACTCTCCGAGATAAATGCGCTCACAGCCTAGAGGGGGACGCTGCTCACAATTTACATCAACTGTGAGGGGGAGGGGAGGAGCTTCCTATCACACACACACTTCCTCTCACTCACACACATGTAGCTGATAACTGCAAAACCAATCGGGTAAAAAAAAAGGCCCATAACCGTGAATACAATAAAAATAACTATGAACCTAACAGCACATATTGAACACTTTATACATTTTTGTAAGCTTGAAATTAGAGGCACTATCAGCATTAGTTGTGTCCCATGCCAACTCAATGTCAGTGACACCATGAGCATTTTAGTTTTCTGGTTCACCGTGATTTAAACATGTATATATCATATTTCACACAATGTGGGCTCCTATAAATACTGTATCAGTGCACTTGTTATATGGTGTATTATGGTATTCGGCATTAAATGAAAATGTTGCAAGGTCTAAAATGCTATTTTTTAGATACAAAGAACAATTATATTACACAGTAGGAATTAAACAGTAAAATAATACTAATTACATGACACATTAACCTGACTGTATTGCAAAGTAGTTCTAAGTGCGCCATTCGAAAATACACTTTAAAAGTTGTTTTAGTCTGTGCTTTCTGGGTTCTGATTCAGGATTTAAAAAAAAACAAACTATTCATTAAGTCAAATGGAAAAAAAGATAAAGGCTCTACTTCATGTGTTCAATTGCAATTGTATTTGTCAGGCGTTCATGTTGCAATTGTATTTGTCAGGCGTTCATGTTGCAATTGTATTTGTCAGGCGTTCATGTTCCTATTGTATTTTGTCAGGCGTTCATGTTGCAATTGGAAGGCACGCGATGGTACGAATGGTCTGTGGACGTATCTCGAATTTTGTAAAAACAGATCACCAGTTCTAAAAATTACATCAATGACTAGCTTCATTCCAAGTCAAGAGAAGATTGTTAAATAGGCTCCAATTCAGGTTAAAACAGAAATCACAAACACCATTGTTTCAATGTGCGCTAAAGACATCAGGCCCTTTTCATTTGTCGAAGGCTGTGGTTTCATAAAATTGGCTGCAAAGTTGATAAACATTGGTGCAAAATATGGGAATATTCCTGTTAATGAGATTTTGTCTTGTGCCACGACTGTTTTAGGCATTTGGGTAATGTTGTGGAGAAAGAAAAAAATCTCCAGAAAGTGTTAATGGCCTCTTATTTTTACTAGAACTTAAACTGTAGAACTGTTTATTTTACTTATTATCTTAAATGTTTTTCATGTATGTTTTTCGAGAGGATTTCTACAAACAAATTTTTAAACCATTTTTAAGAGTTATAATATAATATTTTTTGACGGGAGCGGGTGGGGTTGGGAAAAATTTTCGCGGGAGCGGGTGGGACTGGGGGAAATTTCTTTTTGGAGCGGGTGGGACTGGTTTTGAAAACGCGGGAGTGGGTGGGACTGGGTGTGATTTTGACTCCCGTGCAGCTCTCTAGTTCTGAAGGTCTTCAAGTTGCGATCTCTTCAGCACAATTGATTTTTTTTTTGCATCTGGAAACTCTTTGCAATGCTGTTCAACAATTTGGAACAAGTACTGCTTTTCCTACTCTTATTCGTTGAGAGATGAGTTGAATGCTGACGCCACTGCAATTCCCCGCTCGGCACAGTCATTGACAACTTTCAAGGAAGAGACCACTGCTGTTGCCTTCTGAAAGAGTGGAGTTTGTTGCTAGGCGGAAACATCAGTCATGAACAAATTTTGGGAAGCAGAAGAGCATTAAAGAAGAGCAGCGATGACGAGGTCACAAAATCCTTCAATGTCACATTATGAAGTGCTAAAGGATCATTTGTGCTGCGGATGCACCTTTCTTCTTTCTGAACATCACCATAAGATTTTTCCATGAATCGCCTCAAGCAAGCAGCAAGACTGGATTTCTCATCCACTGAGACACGTTGAGAAAAGAGAACCAGAGGAATGAGTTATGCAGTCAGGCATCAGAGATGTCGGCCAATCGTTTTCAATGCATTCTAAGAAATGAAGGGAGAAACATTCTTATAATCAATGAGAAGCTTGATGAAGTCCAGATAATTCAGAGGTGCCTCTGCTAGAAAGGGACACTGAATACAAGCTTTAATGTAAACCAAGGATGTAAAGATACCAAATTCTGCAATTGATCTGTCTTCATGCTTAGTCAGCTTGAAATGATGACGGATGAGATAAACCTTCATGATGTAGATTATTTTAGACATCCACCTCGCATGGTGATAAGCTCCTGGAACACGAAAACGCACCTCAAGGGGAGACTTCCTCTCAGGAAGATACGATTCAGATTCAGAAGTTCTTTGTAATCTTCGCGTGGCAATATATTGAGTTGTCTTTCATTTGGAGGATATTTGAACAAAATGTGATGACTTCTTCTTTTAATGGCTTGAGATTTTGCTCCAGTCGAACATCGTGGCATATAGTAAATTCTGCTTGTCTTATTTTTGGCCAAAACGTATTAAAACGCTGGAATAGCAGCACACCCGGTCCAGTTGTACTACCCCCCAATGTCTTATTGAAGACGGCTGTGTTTGTAAACATGCCATTGGCCAGTAGGCTCAATTAGGGGAAGTACCTAGCTCAATAAACATTGACATGTCCACTGGACAGTATACAAGCAAAGAAATAGGTCATGAAAAAAAATTGTACCAACTAACTACCAGACGGCTGTGTTTGTAAACATACCATTGGCCAGTAGGCTCAATTAGGGGAAGTACCTAGCTCAATAAACTGGAGTTGTGTCTTTTCGACAAAGTAGTTATAACTAAATGAATGATATTTATATAGCCGCAACATTTGATCTTATAACACTTGATTTTTATAACTAAATTGAAATACACTGGTGAAGCTGGCTATTTATATGAAAATCAAAACTTCTAGAGATTTCTAGAATTTCCCGGAACATTCTCAAGTTTTCCACGTTTTTCTAGAAGCTTCTATAACTTTCTGGAGATTCCATAAAACCTTGCAGAACCTTCTAGAATTGTATATATTGTTTTAAAACTTTCCAGAACCTTCTAGCATTTTCTGTGAGGCAGTACTAAATATAGTCATATATTCATGAAATTTTTTCTGTGCTGTTTTGAAGTCAAAGAAAACACAAAAAAACAAAATGCTCCGTAAAAAAATTGACAGCAAGTTATTTTGGGCTACCCTAATATATATATATATATATATATATATATATATATATATATATATATATCCCCCTCTCTCACTGCGCTCTTGTCGTCGTCGTCGGCATCCGTCCGTCTCGAGAGACGATGGTGTAGCTAAGTTGAGTCTACTAAACACCGCCGGGAGTGGCTGTGCAGTCCGACTCGGGAGTGGCAATCCCTGCTGCACTTGTCACACTTGAAAATAGTTGGTTGTTGTAGTTGTTGTTGTAGCTGTTCTTTTTTCCGCTTCCGTCTTGTTCTTTTCAGGGCAGCATTATCCTGTCGCTCAGCCTCTGCGCGCAATGAACCCTGCCGGACGGCGAGCCTCCAGGACTGGCGGTCGGCTGCTTGGCTCTCCCAGGAGTTGGGGTTAATGGAGCACTGTTTCATGTACTTTTTGCAGGTGTCTTTGTAACGCATTTTAGGTCGCCCTGTTTTCCTCTGGCCGGTAACTAGCTCGCCATAGAGTAGGTCCTTCGGGATGCGGCCTGCGTCCATTCTTTTGACATGACCGAACCATCTGAGGCGTCTCTCGCTGAGAACTGCAAACAAGCTGCTCATGTTGGCCCTCTCCAGCACCCCAGTGTTGGGGATCTTGTCTTGCCACTTTATCTGCAGTATACGTCGCAGGCACCTCATGTGGAAATTGTTTAGCTTCCTTTCGTGCCTCGCGTAAGTGGTCCACGTCTCGCATCCATAGAGGAGGTACTAAGTATGCAGGCCTGGTAGACGCGCAATCTGGTATTTTCGGTGAGGCTGGGGTTTTCCCACACACGTTGCTTTAGTCTCGCCATGACTGTGGCTGCCCTAGCGATTCTGCAATCGATCTCCGGGTCTATGGATGGCGAGCTGGAGATGGTGGACCCGAGGTAAGTGAAGTTCTCGACGACCTCTAGGGTGTGCCCATCGATGTCAATGCTTGGGGGTGTATCTGTACCCTGTGCCATGACATTCGTCTTTTTCAGGCTGATAGTCAGTCCAAACTCCTTACATGCATGGGAGAGGCGGGTGACAAGCTGCTGCAGTCCGTCTTCAGTGTGTGATGTCAAGGCTGCGTCATCAGCAAAGAGCAGCTCGCGGATTAGGACCTTTGTGACTTTGGTCTTTGCACGGAGGCGGGCTATGTTATAAAGCTTGCCATCGGACCTTGTATGGATGTAAACACCCTCGCTGCAATCCTTGAAGGCGTATTGGAGGAGCATGGAAAAGAAAATCCCGAAGAGTGTAGGTGCAAGGACGCAGCCCTGTTTTACTCCGCTGCTGACTGGGAAGGCCTCGGAGATTGCGCCGTTGTAGCAAACCGTGCTATGCATGTTGTCGTGGAAGGACATGACCACTGCAAGCAGGTGTGGGGGGCAACCAATCTTTTGCAGCAAGCTGAAGAGTCCGCTTCGACTTACTAGATCAAACGCCTTTGTGAGGTCGACGAAAGCGATGTAGAGTGGCACCTGCTGTTCCTGACACTTCTCTTGAAGTTGACGTAGTGAGAAGATCATGTCCACCGTTGATCGGCCAGCCCTGAAGCCACACTGTGACTCTGGGTAGACTCGGGAGGCGAGGGCCTTCAGGCGGTTTAGAGCGACGAGGGCAAAAGCTTTGTCGACGATGCTGAGGAGGGAGATGCCCTGGTAGTTATTACTATCGCTCCGGTCCCTTTGTTCTTGTATAGTGTGATAATTTTGGCATCTCTCATGTCTTGTGGGATATAGCCCTGTTCCCAGCATCGACTTAGGAGGTCTGCGCTCTTACTCCTAGGACTTAACACTCCGTGTTGCATGTCGCCGGACCCATCCCCTTGTTCCGTCCACTTAATCCGCCTCTAGTGGTCACATTTGAGCGGGTAAATGACAGTTACATCTGTGTTCTATAGACCAAAGGAACTATTGTACTGACCATGAAGAGAATGAGAGTGGGGGGGGGGGGCTAGTTGAGAATTCATGGTATACTAGCTTGATGGGGATCCTACACCCCATCTACCCTCACCCATTCTCCCCCCCCTCCCCCCACTCCCCGGGCTAAGGTCATGTACCTGTTTTAAGCTGGATAGATTTGGAAGCTATCACCACTGCATGATGCAAATCACAAAATACTCATCAGGGTTCAAACCCAACATGCGCCAGAAAAGGAGGGAGGGGGTGAGGGGTGTGCCAATTTCCAAGAATTCCCTTCTTGATTCATTTTAAAAGTATTATGCTGGCCGTAATAGAAGAATACGACATAATACGGCATCTAAGATATGGTACCTTAGAGACCAGTTATCTCCCCGCCCACCCCGTACCCCCCCCCCCCTCCAAACCCAGTTTATTTACATCGATAGTTAACTTCTGAGCTCTTTGGAAGATGACCGGTTATTGATTCGCATCTGCTGGTTCACTTGTCATACTTTCGGAAGTACAAGTAAAGAACAGCTGGTTGGTAGAACAACAGGATAAACTGCAGTCATCCGTTCTGTTTACACAAATACTGAATAGTAAATACTGGATAGTAGGTACTGGATAATAAATACTGGATAGTAGATCTGTTCTGTTTAGGTGATTTATTTATGCTTAGTTTGAAAAGGGGAAGGGGGGGGGGAGGGGAGCAATGGAGTGTTATATTGTTGATGTGAAAAAGTAACTTTGGTAAACAGTTTTTATTGTGCATTGAAGTGCATTATGGTTTTTTTTAAAGAACATTATAAAATACTTTCCCCTTTAAATTATTAAAAAAAACAACAACATCGTAACTGTCGACCGGAGGGTCCCGGGTTCGAATCTTAGAAGGTCACTGAAACGGATGAATTCTAAACTTCATGTGCCCGGATGAGCCGTTCGGAACTTAGCGGAACTTTTATTGCGCATATTGACCCTTGCAAGTTCAACGATAACATTTGATTTAAAGTTTTGTAATAGATTTATGACATTCATTCTTGATTTTTTTTTTTGTTTTATTTTACCAGGGTATTGCGGTTTTAAAATATATAAATTTATTTCTTGCTTAACCCCCTTGATGCCTTCATATCTTCAGCAATTGAAACATTTTTTTTCCATCACTGGGTTCTGTTCATTTTCTGAAATCAAATGTCTGTGTCTTTTTATTACCCGTAGGCGTAAAGTTTAATTTTAATGGGGACAAAGCTATATTTAGTTCAATTATCCTGACACTTCACGTAGTACACGCAGGGCTGTTAGTGACTAATGTATGTATGGTGTTGGGTGTATCCGGTGGGTGACAAGAATGATGGTCAGTCCTATTTATTTTTTTTCCGGTAAAATTATATTATATGGGTAAGTGTATAAAATGTATGATATGACCTGGGAGATAAATGCTATATGTGTGAACTGATTGATGCTATATGTGTGAACTGATTGACGCTATATGTGTGAACTGATTGATGCTATATGTGTGAACTGATTGATGCTATAGGAGGGAACTGATTGATGCTATATGTGGAAACTGATTGATGCTATATGTGTGAACTGATTGATGCTATATGTTTGAATTGATTGATCCTATATATTTGAACTGATTGATGCTATATGTGTGAACTGATTGATGCTATATGAGGGAACTGATTGATGCTATATGAGGGAACTGATTGATGCTATATATTTGAACTGATTGATGCTATATGTGGGAACTGATTGATGCTATATGTGGGAACTGATTGATGCTATATGTGGAAACTGATTGATGCTATATGTGTGAACTGATTGATGCTATATGTTTGAATTGATTGATGCTATATATTTGAACTGATTGATGCTATATGTGTGAACTGATTGATGCTATATGAGGGAACTGATTGATGCTATATGTGTGAACTGATTGACGCTATATGTGTGAACTAATTGATGCTATATGTTTGAATTGATTGATCCTATATATTTGAACTGATTGATGCTATATGTGTGAACTGATTGATGCTATATGAGGGAACTGATTGATGCTATATGAGGGAACTGATTGATGCTATATATTTGAACTGATTGATGCTATATGTGGGAACTGATTGATGCTATATGTGGGAACTGATTGATGCTATATGTGGAAACTGATTGATGCTATATGTGTGAACTGATTGATGCTATATGTCTGAATTGATTGATGCTATATATTTGAACTGATTGATGCTATATGTGTGAACTGATTGATGCTATATGAGGGAACTGATTGATGCTATATGTGTGAACTGATTGACGCTATATGTGTGAACTGATTGATGCTATATGTGGAAACTGATTGATGCTATATGTGTGAACTGATTGATGCTATATGTTTGAATTGATTGATCCTATATATTTGAACTGATTGATGCTATATGTGTGAACTGATTGATGCTATATGAGGGAACTGATTGATGCTATATGAGGGAACTGATTGATGCTATATATTTGAACTGATTGATGCTATATGTGGGAACTGATTGATGCTATATGTGGGAACTGATTGATGCTATATGTGGAAACTGATTGATGCTATATGTGTGAACTGATTGATGCTATATGTTTGAATTGATTGATGCTATATATTTGAACTGATTGATGCTATATGTGTGAACTGATTGATGCTATATGAGGGAACTGATTGATGCTATATGAGGGAACTGATTGATGCTATATATTTGAACTGATTGATGCTATATGTGTGAACTGATTGATACTATATGTGGGAACTGATTGATGCTATATGTGTGAACTGATTGAAGCTATATGAGGGAACTGATTGATGCTATATGAGGGAACTGTAGGTGCTAAATGAGGGAGCTGATTGATGCTATATATTTGAACTGATTGATGCTATATGAGGGAACGGATTGATGCTATATGAGGGAACTGAGTGATGCTACAGAGGGAACAGATTGATGCTATATGAGGGAACTGATTGATGCTATATGTGGGAACTGATTGATGCTATATGTGGGAACTGATGATGTTATATGTTAACTGACTGATGCTATATGAAGGAACTGATTGATGCTATATATTTGAACCGATTGATGCTATATGAGGGAACTGATTAATGCTATATGTGTGAACTGAATGATGCTATATGAGGGAACTGATTGATGCTATATGATGCCAGTAACTTCAAAAAGGTTAAACAATGTGCAAATGAGATATGCATGGTGTCGTCATTGTACAGTAAAGTGAAATAATGCCCTAGTATAGTGCTGTATAACGCCCATCCTCCCTTACTTCACCTAGCGATTGTCAGGTGTGCATTATTTAAGTTGTATGGACGGGAAATTTTACCAGGACTTGATGAAAACAAAAAAATATCCCGAGGACTCACCAAGGCCCGGAACCCACAAGTGGAAGATCCAACATTCCACTATGCCCGTACCCGGGACAGACTGGTCGAAGTTCGAGCGCCATGCACCAGAAAGGGGGAGGAGGGGGGAGAAGGGGGGCAGACGTCTGGCATTTCCTCCCAGATTCATCAATCTTTGCGTTTGCAGAATTTACTCTGATTTAAAAATTAATATAAAAAAAAAAGAAATAATAATGTCGTCTGACAGAAAGATACGACATTCTCCCGTAACCAGGCTGTGGGAGCTTTTTCTAATCGATCCATGGCACATCTCCCCCCCCCCTCCTCCTCTGTCTTAGGGGAGTTTATTTACACCGGAAGTTGACCGCGCCCGGTTGAAAGATAACCAGTACGTGATTCAACATCTGTCGATTTTACTGGTCAGATTATTATTTCGGAAGGACAGATGTACAGCTGGTTGATAGAATTACAGGTTGGTTGACGTCACCACCCTCCACACACGCACACAGTTTAGGATTAGGAATAGTTAACCTGTGTCGATTATTTGTAGGAGTTTTAGTGGTTTTTATATACAGCAGAGAGGTTAGTGGGGGGGGGGAGAGAGAGAGAGAGAAGAGAAAGGAAGGAATCAAGCTCAAAGAAACAGAGAAAGTGTCACATTTCTATGGAAATAGAAACAAAATACTCAGTTGTATGATTCGTTAATTTATATGCATCCGAACTGTGTTTTAACGAGAGCCAGATATTATGTTTCATCCAAATGTAAACAAAGCTAAGTGTATCAATATCTGATCGGAAAAGAAATGTCTCGATTCTTTTATATCTTCGTCCAACAGTGAAAACGTTGTCAATGACGATAGTGTCCGGTTGAGGGCTAATAATTAATAGGGGAGTGAAATGTATACATAAATACATTTATTTACCAGGAAATGCTACAGATATATATATATATATATATATATATATATATATATATATATATATATATGTAAAAAGTTCTGTTCCATCAATTCACGCTGCTTAACGAAATAGCGCAAAAGTACCAAAATATAGAATATGCTACTATATATATATATTGTACCTCCATTGTACCACCATTGCCATTGCACTATCGGCTATGGTGGGGAATAGTGGGGATGAAAGAAGGGTACCATAAAAACCGTCACATTAGTGGTTTATAGGAGTTAAGAGATTTCACCTAATCTTTACAGGGATTTCACACACTGTATATATTAAACTGTAAATTATTACTTCAGTATTTATTGACATCTTCGGTTGTTGTTGTTTCAAATATGTCTTCCATCAATACATTTTAAATTTTATCGAAGCAATGCTCGAGTCATGAGATTTCAACAAAAGCCACTAATTTGTTTCCATATTGTGTGTGCCCTGACCTATAAAAAAAAGGTCAGACATGTGTTTGGATGGCACCTTTAACATCCACAGCTTTGCGCTGCATTGCTTGAAAATGTTATTGTTGTTTTTTTCCAAGGTAATTAAGACAGGGACGAGGCGTGAGTGTTGCCGTTGATAACTCTTAGAGAAAAATGTATACATGTTTTTATGCAATATACAAAGCACATAAAAACATATGAGGAACGGGTGGCCGAGTGGTGTAGATACTCGACTGTCGACCTGAGAGTCCTAGGTTCGATCCTCGTTGAGGACCATGGGGAATTTTTCCATGTGAAATGTGTTTCAAAGTCTTCCCACAAGTCCACCCAGCTATAAATGGGTACCTGACTTTAAGTTGGGGAAGTAAAGGCGCCGGCTGGGCGTTGTGCTAACCACACAATCCCTTCATATGCCGAGGTTATAGAAACAGATAAATTCTACACTTTATCTGCCCCGATGGTCAGATAGAGCTAAGGGAACTTTACTTTTTTTTTACAAACGTATTATTATTAGTCTGTATAAATTATTAGTCTAAGAACATAATAACATACGGTTTTTTTTAAAATGAAAGTCATATATATTTAAACGGGTAGTTATTTTATCATGAATGATTTTGCTTACTATATTCAATAAACACAGTACCATTATATAGCATTTTCTATAAATATGACTATGAACGGCAACACTCACGCCTCGTCCCACTGTCAAGGGAGGTAAATAAGATAGTCTCCATGGATGCATGGAAGAAATGTACCAGCTAGTTATATAAATCTCTAGGTAGGAGACAATATGCATCGATTTGAAGAAAATTAAAGTGCAGGACGATTTCTCAATAACCTTTGGACCCTTTAGTAAAATCTTTATGTAGACCTAAATAGAAGTACGTTCAATGATCGACAGAAAAGTGCTGGCGCTTTCTACACTCGTTCTATCTAACCTTATACAATTTTTAAAGATAATTAAAATCTACTATTTTAATAAAAAATATCGGAAAAATGAAAATCGTTTAATACTATGCGAATGATAAAAAACACGTCAATAGGTTTCAGGGTTTATTTCTGAAAGGGATTTGATTTGCCAAAGACAATGGATCTGAATGCAAAGAGGAAATAATTCCCCGGGGAGTTTTGCTACACACTGAATTAATGCTCTTGCTTCTTTTCTGTAATGCAATTAGGCTTTGATGAGCTGTCTTTAATAAACTGGTTTTGTTTTATTTTTATAATTATCCGGGGATTTTAATTGTGTTATTAATTAAATGTATAGTCTTTCACGATAGCACATTAATTTTAAATGTCAACAAATAATTTAATAGCCCACAAACGAAAAGATATCATGCTAAAAGACAAAGATATGAGTTTTTTCAAAATGCATGAATAATGCCATGATATGTAATTAAATGTCATTGAATATTTTCATTAGGGATTAGTATTTTTTATTGTGGTTTACTTGTGAGTTCAAATTTTGTTCAATTCAATATTACGAAAAAAAAGATAAAATGCCTTGGCATATAGAGAATTGGCATTCTCACATTTTGTGGTCGCCTCAATGCCTAGGGACATATTTCACTGGGGCCACACTATTGCCACACTATTGCCACACTATTGCCACATTATTGCCACACTATTGCCACACTATTGCCACATATTGCCACACTATTGCCACACTATTGCCACACTATTGCCATACTATTGCCACACACACTATTGCCACACTATTGCCACACTATTGCCACATTATTGCCACACTATTGCCACACTATTGCCACACACACTATTGCCACACACACTATTGCCACACTATTGCCACACTATTGCCACACTATTGCCACATTATCGCCACACTATTGCCACACTATTGCCACATTATTGCCACACTATTGCCACACTATTGCCACACTATTGCCACACACACTATTGCCACACACACTATTGCCACACTATTGCCACACTATTGCCACACTATTGCCACACTATTGCCACACTATTGCCACATTATTGCCACACTATTGCCACACTATTGCCACATTATTGCCACACTATTGCCACATTATTGCCACACTATTGCCACACTATTGCCACACTATTGCCACACTATTGCCACACTATTGCTATTTGTAAATCGCAGGGATGGGTGGTCATGTGGTAAAGCGCTCGACTTGAGGCAGCCTGGTTCGACCTCCGGTGTGAGGACAAATGGATATTTCAGGTCATGGCTTAAGTCCCCTCTATATCTCCCGAGGCGCCTTCATGGCGACTGCACTAACGACTATGGTGGGGATAAAAGAAGGGCACCATAAAAAACAACAACAACGTCCCGTTAGTGGTTTACAAGAGATTTCATCTAATCCTTAAAGGGACTTCACACATACACCTGGTTTGCCGATCCAAGTTTTCATATCATCACTAATGCCCTTTCCCCAAATGGTTAACTTTTGACCAAGGAGACAATGCGTCTCTATTCCAGGGTTAAGACACAGATGCGGAGACATTTTTCAGTCTCATAGGGCTCAAGACATGTAGGGACTTGCTGTGTCACTCATCATTGGGGGGGGGGGGGTGGAGAGGGGCGGGGTCAGGGAATCTGCCACGTATGCGTATATGACTAGCAATCACTCTGACTGGGTCAACTGATGGATTCTATATGTGTAGTCTGATTGATTTATATGTGTAATCTGATTGATTCTATATGTGTAATCTGATTGATTTATATGTGTAATCTGATTGATTCTATATGTGTAATCTGATTGATTCTATATGTGTAGTCTGATTGATTCTATATGTGTAGTCTGATTGATTCTATATGTGTAGTCTGATTGATTTATATGTGTAATCTGATTGATTCTATATGTGTAGTCTGATTGATTCTATATGTGTAGTCTGATTGATCTATATTTGTAATCTGATTGATTCTATATGTGTAGTCTGATTGATTCTATATGTGTAGTCTGATTGATTCTATATGTGTAGTCTGATTGATTCTATATGTGTAGCCTGATTGATTCTATATGTGTAGTCTGATTGATTCTATATGTATAGTCTGATTGATTCTATATGTGTAGTCTGATTGATCTATATTTGTAATCTGATTGATTCTATATGTGTAGTCTGATTGATTCTATATGTGTAGTCTGATTGATTCTATATGTGTAGTCTGATTGATTCTATATGTGTAGTCTGATTGATTCTATATGTGTAGTCTGATTGATTCTATATGTGTAATCTGATTGATTCTATATGAGTGGCTCGCAGTGTTGGTACTAATTGTCAGTATGGATGGGTTGGTTCAGTATCCTTAAAAAAAAAGTCATTACGTTACTGGGCTCTTAGTTCCTGGTTTATTCTCCATAGTTTCCACTACTTGGGTCAGTACTGAAAGGTCGCTCCAAGGTTTGTTCAGAAATCTGACCGTTATTCCAGGTTGAGAACAATAAACAACCAGTGTAGCCCCAACCACCTGCACTTTAAACTATTTTAAATGACCTCAGTATTCCGGACACGAAACGGTTCTTGGAGTCCCCCCCCCCCCCCAAAGAATTGAGTGGTCAGTGAAGTAATATAAATTATGAATGCAATCCACACCCATGTTAATGAGTACAGCTAGGTGGTTTAAACCCATATAATGAGAATCTCAGTAATCAGTGGTAAGTCTTGACAATGTGTACTATCAACTAAACATCTTGCATTTAACAGTAGTTTCTAAATAAAATTAATATTCTAGTACATTATCTGCAAAAAACCATTAAAAAAATTTCGAATGGGTACTATACGCTGGTTTCAATTTCGACGAATGTACAATCCATGTATTAAATATGTTCTGCAAATTAAATGCATTTTAAAAAAACAAAAAATAATCTGAGTAATTCTATAAATAGAATTTTGTTTTTTTAACAAAGACGGATTTAACAGTGGGTGAATTGTACTCGCGCCCTATGCCCCTATTTCCTAGGGCCCCCCACACAATGCCTAGATAAACTATTACCTTGGGCCCCCACACAATGCCTAGATAGAGAAACTATTACCTTGGGCCCCCACACAATGCCTAGATAGAGAAACTATTACCTTGGGCCCCCACACAATGCCTAGATAGAGAAACTATTACCTTGGGCCCCCCACACAATGCCTAGATAGAGAAACTATTACCTTGGGCCCCCCACACAATGCCTAGATAGAGAAACTATTACCTTGGGCCCCCCACACAATGCCTAGATAGAGAAACTATTACCTTGGGCCCCCCACACAATGCCTAGATAGAGAAACTATTACCTTGGGCCCCCCACACAATGCCTAGTTAGAGAAACTATTACCTTGGGCCCCCCACACAATGCCTAGATAGAGAAACTATTACCTTGGGCCTCCACACAATGCCTAGATAGAGAAACTATTACCTTGGGCCCCCCACACAATGCCTAGATAGAGAAACTATTACCTTGGGCCCCCCACACAATGCCTAGATAGAGAAACTATTACCTTGGGCCCCCACACAATGCCTAGATAGAGAAACTATTACCTTGGGCCCCCCACACAATGCCTAGATAGAGAAACTATTACCTTGGGCCCCCACACCATGCCTAGATAGAGAAACTATTACCTTGGGCCCCACACACAATGCCTAGATAGAGAAACTATTAGCTAGGGCTCCCTCACCATGCCAAGATAGAGAAACTATTACCTTGGGCCCTCCCGGCCCTGTTTTCCTCAAATGTCGCATAGTGTTAAATAATTGAAAAAGGCCGAAGCGTCGAGGCCCTCAAGGCTTGGGGTGAGGAAGGGCTGACAAGTGTTTGGGTTGTGTCCTAAGTCCGTTGCGGCGGTCCTGCCTGGAGCAATCACAAGGTTATATTTGGAGCAGTTAAAATGCTATCAGTATGCTATAGTTAAATGAACTAAGGTATAATTACTTACACAACTATTTCTTGATTCAATAACGTTCTTAAATTTGGCCACTTCAAATCTCAGACTTCGGAACTCCTTCTCCCCACCCCCCACCCCCAAATCCCCCACCCCCTGAGCTAGAACGTTTAAAGAACAGCAGTCCGACCTTCCCCTTGCCTGAATCCCTCCCCCACCTTCAGCCCCACCTCCAGATTCAAATGTTTAGGCAGTGTGATGTGAATTGGACTATCCGACTTACTGCGAACGAAGTCTGTTGGTCTGTTGGGAGGATCAATGGGCCGGGGGCCGAGCGCATCTACACAAGTTTTAAAAAAACAGAGAACTCGGGGGATGTAACAGACATGTCAGACTGACTCCGGGGCAAAGTAAGGATTGGCGTTTCCTAAATTGACACGTACCCTTGTTAGTCAAACCGATGACCTTAACTAATACAGACATGTTCAAACTTCAGCCTAGTACAGACAGGTTCAAAATTCGGCCTAGTACATATTGGTTCAAACCTCGGCCTGGTACAGAGAGGTTCAAACTACGGCCAAGTACGAGCTATAGTAGCCTTTCTCCAATATAAACGGCTTTAAAAAAAAAGAATTTCAGCACAGTGGCGTAGCGAGGGGTGGGAAAGGGTTGGCATCATTCCCCGGGCGCTACTCACAAAGGGGCACCAAACGGTATATTTCACATAAGGGGGAGAGGGCGTCATAAATGTATTGTGCCCCAATACATTAAGCTCGCCACGCCACTGCTTCAGCAAGTTTCATTTTTCGCCATGGGTTGCGGGGGGGGGGGGGAGGGGGGGAGGGGGGAGGGGAGGTTCGAAAGAGTCTCATAAAGCCTAATTCCGTTTTTTTTATTATGGTTCAAAATCTAATTAAGACCCTCCCCCCAGTTAGTTGTTGTACACAATATGTCCTTCACCTTTATACTTGTGATGTTGAGACATCTGCCATGAAAGCCGAATCAAGTCAAGTTTAATTGTCTTTTTGTTTAACTGGAGCCGGATGTTGACGAGTTTTTGAAAGAACTTAGGTTATTTTATAAGAATTTTTGTTTACTGTATATATGTGTTACCCATTGACCTTAAACTTGGCTACGCCGCCCCCCCCCCCCACCCCACTTCCTGCTCAATGCAAGTGCACTACAATGGATCGATTTCAGATTGATTTTTATTTTCTGTATTTGAATGTAAAAATAATAAAATAAATAAATAAATTCAGGAAGTTTGAGAGAATTCATTCCCTTGGAATTAAAAAACAAAAAAAAAACAAACATGAAAATTGTTTCTTATAAATCACAATCTGATTCTGACACAACTCTTTGTTGCACTAAATACAGTTTGATGCAACTTTGCGTATTTTTAAAGTTTCTTTTTAAAAAAAATACATTTTAAAAAAGTGTGGAAGGGCCGTCTTAAGGGACGTAGGCCCCAGGACCCCCGGGGCTAATCGACGCCTTAGGTCAGTCATTACCAAATTGTGGTACGCGAAGTCGGATGGGGAGTACACTAGGCTCCGGGTTGAGAACACCGGGTAAACATGCCCGGCTAAAGCTAAAACAATGCAATAAGGGGGGAAAACCAAGACCTGAACAAAACTACACATGAGAGTTTTCTTTTACTATGGGTATTCAGTATTACGCAAAACGATAAACGGGGTACACAGATGTTGAGAATTTGGGAGACACCGCTTTAGATCATATTCTTGTGAGTTGTTGTTTCAGGGTCCCCAGTCTGCTGGTGCCCATATTTCTTGACAGCAATAGAGCCCGCCACCCCCCCCTCACCCACCCACACACACACCTGGCAAATCCAATGTTTTAAGACAAAGAAAACTAATTAAAATATATATATATATACAATGCCATGTTTATTAGCATGTACCCAGTAAACCCGTGAGACGTTGCGCAAGTTCCGCGCGTGGGCCGATGACAAAGGCGCCCCCTCTCCCCACAATACTGCTGACAGGGGAAATGAAGACGACATGTTAGTTAGAAGGATAACATATTCTTACATCATTTAAACAGCTGATGTTTTAATTTAAATCATTTGGGACGAGTTCCGAAATACGTTCACAATTTAAAACAAAATTTTCTTCTTAAGCTAGAAGATAAATTAACTTGTCGTCTTCATTTCCCTATGAGCAGTATTGTGGGTCAGGGACCCCTTTTGTCATCGACCCCACTCGCGGAACTTAGCTCACAATTTTTTGTTGGTTAAAAACTCTATCATTTAAAACTAAAAGCATTTTTTTTAATTTCAAACTATTTTTTTTTTAAATAAAGTTGTTTAGATGGTAAATAAAAGGTTGGGGGCAAACTTTTCAAACGGCGAGACATACTAGGCTCTTAAATTTGACCGAAAGTCCCTAAAATTAGAGCAGGTGGGTTCGGGTGTTTAAATGAAATAATAAAAAATTCAATGTAAACGTCGTTGTTGGTAGTGGGGGATAAGCAGTGCCGACCAGATCAATCAGCATTTCGAGCCAAACTTGGTTTACTGCCCTTAGTTCCCCATGTCTGCGATATATGATGTATAATGATCATCGTTATTATTATTATTATTTTAAAAGTGTCTTTCTTTGTAATCCATGACAATCAGCTGAAAAGTGAAAATAAGATGAAATGCCATGATACCCATACGGTTCAGTGATAATGATACAGATCGCTAGCAGCATATATTCATATACTTGAATGCGCATAACTGTTTAAAAAAATCCTGTTACCATATACACACTTTCTCTCTCTTTTTCTCTATCTATTTATTCATCTATCTCTGTCTGTCTCTCTCTCTCCCTCTCTCTCTCTTTCTTTTCATCTATGCATCTATCTTTCTCTCACTCTCTCTCTCTCTCTCTCTCTCTCTCTCTCTCTATATATATATATATATATATATACATATATATATATTCTTTCTCCCTTTCTCTCTCTTTCTCTATATCTATCTATCTATCTATCTATCTATCTATCTATCTATCTATCTATCTATCTATCTATCTATATATATATATATATATATATATATTGTCTCTCTCTCTCTCTTTCTTTCTCTCTCTCTCTCTCTCTCTCTCTCTCTGAATCACAAACACGCACGTTATCAGTGAAGACAATATAAACCCACAGAGCTAGAGACAGACAAACATATGGACAGATATATAAAATAGAAACATATATATATATATACACGCACACACACAGGCAGAGATTCAGCAAGACAGACAGACATACAGAGAGTATGTATCAATAAAGCAGGAAATAAAAAAGCTTTGGATGCCGTCCCTTTAAAACCCCCGAGCCCCCTTAAGGCAAAACTTGGAATTAATGAGTACCGACTGAACGTACTTTTAAAATGACCAATGAGTGAATGAAATGTAGAATGAATGGGGAACGTAACGATATTTGAAAATAAACAAAAACTCCTCAGTGACCAACATTGATAATTATATACATATACACATATATACACATATCTACACATATACACCGAGTGTCAATAACAAGGGATATTTTACCTTTTATTTTTTGTTTGTTTTATGTCTCAGTATGTAACGAAGCAGATAACTTTTCTTGACAAAGAAACAAATTAATAACGCTTTCTCTCTCTCACTCTCTCTCTCTCTCTCTCTCTCTCTCTCTATATATATATATATATATATATATATATATATATATATATCGGTTTCCATGGCAACATTAGATGTGCAACTGTATGTGACTTGTCGTTAGATCTTTGACGTTTCAAGGTCTGGTGCAGCCAGAATAAAAACTGTACGTCATTTGAGATTAATGATTGTAACGATATGGAATGCCTGTCTTGGTCGATGGGGAAATGATTAGAGTATTGGGACAAATGATGTGTGTCGAGTGATGTGTGTGGGTCAAATGATGTGTCGAGTGATGTGTGTGGGTCAGATGATGTGTCGAGTGATGTCTGTGGGCCAAATGATGTGTCGAGTGATGTGTGTGGGTCAAATGATGTGTGTCGAGTGATGTCTGTGGGCCAAATGATGTGTCGTGTGATGTGTTTGTGGGGCAACTGGTGGGTCGAGTGCTGTGTATTGGAGAAATGATGTGTCGAGTGATGTGTGTGGGTCAAATGATGTGTCGAGTGATGTGTGTGGGTCAAATAATGTGTCAAGTGATGTGTTTGTGGGGCAACTGGTGGGTCGAGTGCTGTGTATTGGAGAAATGATGTGTCGAGTGATGTGTATTTGGGGCAACTGGTTGAATGAAGTGTATGTTGCAACTGGTTGAATGAAGTGTATGGTGCAACTGATTGAGTGAAGTGTATGTTGCAACTGGTTGACTGAAATGTGTGGGGCAACTGATTGAGTGAAGTGTATGTTGCAACTGGTTGAGTGAAGTGTGTGTTGCAACTGGTTGAGTGAAGTGTATGTAGCTACTGGTTGAATGAAGTGTATGGTGCAACTGGTTGAGTGAAGTGTATGGTGCAACTGGTTGAGTGAAGTGTATGGTGCAACTGGTTGACTGAAGTGTATGGTGCAACTGATTGAGTGAAGTGTATGTTGCAACTGGTTGAGTGAAGTGTATGTTGCAACTGGTTGAGTGAAGTGTATGTTGCAACTGGTTGAGTGAAGTGTATATTGCAACTGGTTGAATGAAGTGTATGGTGCAACTGGTTGGTCAAGCGGTGTGTATGGTATAACGCTACCGGCCTGCCCTAGACATCGAACTTTATAGATACTTGTCAGCCCTAATCTTTGCTATCATGTCAAGACCTCCATGACATTGTATTTCATAGAATTTTGTACCGGAAGCGAGCTCGTATGGGGATGGAAGAGATAGGGATGTGGGCAAGTTTGCCTAATTTTTATGGGTACGGCCCTGCTAGTGATTTTAGTACTAAATACTGCCCCCACCCCCCGGTGACGCGCCCCTTTAACAGAGAGCGTTGTCGCCCACACAATTTGTTTCTCAAATACATAATAAAACACGATATCGTTCATGAAAATATGATAATGGGAGATAATCTGCACTGTTTTTATGTGTAATTTATTACCCCCCCCCCCCTTTTAATCCAACAGCTGTTTCACAAGGGCTGTTGAAAAGGGGAGAGAATTAAGGCAGCTCAGCAATGTTATTTTTAAATATAACGTTATCAGTGCATGCATTATTTCTATTAATTTCTCTCCCTCTCTCTGTCTCTTTATCTCTTTTTCTGTTTCTCTCCATCCATAACTCCACCTTTGACTCTTACAATAATGCGCGACCGGTCCGCGAATCGAGAACAGATCAACTGACCGGAAAGGGAATGTAGCTTCCAGAAATATCAATAGTGGACAAGATGGATGTCCGGGCACGATGCAGGAAGGAAACACATAAAAATTAAAAAAAAATACATTTTTTGTGTACTTGTTATCATCAATATTTCCGATTCGCTTAAAAAAATAATCATAGCTGTTTCCAGCTCTGTTTCCTGCTGTTTCCACCTCCTTTAAATATTTCTCTCAATAAAACAGGTGAAAAAGAAAAATATCGGAAATAAAACCGTTAAGTTTTCTTCTTGGTAAAAGCTGGGTTTTTTTTTGGGTTTTTTTTTTTTTATTTCTCTAAAGTATTACCTTGAATTATTCTACAAGAGAAGTTTCATGAATAATTATTGTGTAAATGGCATGCAGAAATGTAGAAAGTAAATATCTCTTCAAAACAACGATAGGCAGACTGACAGTTAGACATCCAGATAGATAGATAGATAGGTAGATAGATAGATAGATAGATAGATAGATAGATATATGGATGGATGGATGGATGGATAGATAGATAGATAGATAGATAGATAGATGGGTGGATAAATATATATAAATATATATGTATATATATATATATATATATATATATATATATATATATAAATACAGAGAGAGAGAGAGAGAGAGAGAGAGACAGATAGATAGATAGATAGATAGATAGATAGATAGATAGATAGATAGATAGATAGATAGATAGATAGATAGATAGATAGATAGATAGATAGATAGATAGATAGATAGATATATGGATGGATGGATAGATAGATAGATAGATAGATAGATAGATAGATAGATAGATAGATAGATAGATAGATAGATAGATAGATAGATAGATAGATAGATAGTAGTCTCAGCATATCATAAATAATGCCTGTAATAACATGGCCATTACATCAATACATTAACAAACAAAGTTTGATTCTCAATCAGTCCTCACGGACTGCAGTCAAAGTTTTCAATTCCATTTTGTATTGATCTTCATTTTGAACTGTTTCGATTTGACTCACAATGGTCTGTAATTTAGTATCCGCTATTGGTTTATTATCTTCTTTTATGTCTCAATGTTTACTATGGCTTCATATCACGTGATGTGATTTTTGTCTCCCACAAAATCCCAAGAGGAAGTCTTCAACGCCAAGCAGTCTTGATTTGTTTTTGAAAAAGTCGATACCAAAAGAAACAAGAAATTTTTATTATTATTTTTTTTTTGAAAATTGCTTCTTATCCAAAAAGTAACATTGGAAGAGCGCTAGAGTATTATGTCATTTTTAGAAAATATTTTATGCTTTATAGCTTTTATATTATCTATATAAATATAGGCCTATATACATTTATAAATGTGAATATATATATATATATATATATATATATATATATATATATATATATATACAACAGTTAAATGAATATAGTGTATCAGTTAATTGCAATATAACCTAACAAAAAATTCTTAAATGGTATTTGCATATGCAAATATTTTAATTACAGACACCATTATATAATTACTTTAACGTTCCGTTAACTAATCGATATAACCTTATTTTTACATCTGCTGAGCCATCTGCAGTAAAATATGCAGTAATTGAATGGGTTAATTAACATTCAGCAATGATTACAATAAAGACAGTTTGAAAGATAGACTGTTTCGGAGAGTATCACAAAATATTTTGAGCTCTCCTTCCTGGACTGAGAGACATACTATGATCCATGGGGGATGGATCATAGGGGATCTCTAGTCAGGAAAAAAACCCATTACTTGCGAGGGTGGTGGTACTGTGGTCAATGAGGACAATCCGAGTCCGCAGTATTCACAGCTGATGGTGGTGACGGATGTGGTCGGCACACAACACCCTTCCACTCCGTCCATAGATATATAAGACTAGATCGCTTATGGGCTATGCATAGACATATATTGTGCGGACCATAACTTTAAAAAGAGAAGAGTACAATTCTGTATAACCTGATGACGTAGTACGCATAGAAACCTTAAGTAACCGAAATAAATAGCAGAAGACGTTTTGCATTGTTTTCCTTGACAAATTTTCAAAAACTTTTTTTTTCAATTAACTTTGAATAAAATGCCTTCGTGTTGTGTACCCGGCTGTTTGATTATATTATTACTAACCGTCAAATATAATTTTTTCGGACACATCAATAGATTTTAAAAGCGCCAACCTCTAGCATGAATGGGGATTTTTTTTAATTAAAAGGAAGGAAATCTTTTTCGGTAAAAAATAAAGAACTGTACAGAATTGTACTCTTCTCTTTTTAAAGTAGGGGTCTCGAATACAACACTTTTTCAGTCTCTATTAAATAAGCATAAGCGATCTAGTCTTATATATCTATGGGTCCGTCCTACTCAAGCACACCTGCGCAGCCTGCCATTTCAGGCTGAGGGTACAGGCACACTACACCCTCCCCTCTGTCGGAGTAGCAGGAAAAACCCCTTTCCTTGCCATTCTGGCCGATTGGCAGTACACACACCCTGCTGGTCTGGCCAGTTTGGGCAATGATTAAAACCCATCTTTCTGCCATCCCTGCAGATGATAGCGGACACACCCCGCCGCTCTGTAGGCATGGCATACGTGCATCAGCGCCGCCAACAATGTTGGTGTGGTAGGCACACTACACCCTACCATGCTGGCAATGGCGGCGTTAAAAAAAATGCAGTAATATGAATGGGTTAATTAACATTCAGCAAAGTTTACAATAAAGATGAATTTAAGAAAAACGCATATGGTTTAGTAAATAACAATGATTAGTGAAACAACTTCGTCTGTTGAAATCAAAATACTATGTTTAAAAACTAAATTATCAACATCTTACCCTTAACCTTAAGTGGGACGGATGGCCGAGTGGTGTAGATACTCGACTGTTGACCTGAGAGTCCTGGGTTCGATCCTCGGTGAGTGAAGTGTATGGGGGCAACTGGTTGAGTGGTGTGTGTGTGTGTTGCAATTTTCCAGGTGAAATTTGGTGCAAAGTCGTCCAACAAGTCCACCCAGTTGCTCAAACAGTTGCGTTCGAATCGGTGCCGTACATAGGTCTTTGGGGGAGGGGGCTCTATACGAGACCTCAGATATATGTTGAGACCCTAGCAAAAAAGTGCCTGACTGGGCCCTTTACTACCATATTTAAATGACATTAACGACGGAAGCCCCCCCCCCATCTGAAGTGAGAGACCTCAACGGCTGTCCAGTTTGCCTGTCCATATGAGCCGCCGTGACTTTTGATTTTTTTTAAAATGTCAAATGAAAATGATGAATTGGTTTTAGCCTCCATAACAAGTTGTTATCGCCCATCAGATACTGTCGCCCATATGATGCTGCATTACTTTAGATCAGATACTGTCGCCCATAGAATGCTGCATCGTGTTAGATCAGACACTGTCGACGATAGGATGCTGCATTACTTTAGATCAGATACTGTCGCCCATAGAATGCTGCATCGTGTTAGATCAGACACTGTCGACGATAGGATGCTGCATTACTTTAGATCAGATACTGTCGCCCATAGAATGCTGCATCGGGTTAGATCAGACACTGTCGACGATAGGATGCTGCATTACTTTAGATCAGATACTGTCGCCCATAGAATGCTGCATCGTGTTAGATCAGACACTGTCGACGATAGGATGCTGCATTACTTTAGATCAGATACTGTCGCCCATAGAATGCTGCATCGTGTTAGATCAGACACTGTCGACGATAGGATGCTGCATTACTTTAGATCAGATACTGTCGCCCATAGAATGCTGCATCGTGTTAGATCAGACACTGTCGACGATAGGATGCTGCATTACTTTAGATCAGACACTGTCGACGATAGGATGCTGCATTACTTTAGATCAGATACTGTCGCCCATAGGATACTACATTACTTTAGATCAGATACTGTCGCCCATAGGATACTACATTATTTTATATCAGATACTGTCGCCCATAGGATGCTGCATTGTGGTAGATCAGATACTGTTGCCCATAAGATGCTGTATTACTTTAGATCAGATACTGTCGCCCATGGGATGCTGTATACATTCTAACAAAATTTTTTGCTTTTAAAATAAAGTGTGTCCATACAGCCTTCTAGCAATCTAAAATTCCAAAATATGCAACAGGTTGCGAAATATAATTGTCTGGAATCTCCTTTGCTTTAAGTTCTAACAGGCAACATTTCATTCTAATAATTGTAGAGATTGTGATGCTAATAGACATAGTTCTTTCCCCTTAATGTCTCTGGTAATTATTTCGTTCTACAAAAGACATCAATCTTCCATTGAATAAAAAAAACAACAACATTTAGTTGAAAGTAGAGTGCGTGAGCTCAATTACCAACTCCTCATCCATTTCACTAATCACGCCACGTGATCAATGTAATGATTGTTTTCATGTGTCTGTCCTTTTTTTATCTTCCCTCCCTCAGACATCGCCATCTCCCTCTCTCCCCCCCCCCCCATTCCCCCATCCCCTCCCTACTCCAAAAAACCTTTCAAGCAGGCTCAAGTTTCCCATTGCGAAAAAAAAAACAACACAGAATGTAAAATAAAATAAAAATCCCCCGGATGGTGATTAGGCTTATATCATCGCTTAATGGTTGGGTCTTAGCTGTCTGCTGGTTTTTACTTAACGGTCTCTTCATTTTTTTTTGGTAAACGATCCGTTATATCTTGTCCATTTTTGGTCCAGGATTATTCAGATTAACTCTAATAATGATAAAAAAAAGTAAGCCTCAAAAACTTGCCCAATTATTTTGGAAAATAAGCAAAATTTAAAAAAAAAAAAATCCGCAAACACATTGCGCTTTGTCTTAGAGATTATAATTTGTTAACGCTCTCCATCTAAAATGTCTGTAAATAACGTCATCAAAACGCTGACGGAGGGCTCCGTATATTACTTGACAGTTGTTTGAACTAAAACACGTGTTGTGTTTCTTTTCACAGATCTACCAAAATCAGGATGCAATGTGTAAGAATAGCAACCAGTTTGAGAAGCATCCTAAGGTAGGGTGCACACTGCCTTTTGCACACACTCGTTACATATTGTATGTGTTTAATGTTTGGACTGCCTGTACAGCTGCACATATTGTATGTGTTAAATGTTTGGACTGCCTGTACAGCTGCACATATTGTATGTGTTTAATGTTTGGACTGCCTGTACAGCTGCACATATTGTATGTGTTTAATGTTTGGACTGCCTGTACAACTGCAAATATTGTATGTGTTTAATGTTTGGACTGCCTGTACAGCTGCACATATTGTATGTGTTTAATGTTTGGACTGCCTGTACAGCTACACATATTGTATGTGTTTAATGTTTGGACTGCCTGTACAGCTGCACATATTGTATGTGTTTGATGTTTGAACTGCCTGTACATCTGCGCATATACTGTGCTAAAATACGTTTCGGGAAATATGTAAGAAAATACACTTTTGAAAAAAAAATATTACCAAAGAACTAAAAGTAATTTTCTTTCCTATCGTAAAAAAATGTTGTTCCCTGTTTATCTTTTTGATTTCACCAACATTTTTTATGTTGACGTTTCTGAAATAGCCTTCACACACACTCTCTGCTATATATGTGTTCTCCTTTCAAACGTCCTTTCTGTGGGGGCTTAATAGACTCTCCAAGTCAGCGGGGAATGGTCGAAATAGTTTAGGTCAATGGTAGAGTTTTGGCCATCGGCTTTAACTTAATGAGATATAATGATTATCCGATTGGAAATGAACCAAAACTCTTAATCTACACACAGGTACAGAAAGATGAACTTTCTACCATTATATATCTATATCTC
Source organism: Bulinus truncatus (assembly GCA_021962125.1). NCBI lineage: Eukaryota > Metazoa > Mollusca > Gastropoda > Planorbidae > Bulinus > Bulinus truncatus. Next base: position 1,626,106 of record JAGDYQ010000059.1, on the reverse strand, counting down.
CCGTAGTGCCTCCATGGCCATTGCACTATCGGCTATGGTGGGGATGAAAAAAGGCACCATAAAAAACCGTCCCATTAGTGGTTTATAGCATATAAGAGATTTCATCTCATCCTTACAGGGACGTCACACACCGACACACCATTGATTAATAGTTTCCTGTATTTCTTCAACTTTAAAATTTTTTTTAATTTATGTCTTGAACTGGAAATGTTAACGGCATAATCTGATTTAAGCAAAGCATCATCATGTGTTATGTACAAAGTTGTAATTTTTTTTTTTTATAGTTTCGGCATGTACAGTAAAAAAACAAAACAATAATATTGAGAAATCTCTAAAGAACTGCAAAATAAATTATACATATTTGAAAAAAAAAATTCCCATTGAATTTAATAAGTCAGAAGTATAACAGCACGACTCTTTCATTGCTCTGAAAGCGTATTATTTGCGTATAACAACAACACAAACGTCATTACTTATGCACTGAAGTCAACAGTAGCAAACTAACAAGGATACTGTGACATTCATTATATATTTCTCGACCTTTAAAGAAAACGTGTACACAAATATCTTTTTTTTTTTCCCCTCTTTAATTTTCAAAATTTAAATCAAAAACAAAAAAAAAAATCTGGCCAACTTGTTCTTTGATTGACGAAGTCAGTAATGATATCAAGCACATCACCTTTTTGAAGTTTGAAATGCGAGAATTCCCCCCCCCTCCACATCTCCCCCCCCCCCCCAATCAGACGAGATGGAGGGAGCATAAATTGTACGGTTCTTTTGATCTCACCTGCGTTGATTGAAATGTAAAAATAAATTGACTTGACTCAGAGGAAAAAAAAAAGAAAGAAAAAACAGCTATTAGCTTAGAAACCAAAATTTTTTGTGTTGTTTTTGGCTTCCATTTATCCATTATATTCCCGTTTGGGATTGTTCTATTAATAGATGACCTCGGTGATCACATGACTATGAACCCCGCTCATTTTATTGGCTCTTTAACCAAAATAAAAACATTTGAAAATCATTAGGTCTGCATCACGAACTACGTAGTGAATCTAACCAGCGAGTAAACGACATAAAATAAATAAATTAACATCATTAATTGAAAAGTATCTGGACAGTGCGTGATTGCATCGCATGAAATAATTGATGCATGGGTTCATTTCATTCCGACCTTCTGTCATCTAATTGTATAGTAAATGGTCTGCTAATGTGCTCCTGCCCCCCCCCCCTCGACCCTTCTCCCGGATTTTAATATTTTCAAGGGATCGTTAATGGAACGAAGAAATTCAAGCGGTTCCAATCGGTCTCACCTGTTTGTCCAGTTAAAGGGACATTAGAAAAGAGCTTACTTCCCCTCCCTTCCCGCCCTCTCCATCCATTCATCCATCCATCCATCCATCCACCCATCTTTCTTTCAAATGGCGTCCTAACATCGGACAAACACACACTCATGGGATATTACTTATAAAGCCAACACTTTCAATAACATATAACATGTAGAGTATCATCATGTGGGCTACTTGACGTTGTAGAAAGGTCTCCTACCTAGTGCCTGGTTGGACCCATGCACAAACCTTCATGCCATAAACACGTTTATACATACATACACACACACACACGCGCGCGCAAACACACACATTAACCAGTACAAATACATACAGACTGACATACATACGGATGGTCGGTCATGTAGATTGATACTTTGTTACATAAACAAAAAGATAGATAGATAGATAGATAGATAGATAGAAAGCCAAATAGATAGATAGATAGATAGATAGATAGGTAGATAGAAAGCCAAATAGATAGATAGATAGATAGATAGATAGATAGATAGATAGATAGATAGATAGATAGATAGATAGAGAAATAGATATATATATATATATATATAGATAGATAGATAGATAGATAGATAGATAGATAGATAGATAGATAGATAGATAGATAGATAGATAGATAGATAGATAGATAGATAGATAGATA
>JAGDYQ010000059.1:1570900-1623620 GCA_021962125.1 Bulinus truncatus | reverse complement strand
CACTGTACAAGCGCGTGATTACCTCGTGCTGGTAGGTCAAAGCAGTACATACGCGTGCTACATTGTATGTCTCTCACTATATCTCTTCAATCGAAAGCGTCTATAAAAATGCAAACAAAACTGCTTGTTTTAAGCTTTACAAGGGTTAAATGGGGGTTAGGTGCACTCTTACTTAATTAAACTTGATAAGGAGCTTATGGGAATATATAAGAGCTCATGGGAATATTAGGAGCTTATGGGAATATGTAGGAGCTTATGGGAATATGTAAGAGCCTATGGGAATATTTAGGATTTTAAGGGAATATTAGGAGATTATGGGAATATATAGGAGCTTATGGGAATATGTGGGAACTTATGGGAATATGTGAGAGCTTATGGGAATATTGGGAGATTATGTGAATATTAGGAGCTTATGGGAATATCTAGGAGCTTATGGGAAAATGTGTTAGCTTATGGGAATATCTGGGAGCTTATGGGAATATAAGGAGCTTATGGGAATATGTGAGAGCTTATGGGAATATGTAGGAGCTTATGGGAATTTTAGGAGCTTATGGGAATATGTAAGATGTCATGGGAATATTAGGAGCATATGGGAATATGTAGGAGCTTATGGTAATATGTAGGAGCCTATGGGAATATTTAGGATTTTATGGGAATATTAGGAGCTTATGGGAATATATAGGAGCTTATGGGAATATGTAGGAGCTTATGGGAATATATAGGAGCTTATGGGAACTTTAGAAGCTTATGGGAATATGTAAGATTTCATGGGAATATTAGGAGCTTATGGGAATATGTAGGAGCTTATGGGAATATGTTGGAGCCTATGGGAATATTTAGGATTTTATGGGAATATTAGGAGCTTATGGGAATATGAAGGAGCTTATGGGAATATGTGGGAGCATATGGGAATATGTGGGAGCTTATGGCAATATGTAGGAGCTTATGGGAATATGTGGGAGCTTATGGGAATAAGTGGGAACTTATAGGAATATGTGTCAATTAGTTCTACTCTTGTTTAGTATTTGGCGAAAGGGACAATAGGCTTTGTTTTTATTTTCAATCACGGAAGGTTACACTTTTACGCATCAGTAAATTCTTCTCCTGTTTTTCATATTTTGAAACGGACTCTAAGCTTCGTTTCAATTTTCTGCTATACAATGATCAACTGCCATGCATAAGTAGATTCAACTCTATGTCAATTATCGAAAAACAGAGATAAGGAAAGAGAGAGAGAGAGAGAGAGAGAGAGAGAGATTAAGAGAGAGAAGAGAGAGAGAGAGAGAGAGAGAGAGAGAGAGAGAGAGAGAATGGGAATGTATGGAACTTATTGGAATATGCGGGAGCTAATGGGAATATGTGAGATACAAATATATATATATGTTGAGGACCCCTTTGAGGGTATCCTTGGCTTGTTGCTAAGAGTATGAGGGCTGACTCAATGATGACTCGTATTTGTATTTGTGTTTCTACCACACACAGTCTCACCAACAATTAAACGTACAACAAGTGACGATTATCAATTCAACAAGTGTATGCAGCGACAAAATATATTTATTTACAGAGACACCAGTCCGTAACAGAGATCTGGTGGTCTCTTAAAAATCATAAGCAAAAGTAATCCAAAAATGTCAAAGATTAATCCAGTATTAATGATCAGAATTAAAGGGACGTTCTCTCGATAGATCATCCTTCTCTCTCTCTTTCTATCTCACTCACAGACACATCAATCGACTAGCTATCACTCAGTCGATGTCAACCGGTCACCCTGGGACCCTCGGTCGAATATGCGACCACACCCTGCCCGGCTCACCGGACGAATGTCTACCAATCTATCTTTCATTCCTCAGATCACAATTCCCACGTGACCCCCCAGCCAATCAAATATAATATATGTTTCTTTCAAACTTTCGAATTAGCGGGTGGAGCCTAGATGAGGAGGGGGGGGGGAGAAGTACGTCATACCGACAGAGACAAGTAACTGGACATCCGTCCCTTTGTCGGCTTTGAACAGGAGCCCAGTGGCCAGGGAGAATCCCGCGAGGAATGTAACGTGTTTCTGCCAACTACTGTCCTATTCATCGGCGGAGGTTTCGCTGTCCGCCTGCTCCTATGACGCAATTACGGGGGTGGGGTAAAAGGGGGGAAACTGGAGAACGGGAACGTATATTATTATACATGGTATAATATACATCTTAACGTTAGTAATACTATTAAGTTAAGGGTTGGAGTAAGGGGATGGTTTCGACATATTAGTCACAACCCGTGACAATATATATATATATATATATATATATATATATAGTTATATATGTATATTTATATATATACAGAGAGAGAGAGAGAGAGAGAGAGACAGACAGACAGACAGACAGAAAGAGAGAGAGAGAGACAGAGCGAGAGAGAAGGAGAGAGAGAGAGTGAAATAAGGATAAAGAGATAGAGAATGGGAATATGTAGGAGCTTATGGGAATATTAGGAGCTTATGGGAATATGTGGGAGCTTATGGGAATATGTGCAATTAACTCTACTCCTGTTTAGTATTTGGCGAATGGGACTATAGGCTTTGTGTTTATTTTTAACCAGGTAGGGTAAAATTTTTAGGCATCAGTAAATTCTACTCCTGTTAATATTTGGTGAATGGGACTATAGTCTTTATGTATATTTTCAACCACGTAAGGTCAAATTTTTACGCATCAGTGAATTCTACTTCTGTTTTTAAATTTTTGAAACGGACTATAAGCTTCATTTCAATTTTCTGCTAAACAATGATCGACTGCCATTCATAAGTAGATTAACTCTATGTCAATTATCGATAGAGATAAGGAAAGAGAGAGAGAGAGAGAGAGAGAGAGAGAGAGAGAGAATGGGAATATATGGGAACTTATGGGAATATGCGGGAGCTTATGGGAATATGCGGGAGCTTATAGGAATAAGTGAAATATAAATAAATATATGTATATATATATAGTTATATGCATATATATATATATATATATATATATATATATACAGAGAGAGAGAGAGAGAGAGAGAGAGAGAGAGAGAGAGAGAGAGAGAATGGGAATATATGGGAATTTATGGGAATACTAGGAGCTTATGGGAATATGTGAGATATAAACAAATATATATATATATATATTTATATGTATACAGAGTGAGAGAGAGAGAGAGAGAGAGAGAGAGAAAGAGAGAGAGACAGAGAAAAAGAGAGAGAGAGAATGGGAATATGTAGGAAATTATGGGAATATTAGGAGCTTATGGGAATATGTGGGAGCTTATGAGAATATGTAGGAGCTTATGGGAATATGTAGGAGCCTATGGGAATATTTAGGAGCGTATGGGAATTTTTTGGAGCTTATGGGAATATGTAGGAGCTTATGGGAATATGTAGGAGCTTATGGGAAAATGTAGAAGCATATGGGAATCGTTGGGAGCTTATTAGAATGTCAAAAAAGTGAGGGGTACGCGCGCCTGTGTCGTGAGGCTGCCTTGTGTTTTTCTTGAAAAAAGTTGAAAAAAATTTTTTGGTCTGTATTGAATGTTTTTAGTTTTTTTTTTTTTTTATTTTGCGAGTGTTAGGTTCATCTTCGTCACTAGAATCAAGTTCATTTTCCTCTAAATAATGAGAATCTGAGTCCACTTTAATGTAGTCGAAATGACTGACAAAACGTAAACAAATCAAAATGGCGTTCGGTGCCGGTCACCTGATAGCGTTATTTTATTTGCGAGAAATTGTAGTTAAATAAAAAATAAATAATTTATTTTATTAGAAAGTATTCACAATGCATTTTTTTAATAAAAATATTATATTTGTAATAAAAAAAATATTATTTTTCATGGTTTGACTTTATGGATCACCAGAGGCACATTTTATTGTTTGCCGTTTGTTGGGAGTTAAGCAATGCACGGATCTGGCAAAGAAAGGTAATGCAAGTGAGAAGCATTTAGAGGCACTTACCGGTTACGGACCGCAATGCACACAGGGTATGAAAACGTGACTTCCAACTCGCAAACACAACATTAAACACAACATTAAACACAACATTAAACACAACATTAAACACAAAATTAATGGGTTTCATTTTCATGTTCTTTTTAAAATCTAATTTATTAAGGACACATTATTAACGTCAAAACAATGTTTGAATGTGTCAGTTTACATTTGTGTAGCTATGTGTCATATTTGTATGTATATTTTAGAATATTTTACTAGTAAAAGTTGTTTAGTACTAAGATAGTTATTATTGTCAATAAAAAAATATCATGTTAAAAAAAATTTAAAGGGAAATAATCACCATGTTTTTTTTTTATCTTTTTAAATATTCTCTATTTTGGCATTATTTTCTTGTTTAAAATCAAACTAACTACATTATTAACAATAAAATAAAAACATATTTTCAATTCCAATTTTCTAAAGTAAGTTTGAAATTTGTTTCATTTACCAAATAACTTTTTATTTTTAAAATTGACACCCCAGGTTTGTTATTTCATCTCAACAATATAAATGAGAATTTCTATAGGATAATATTCTAAACTTCACTAGCGTAGTAATATGTATGATTTGTGATATAATCTACATACATTTAACATTCAAATCAAGCTTCCAAAATTAGCACCCTTGGCGGTCGTCTTGGGCAGTTGGGCAGGGGTCGGTAACCTTTTGAGATGGAAGAGCAAAGTTACAATTTAAAGTTTCTCAATTTTTTAAAGATACACTAAAATTGTTCTTTCAATATTATGGTTTTTGATTAGGCCGCAATTTGAGACTACGACGTGATACTATACGACGTGTGACTACTACGTGAGACTATACGACGTGAAACTACCTCGTGAGGCTTCGACGTGAAATTACAACGCCAGACAGCTACCACGATCTCTTGGACTGACTGTGAGACCACAGTGCTGGGACTGCGAGATGAGACTATACGACGTCAAACTACGACATGAGACATGACGTGAAACTACTACGTCAGATTGCCACCACGAACCTATTGGACTAACTGTGAGACCACCGAGCTGGGACTGACCGTTCACGTACCCCTCTCGCCATGCCAAGTGATCCTTGACCAATTACTAACGCACTATACCGATCAGACTGGTCACCAAAGCATGCTTGACCTTATTCAACAGCAGGTCAGATCCTCAAGCACACTAACAGTGTAACCAAAGGGGAATAATACGATAACAAATCAAGGGGTGATAACTAGGGATAGGACGGCTAGTTAAAAAGAAAACTGAAAAAGAGCTAGATGAACACGGATGAAATTCACACTTCATCTGTCCCAAAATGAGCCCATAGGGTCTTTAAGGAAGCAACACGAATTGAAATTAAACAAACAAAAACAAACATAAGTTTATGCAAAGGAGATGACAACGAACCTATTTATGATTAAAAAGACGAATTCAAAGTAAACTTTCGATTAGTTGTTCATTTACTAATCTATGCGTTCCGTTTAAAAAAAAATATTCACAGTTAAGATCGGTGGCGTAGGGTTAGGGGGATACTGCGGGTTGTGGGGCCGCACATGGGCGTTTTAGCTCTTTTCAAATTTGGAGGAGGGTGTCCACAATGCAACTCGCACAGGTCGCCACCATAGCCAGACACGACCCTGATTAAGTTTACTTAATTTTATTAGTTTCTATTGACTTTTACAAACGGGGAAAAAATTTGCATTGGACACTAAAAAAAAAAAAGAAATATTTTAAATAGGCTAATCTAAAAAAAAAAAATAAAAAAAAATGCTTTTATCGAAATGTATTTAAAAAAAAACAAGCAACTTAGGCCTGTACCGCTTCGGACACAGGAAGTTTTAGAACATTTTCGTGGTATGGGTTTTGATAAATAGAGAGGATAGTAAGTCATGTTTAATAACTGTTACAAAAGTAAATGATGAGTTACGCCCCTTTGTACGCCCCTTTGTTAATATAGCATATATAGTAAAAAAAACGGTACCCTACGAAGCCCTAGTATTCGACCCTGAGAGGTCAGATCGCGAAATGGACTTTTGACGTACACATGACAGGTCAAGACCTACAAAATAATATATACATCATAGGTCTAGGACTTATGGTTGCTGAGATCTAGGGCGCTCCTTTGTTAATATAGCTTATATAGTAAAAAACGGTACTTAATAAGCCCCCTTTTTCGGCCCTCAGAGGTCAGATTGCGAAATGGACTTTTGATGTACACATGGCAGGCCAAGACCTACAAAATGATATATACATCATGGGTCTAGGACTTATGGTTGTTGAGATCTAGGGTGATGACGGACAGACAGACAAAACGGGGACAATAGAGCATTTTTTTTTCGAAAATGCTCTAAAAATAATGTACATAAATCATAAAATTCCTATAAATTCTATTGACTAATAAAAACATGATCACCGATATGTATATCTTGTATTTATGGACGGACGCAATGAAAGCATAAAAATATTCTGGACTTGAACACGGTATACTGAAAGTAATATATAATTATATCACTGTTATTGATAAAGTGCTGGATCAAAACAATGAAATGACTCATCCATTTTCCTATACATTTTATGATCCACATATTTATTTATTTATTACTTTACATTTTAGTACGATTAATTTTTTTTTTAAATATTTTTTTTGTTACGTTTTTGTTGTTGTTTGATAATAGGTATTTTTAACGTGTGGGGGTTGATAGCGAAGTCGATATTGAACTCACATCGTATAGCCCCATGTCGTAGTCTCACTTCATAGTCTCGATATTGAACTCACATCGTATAGTCCCATGTCGTAGTCTCACTTCATAGTCTCGATATTGAACTCACATCGTATAGTCCCATGTCGTAGTCTCACTTCATAGTCTCGATATTGAACTCACATCGTATAGTCCCATGTCGTAGTCTCACTTCATAGTCTCGATATTGAACTCACATCGTATAGTCCCATGTCGTAGTCTCACTTCATTGAGTCTCGATATTGAACTCACATCGTATAAGTCCCATGTCGTAGTCTCACTTCATAGTCTCGATATTGAACTCACATCGTATAGTCCCATGTCGTAGTCTCACTTCATAGTCTCGATATTGAACTCACATCGTATAGTCCCATGTCGTAGTCTCACTTCATAGTCTCGATATTGAACTCGACCTACATGCAAAGGATGCATGACAGCACAACAGACATTGATGTCCCCCCTCCCCCCCACCCTTCCTTGAAAACGACCAAATCGGTTAAGGGGTCAAACATCTTTATGAATCAAATCTCAACACTCGGAACAATTCTTAGGATAAACTAAGTGTTTCCTAGTTTCTCCAGATCTGTGTTCTGATTGGTGAAATCAACCGCTGATAATGTTAACAAGCCATAGATGATATCCTCCAGGTTTACTGACTTATCCCATGTTTACAGTAGGCGAACCTTAACCAATGAGCTCACATTATCGTTCATTATGAAATATCCTTCAGGACATACTTAAGACCTTATCTAGAGAAAAACAAACTAAGCACCAAAATTCAAAAAGTTATGAGATGATTTTAGATGTTTAAAGTTTAGGGTGTTCGGTTTGTACATATCTATATTAATATTTATGCACAGACTAAACCAGTCTAAAGGGAAGTAAAACTAGAAGGCTGATGAGCACCCCCTCTCCCGTCTTTTCAAACTAAATGGGTCACAAATCCAGGGCTTTTATTTTGGCGTTATGTGTTTAAAAATTAAAAGCTTAGTCTACTATAACGTAAGAACTGGTCGGAGTATCTTAAGTGCTGTTACCTTCTCACATTGCTACTGGTTGAATCATTGACGGACTTTTACCCTGACACATTACTACTAGTGAAACATTGACAAACTGTTACATTGACACATTGCTACTGGTTGAGACATTGACAGACTTACTGAGGATTCTTTCAAAGTTCGTTTTTTTTACTTTTAATATTTGCTTTTAAGGAGCATAATAATAAAATATTCAGTTAATCATAATATTAGACTTAGGAGGGGGGAGGGATACTACAACATCAAAGATATTCATTTTAAATGTTATCATTAACATTTTATATTTTTTTTTAACGCCGCCATTGCTAGCATGGTAGGGTGTAGTGTGCCTACCACACCAACATTGTTGGCGGCGCTGATGCACGTCTGCCATGCCTACAGAGCGGCGGGGTGAGTGTGCCCGCTATCATCTGCAGGGATGGCAGAAAGATGGGTTTTAATCCTTGCTCAAACTGGCTAGACCAGCAGGGTGTGTGTACTGCCGGTCGGCCAGAATGGCAAGGAAAGGGGTTTTTCCTGCCACTCGGACAGAGGGGAGGGTGTAGTGTGCCTGTACCCTCAGCCGGAAATGGCAAGCTGCGCAGGTGTGCTTGAGTGGGACGGAGTGGAAGGGTGTTGTGTGCCGACCACATCCGTCACCACCGCCAGCTGTGAATACTGCGGTCTCGGTTAGTCCTCATTGACCACAGTACCACCACCCTCGCAAGTAATGGGTTTTTTTCCTGACTAGAGAACCCCTGTGACCCATCCCCCGTGGATCATGGTATGTCTCTCAGACCAGGAAGGAGAGATCACAAAATATGACAAAATATTTTGTGATACTCTCCGAAACAAATTATATACTAAGATTGAGCAAAGTGCACCACTGCGGATAGGAGCACATCAAGATTCATGTTCAAACTGTAAGTGCAACCACTTCACTGGTTCTATGTTTTGCATATCTATATTCATAGCATAAATTAAAAAAAATAAAACAACCAAAACAACAACAGATGACAGTAATACATATCTGCCAGGGCCGTTTTAAGGTCATCGTAGGTCCTAGGCACTTTCAAAGTCGCAGGTCCTCACCGATTTCATTTTTTAATATTTTTCAAGAATGCACCCGTGCATTTTTGCGATTTGAAATCTAAATAAACTTTCCGCAACTTTCTACGCAGACTGTATGCAGTGATGACGTAGTAATTCCGGTGTTCTATCGTGCGCTTCACATTCGTTGTTAATCGTTAATCGTGTGCTTCTTTTTTTCTTACAAAATTTTAAACAGTATCGAAAGTACTTTTAAATAACCAAGTCTGATGGATACAAGAGGAAACAGCAGAGTGGATTTGAAAGCGGAAGAAAAAGGAGGAGAAAGAAAAAGCATTGAAAAAAATTCGGGGTTAGTTGCCGCAATTTATAAGCAGAGACACTGATTGCATTACTGGTAAAACTAGTAATACTTGTGATAATGACTTGTGATAATGTTTCCGGACTGTGCTGAAAAAAAAGTGAAACAAGCGAAACAAGTGTTACAAAGGAAAAGGCATCTGCAAATTTTTTTATGGGTCATGCTGAAGCTGCTGTCGTTGATTCGCCTACAGACTCAGACTGTATTTTAGGGTCCATAGGAGATGCTGATTTGAAGTATGAGATGCATGACAAAGAATACAGTTATTCAAGTGATCCAGCTGATTGGGAGATAACTGCACATCTAAGACGTTATTATGCTGAACATCGTCCTTCACAAAATTACTGGACTGATGATCTCAAGAGAATAGTTGCTGTGATAAAATTTCTTGCTGAAAGAGGGTTAGCTTTTCACGGTGACAGCCGATTTACATAACTGTTAAAACAATGAAAATTACCTTGGTTGCATAAATCTTTTAGCTGACTTTGATCCCTTTCTAAAGGAACACATTGAGAGACATGGAAACCCCGTAAAGCGGAATGTATCATATCTTTCTGCCAGTATATGTGATAAATTTATTGAGATCCAAACTATTGACGCAGATACTGAATTTCTTTAGTTCTCACGGATGTTTGCTGACAAGAAAACTGTGGCTGTAATGCTAACAGCACAAATACAGAATAGGTTGGTGACAAGTTTTCCAAATGTATATATTGCTTTCCGGAACTATCTTTCAATTTTCGGAACAAGTACTGAAGGGGAACGTTCCTTTTCTAAACTGAAATTGATAAAAACGTATCTTCGGTCAACGATGGCACAAACACGACTATCATCTTTGGCATTACTTTCAATTAAAAAGAATTTGATGAGGAAAATAACAATTGAGGACATCATAAGTGACTTTGCTAAGACAATGAGCCAAAACATTTACATACTATAATTTGCAGATCTACAAACAGGCCCGTAGCGTTTTGTCTGCTCCACCTGCTTATTTGTTCTACTTAGTAAAATGTATTACCTGGCCCCCTGCCCTAGTGCCTACTGCGCCTAGTGGATAAAGCCCTGCCCGAACTTGTATAACTTGCCCATCTCTGGCACATTTCTGAAAGGGGTCACTTAAGAAATACACGGATCTGGCAAAGAAAGGTAATGAAAGTGAGAAGCATTTAGAGTCAATTACCGGTTACGGACCGCAATGCACACAGGGTGTGAAAACGTGACTTCCATCTCGCAGACACAACATTAAACACAACATTAAACACAACGTTAAACACAAAATTAAAGGGTTTCATTTACATCGTTTTTTTTAAATCTAATTTATTAAGGACGCATTATTAACGTCAAAACAATGTTTGAATGTGTCCGTTAACAATTATGTAGATGTGTGTCATATTTGTATGTATATTTTAGAATATTTTATTTGTAAAAATTGTTTAGTTACTAAGATAGTTATTTTTGTTTATAAAAACACTAGTAGTTGCCCGTTGCATTCGCAACTATAGGTTTTATCTCAATAAAAATGTTTAGTATGAGAATTAATAGGAACTATTAACACGGAATTCCAAGTATATAACAAAAAACTTAGTAAATAGCCGGTTTGAGTAACATCTCTTAGTGAACTATCAATGCCATCGTGCACTTAGTAAATAGCCGGTTTGAGTAACATCTCTTAGTGAACTATCAATGCCATCGTGCACTCATCCAGCAAATTATGTCACCATTTCGTAATTGATCCGCTGCAAATGTATTGTGCTCAAATTTTGTCTTACTGTCTTATTTAATAGGACCTAATAACACGGAATTCCAAGTGCAGAATTATTTTTTTTTTATTTATAGCGACGGCGTTCCCATTCTGCCACATGCGCAGCCGGCTTCCGTGAAATGACGTCATAGAGGATATCCCAAGTGCCGAATTTTTTTTTTATTTATAGATAAATTGTACCATAGGGAAAAGGAAAAAAAAATTGCAGGGAAATAATCGTCATGTTTCTTTTTTTTTTTTTAATATTCTTCATTTTCGCTTTAATTTTTCGTTTAAAATCAAAGTAAACTAACTGCATTTTTAACAACAAAATAAAGTCATTTTTTTTAAATTGAATTTTCGAAGAAGTTTGAAATTTGTTTCGTTTACCAAAATATTTTCTCTCTTTAATTAAAAATGATACCTCAGGTTCGTTATTTCATCTTGACAACATAAACGAGAATTTGCAGTTGTTTGATACGTCTTGCTATCTGTATTTGCCTATGTATTGATTGATGATTAAATCTACATATAAATTAACTTTCGAATCATCCTACAAAATTAGGCAAACTTGGCAGTCGTCTAGGTTGGCAATAAATGAGATAGTGAGAGGACGGCAATAAAAGATAGGTAAAACAAAAAAATGTATTACGTTTAGCCCTTTACCAAAATATTTCTTAAAAGCAAAGAGCTTTCTTTCCTATAGTGCAACGTGCTTGGGTTAGGGTTTTCGACCCTGCATCAACTGGGTCAATGGACAGTTTAAGTTGAGATAATCCTAGTTTAACTGTTATATCACTGAGTTAAACTACATCGTGAGACTATACGACGTGAGACTGACTATACGACGTGAGAATGTGACGAGAGACTATGACGTGAAACTCTGACGTGAGACTTTGACGTAAAACTATGATGTGAGACCCTACGACGTGAGACTAGTCGTGAGTCTATGACGTAAAACTATGACGTGAGACTATGACGTGAAACTATCACGTGAGACCCTACGACGTGAAAATATAACGTGAAACTAGGACGTGAGACTATACGACGTGAGACTATGACGTAAAACTATGACGTGAGACTACGACGTGACACTACCTCGTGAGACTACGACTTGCGACTATACGACGTAAGACTACGACGTGAGACTATACGACGTGAGACTATACGACGTGAGACTACGACGTGAGACTACCTCGTGAGACTACGACGTGAGACTATGACGTGAGACTACCTCTTGAGACTACGACGTGAGACTATACGACGTAAGACTATACGACGTGAGTCTATGACCTGAGGCCATACGACGTGAGACTATACAACGTGAGACTAAGTCGTGAGTCTATGACGTGAAACTATGACATGAGACTATGACGTGAAACTCTGACGTGAGACTTTGACGTAAAACTATGATGTGAGACCCTACGACGTGAGACTAGTCGTGAGTCTATGACGTAAAACTATGACGTGAGACTATGACGTGAAACTATCACGTGAGACCCTACGACGTGAAAATATAACGTGAAACTAGGACGTGAGACTATACGACGTGAGACTATGACGTAAAACTATGACGTGAGACTACGACGCGACACTACCTCGTGAGACTACGACTTGCGACTATACGATGTGAGACTACGACGTGAGACTATACGACGTGAGACTATACGACGTGAGACTACGACGTGAGACTACCTCGTGAGACTACGACGTGAGACTATGACGTAAGACTACCTCTTGAGACTACGACGTGAGACTATACGACGTAAGACTATACGACGTGAGTCTATGACCTGAGGCCATACGACGTGAGACTATACAACGTGAGACTAAGTCGTGAGTCTATGACGTGAAACTATGACATGAGACTATGACGTGAAACTATCACGTGAGACCCTACGACGTGAAAATATAACGTGAAACCTAAGGACGTGAGACTACGACGTGAGACTATAATGATTGTGAGACTACTTACGTGAGACTATACGACGTGAGATCACCGAGACTAATGACGTGAGACTATACGACGAGACTACTACGTGAGACTATACGACGTGAAACTACCTCGTGAGACTTCTACGTGAAATTACAACGTCATATAGCCACCACGATCTCTTGGACTGACTTTGAGACCACCGTGCTGGGACTGCGAGATGAGACTATACGACTTGAGACTACGACGTCAAACTACGACATGAGACTATGACGTGAAACTACTAAGTCAGATTGTCACCACGATCTCTTGGACCGACTGTGAGACCACCGAGCTGGGAGTGACCGTTCACGTACCCCTCTCGCCATGTAAAGTGATCCTTGACCAATCACTAACACACTCTACCAATCAGACTGATGACCAAAGCATGCTTGACCTTATTCAACAGCAGGTCACATCCTCCAGCACACTAACAGTACAACCAAAGGGGAATAATACGAAAAACAAATCAAGGGGTTATAACTAGGGATAGGACGGCTATTAAAAAAAATGAAAAAGAGCTAGATGAACACGTTTACCACCAATCATCTGGATCAGCGGCTCTCAACCTATGCGAAAGTATGTCCACGGGTACCCTCCCCCACAGGTACGTCTACAAACAAATGTACTTTAATTTCATAATGGGATGTGCTTATATTTCAAATTTGACACTCGGTCATGTGGTCGGGCCATGAGTCACACAGCAAAACTGACGAACTTAGGTTGCTTTAAACGAAAAATTAAATGTCGCTGCGTACATCCGAATAGAGTTTCCCCATTACGGTACGCGTTACAAAAAAGGTTGAGAAGCGCATGTCCGTACGGAAACTAGCGAAATGACACGGACTTCAGGAAAAACACACAAATAGATGCAAACAGTGATTGCAGTCAATTAAATGATTCCGCAAGGGCCCGGCTGGTTGATTGTCGACCATAGAGGGGAGCTCTGAGCTCGAACCTGAGTGAGAACCTTTGGGATTCTTTTCAGGTCCTGGTGGAAGTCCCCCCCCCCAAGTCCACCCCAGCTTTAAACGGGTAACCCGAGTTTAAGGCGGCTGGGCGTTGTGTTAGCCACACCTTCCGTTCATATGCCGAGTTTACTGAAACAGATGAATTCCACACTTCATCTGTCCCAAAATTAGCCCATAGGGTCTTTAAGGAAAACCATCACGATTTGAAATTAAACAAACGAAACAAAACAAACATAAGTTTATTTAAAGGAGATGACAACGAACCTATTTATGATTATAAAGACCAATTTAAAGTAAAAATTTCGCTTAGTTGTTCATTTACTGATCTATGCGTTCCATTGAAAAAAAAACAACTCACAATTAAGATCATTGGCGTAGGTTTAGGGTACTTCGGGTTGCGGGGCGGCACAGGGCGGTTGGGCACTTTTCAAATTTGAAAGATGGTACCAACAATGCAACTTGCACAGGTCGCCACCATAGACTGTCAGGACTTAAGTTTACTTAATTTTATTTGTTTATATTGACTTTACAAACGGAAACAGGTAATATGCATTGGACACTAAAATATAAAGCAAAATATAAAAGAAACATTTTAAATAATTATTAAAAAATAAAAAACGCTTTTATCAAAATGTATTTAAAAAAAATAATGTACATAAATCATAAAATTCCTATAAATTCTATTGACTAATAAAAACATGATCACCAATATGTATATCTTGTATTTATGGACGGACGCAATGAAAGCATCAAAATATTCTGGACTTGAACACGGTATACTGAAAAGTAATATATAATTATATCACATTAATTGATAAAGTGCTGGATCAAAACAATGAAATAACTCATCCATATTCCTATAAATTATATGATCCAAATATTTATTCATCCATTATTTTAATTTTTTAGTACGTTTAAATTTTTTTGTTTTTTAATTATTTTTTTTTTTTTTTAGATATTTTGATTGTTTGAAAATAGGTATTTTTAACATGGGGATGGATGACGAAGTCGATATTGAACTCGACTTACATGCAAAGGACGCATGAATGCACAATAGACATGGAATAATGTTAATAAGCCTAAAACATCCTCCAGGTATGGATACTATTCACACGTCCACAGTTGGCGTGTCTTTACCAATGTAAGTTCACATTATCATTCATTATGAAATATCCTTACGGATAACTTTTTTTTTTTTTTTATTTTAACGCCGCCATTGCTAGCATGGTAGGGTGTAGTGTGCCTACCACACCAACATTGTTGGCGGCGCTGATGCACGTCTGCCATGCCTACAGAGCGGCGGGGTGAGTGGCCGCTATCATCTGCAGGGATGGCAGAAAGATGGAGTTTTAATCCTTGCTCAAACTGGCTAGACCAGCAGGGTGTGCCTGCTCGGTCAGAATGGCGGAGGGGTTTCCTGCCATTCGGACAGAGGGGAGGGTGTAGTGTGCCTGTACCCTCAGCCGGAAATGGCAAGCTGCGCAGGTGTGCTTGAGTGGGACGGAGTGGAAGGGTGTTGTGTGCCGACCACATCCGTCACCACCGCCAGCTGTGAATACTGCGGTCTCGGTTAGTCCTCATTGACCACAGTACCACCACCCTCGCAAGTAATGGGTTTTTTTCCTGACTAGAGAACCCCTGTGACCCATCCCCCGTGGATCATGGTATGTCTCTCAGACCAGGAAGGAGTGATCACAAAATATTTTGTGATACTCTCCGATAACTATACAAACCAGGATAAAATTCAAAAAAAGTTATGAGATGCTTTTAGATGTTCAAAGTCTAGGGTGTTCGGTTTTTTACATATCTATATTAATATTTAATGCTGTTATTTGGGCGTAACAAGTTCAAAATTTAAAGTTTAGTCTGTGGTTAGTTACATGTACAAATGTTGTAAACCGATTAGGCTACTCAAAATTCTTTTAATAATTATACACATTTTATATTCTTATTGGCCCGCTGGACATGTACTAGAGGGGCTAAAAGTAGATAATAGCTGGGAATGGGGGGTGAGACAAGGAATGCCTTTATTGACCTCCCTCCCTCCCTCCCCCCCTTTTTTCATTTACTCATCTAGGGCTCATAAATTGCTTTTGTCTGGGATCCCCCCTCCCCCTTTTTCTCCTCAAATGACCCTTTCTTAAGGCCCCACAATGTACTTTAGTTCATAACTCCCAACATGTAGCTTGAATATAGAGCATGCACTAGTGTTACATTTGTCAGAGGTTCACTAAAACTTAAGAACTGTTACGTGTATCTTAAATGATGTTACCTTGACGCATTGCTACTGGTTGAAACATTGGCTGACTATTCACCTTGAGACATTGCTACTGACTGAAACATTGACAAATTTTTAATCTTGTCACATTGCTACTGGCTGAAACATTGACAAACTTTATACCTTGACACATTGCTACTGGTTGAAACATTGACAACTATATACCTTGACACATTGCTACTAGTTGAAACATTGACAAACTATATACCTTGACGCATTGCTACTGGTTGAAACATTGGCTGACTATTTACCTTGACACATTGCTACTGACTGAAACATTGACAAATTTTTAATCTTGTCACATGCTACTGGCTGAAACATTGACAAACTATTTACCTTGACACAACGTTACTGGTTGATACATGGACAAACTTCACTTTGACACATTGCTACTGATTGATACATTGACAGACATACAGAGGATTCTTTCTAAATTCGTATTTAACTTTTTCATATTTGCTTTTAAGGAGCATAATAATAATAACACATGTAGTTGATCATTATATCAGGCTTGGGGCAGAGGGCAAACTACGACCTTAAAGATGTTCATTTTACATTGGGATTTATGTTAGGAATTTTTCATTAACATTTAATATCCCGGATTTTACTATGCATAAGGCAATGGTCAGGGACACATCTAGCTTCATGCTAAACTGTGTGTGTAACCACTTCACTGGTTCCATGTTTTGCATATCCGTATTAACATTCCTAGCATGAGTTTAAAAAAAAAAAACAAAAACAAACAAACAACCAAAACAACAACAACAGTTGACAGTAATACATATCAGCCACGGGAATGTCAACACGACCCTTTGTGTCCCAGAAGAGATTTCTTAGATCTGATATAAGACGAATTGGCAGGTGATAGTAGGTGGGGGGGGGGGTTGGGGAGGGGGTCATAAATGTTCATTATTCATTACTAGCTGTACCCTGCAAAACCTTTGCATAGAGTTATATCCCCCTTAGGCTTGATCGGTAGGCTGGGTTATTTTTTGGTTTCGGGCAGATCCGATTTTTTTCATGATTGTATTTTAAACTGCAATACTGTTGTATTCATTCATTACTTTTGATTTAACACAGAACCCAAATCGCTTATATATATATATATATATAAATTATCCTCGATTCAGTAAACCACGAATGGGACGGTTTTCTCAAAATAGTTGCCTTCTTTCATCAACACCAGGTAATGTGGACATTCGTGTTTTATTGACATTGTTATTACTTCTCAAAAAAAAAAAAACGGAGCCGATGCCCATGTTTAGCTTCCATATTCTTTACCACACCCCCCCCCACTCTCAGGTAGGACCTCCACCATCCCCCCCCCCCCCCGAACTACCAGCCATGACCGGAAAGTATTCCCAAACACTGTCATTTACGTCTCGAAGCATTCCAAAAAATGAAGCCAAGGGAGGGAATTCATCTGTGATTATTTTAATCTCAGCTATCTCCCCTACATTGCAAAGAAGAAAAAATAAACTTCGTTTGGGGTTCAAAGGGGGGGGGGGTGGAGTCTTAATATTACTAGAATACACAGGACCTAAAAAATAAAAACAAAAATCAAAACCTTTAGTAAGAAATACTAATTAATTTTTTGTAACCAAAATCTACAAGAACTAATTAGTTAAAACTTTTGTCGTTTATAACATGAATTAAACAAACGAAAACAAAACAAAGGGGCGTAAACACACGTAACTTTCCACCAACAGTGACAAGGGGGAAGAAGATAGCTTCATCCGCCGGGGTCACGACCCTACTCATTTCCTCGTCCTTCCGCCTGTACACTGGGTGACACTGATGAATGCAATCATAGTCCATCTCACTGGGTAAAGTTGATTACACCGCTAACCACATGACTTACCACCCACAGTGGCGCGGTGCCACTTGGAACAAAAAATAAAGTATCATTTTTAGTTTCGAACATATTTCTTCTCTCTTTTTTTTTCGAAACCAATCTTCATATCTGGTTGAAGTCATATACAAAAGTAAAAAGACCCACTGAACACATTATCATTCATTCTTCTGTTATTATTCAGTTTCCAACATATGCTATGTTTAGATTTAACGATCAAATTAACATTATCATTTATTTGTTCTCTTTTATGTCACTCGTCTTGATTATTAGAGCATTTTCGAAAAAAATTGCTCTATTGTCCCCGTTTTGTCTGTCTGTCTGTCTGTCATCACCCTAGATCTCAACAACCATAAGTCCTAGACCCATGATGTATATATCATTTTGTAGGTCTTGGCCTGCCATGTGTGCAGCAAAAGTTCATTTCGCGATCTGACCTCTGAGGGCAGTGAAAGAGGGCTTATAAAGTACCTTTTTTTACTATATAAGCTATATTAATAAAGGAGCACCCTATATCTCAGCAACCATAAGTCCTAGACCCATGATGTATATTTCATTTTGTAGGTCTTGGCCTGCCAAGTGTACATCAAAAGTTCATTTTGCGATAGAACCTCTCAGGGCCGGGCTTCAGGGCTCCTAAGGGGCTTATATATTATATGTATGGTCCCATTCTACACCTTGTACGTTCAATAACCCATTCATTTGGTGCGAAATACTGCAGCACGTAGTTTCACCAAGATTTATTAAGAAACTCATCAAATGAAATAGTAAGCTTGTGTTCAGAGTTTAATTGAAAGTATCAGAGCTATGCAACAATTGACGGAGTTTTCGGACGATTAAATGACTACAATTTCGAATGTTTTCAATTATAAGTCCGATTTCAGTAACCACAAACCACTTGTAGTTAGATTTAAGAGAAAATATTTTTTTTTCAAATATAAAGAAACGTCTTTATAATTTTTTTTTACAGATATATGCATTACACAATTGAATTTATAAACATTTCCAAAATGTACAAATATTTACTGAAAGCTAACAAACGTACTGATACATAACATGAAAATGCGCTAACACGTCCTGTGTCCAGAATGGAACAGGCTTAATTGCTTGTTTTTTATCTGTAGTCTATTTTTAATTATTTATTCTTTTATTTTTTTATGCTACACTTTCCAGTAATGTATTATTATTATTATCTATCAGCCAAACAATCATATTAATTTATTAATCTTAAAATTAAAATAAAAACCAACGAAAAATATATTATATTGTAATAATTATTTTATAGACAGTTAAACGTTTTAAAATTTAAATATTTATTCTTACTCGCTAGTTCAGTTCTTTCTCTCCCTCACTCTCTCTCTCTCTCTCTCTCTCTCTCTCTCTCTCTCTCTCACTAGCTCTCTCTCACTCTCTCTCTCATTCACTCACTCACTCACTCTCACTCTCTCTCTCACTCTCTCTCTCTCACTCTCTCTCTCACTCTCTATCTCTCTCACTCTCTATCTCTCTCTCACTCTCTCACTATCTATCTCTCTCTCACTCTCTCACTCTCTATCTCTCTCACTCTCTATCTCTCTCACTCTCACTCTCTCACTCACTCACTCACTCACTCACTCACTCTCTATTTCTCTCTCTTTTACTCTCTCTTTCTCATTCACTCACTCACTCTCTCTTTCACTCTCTCTCTCACTCACTCTCTATCTCACTCTCTCTCTATCTCTCTCTCACTCTCTCTCACTCACTCACTCACTATCTATCTCCCTCTCACTCTCTCTCACTCACTCACTCACTCACTATCTATCTCTCTCTTTCACTCACTCTCTATTTCTCTCTCACTCTCTCTCTCACTCTCTGTCTCACTCACTCACTCCCTCTCTCTCTCTCTCTCTCTCTCTCACTCACTTTCTATCTCTCGCTCTCACTCACTCACTCACTCTCTATTACTCTCTCACTCACTCACTCTCTATCTCACTCTCTCTATATCTCTCTCACTCACTCTCTCTCTGTCTCACACTTATACATGTAATAGCATAGATCTCAGTTATCACCAACAATTCAAGGGGCAACGTTTTACTGACAACAATCATTTATTTATCTTACAAACCTTATTGGCAACAGACGAGGCGTGAGTTTTGGCGCACATTACTCTTAGAGAAAAATGTGTTGATGTTTTTATGCTACATACAAAGCACAAACGAACAAAGATTTATATATTTGTACAAATTAACAACATATACGGTATATATATATATATATATATATATATATATATATATATATATATACATATATATATATATAAATGATTTTGCTAACTATATTCAATAAACACAGTACCATTATATAGCATTTTCTATAAATATGACTAGGACCGGCAACACTCACGCCTAGTCCCTACATGCAGTGAATACATAAATAGATTAATTCTACTCTTTATCAGCTACGAAGATTCTTGAAAGAGTTTTAAGGGAAACTTTTTGTTTTTTTCTGTTTCAAAAACATAAAAGACGTGTACAAAAAAAAAAAAACTGAATGACTGCAACGGCTTGAACTAAAAGAAAATTTTGGGGATTGGCCCGACGACAGACTGGACATACACCTCAATCCGTCTTTATCATTACTTAATTTTTTTTTTTTGATAGCCATAAGAAATGAAGGAGTGCAGAGGGGGGGATTCAAAGGTAGGCGCACCGGGTGAGCTTCTAACTCCCCCGAATGTTAAGGCGGCCCCCACATAGCCCCAATTTAAAACTTTTTGATAAGTCTATCTCTCTTTTTTTGCTAAGGACCCCCAACATTTTCCCCTGCACTCGGGGCCTTAACTGACGCATGTCCGCCCTTGATCGAGTGGGGGATGGATGGCCGAGTGGTGTAGAGCGCTCGACTGTCTACCTGAGAGTTGCGGGTTCGGTCCATGATGAGAATGAAGTGATGTTTTTTTTTTCAGGTCAAAGGTTGCTCCTCAAATCCATCCATTCAGCTGTCAAAATAATTAGGCGGAAACATTCTGCCCCTGGTTACACCTGCTTAGCCAACGTCTTAAAATGGCGGCATCTAAAGGAATGACATCTACCGTAATTCACTTTTTTTTTTAAGTGAATGAGGTGGCATTTTGCAGATTTCTCTCTCTCTCTCTTCCCCCCCCCCCTTTTTCCTAATTCGCCACTGTGATTCCAACTTTAGTATCATTCTAGGTTTGACCTGCAAGGAATACTTTTCTGACTTTCTGTTCGGACTCGGGTCAAGTTGGGGGCGGGGAGGGGGGTAGGTATTGTACTCCGGGACTTTTTCGGAGTGAAGTAAAACGCAAAATTTAAAATTGCTTCACCACTTGACTCTCAATTTTCTCGATGTATTTTTTTTTTTTGATCTATCGCATCGCTACAAAATATGTTCATTCAAAAGTATAACAGTAGTCCCTGTATTACAGTTACGTTGTGTGTGCTTTCATTCAGAGGCGTCATCCACGGATAGGCGAAAAATGGCGACCGCCTAAGAACTCCGTTAACCCAGCCGTCGCATCCCCCCCCCCCTTCCCTTCCAGTGCATATTCCTGTCATATACCATTCTGTAAGCCTGAAAACCAGACATGCACATTCCCCCCCCCCCCCGACTTCCAAATATATTTAAGTCTTTGCCAAAACATGAAGACAAGAAGACATGATACATGAAGACATGAAGACGGCACGGCTTGCACTTGACAGGCTTACATATTTTTATATTTCATTACATTGAACGTTATTTTGGTTTTGTTTTTTGTTTTTTTTTTTGGTTCATAAAAAAAAATTCTTTTTTTTCTAAGTTATTGTTAGCACAGAGTTGGAGGAGGGAGGGGTTGGAGAGGGGGGGTTAGAAATAAATAAATTAATGAAAAAAATATAATCTGTAATGCTTTATTGACCACAATGTCAATTTCAAAATAAAGGATTTTCGTGTTTGCCAATTTTTTTGCCTCTCCCCCCCCCCCCCCCCCAAATATTTTATATGTTGGATGGTTAAATTTGTGCCAAGAGAGAAAAAAAAATGAGAAATGTTTTGGGTACGCAAGCATGTTTC
Source organism: Bulinus truncatus (assembly GCA_021962125.1). Classification (NCBI taxonomy): domain Eukaryota; kingdom Metazoa; phylum Mollusca; class Gastropoda; family Planorbidae; genus Bulinus; species Bulinus truncatus. The sequence goes on along the minus strand of JAGDYQ010000059.1, from coordinate 1,601,610 downwards.
CCCCTGCTCATTTACTTTTACATTTCTCAATGCAGCGATCCTCAAATTGTACCACGTAAGGCATTAAGGTGTTCCAGCTTAGACTAAATTTGTAGAAATTTACTAGATGAGCAACATTTTAATAATAATAAACATCGGCAAAGTCAAATAATTTAAATATAGCAAATGAAGTATACAAGTAGAAATAATGTGGTTGATTTCTAGTTTTCAAAAAATACAATGAGGACTCTACGTGTTTTTGTTGTTTTTTTTTTTTGTATATTTTTTTTTGTTGCTATTTAATGGTGGGGGGGGGGGTGAAATAACAGCTTTTGACAAAATAACAAAAATAGCGAAGTTACTTTACATCATCCAGGGGGTCATAGTCATCTAACCCTTGACCCCCCCCCCCGGATGATCTCAATACATTTGACCCACCGATAGCTGTCATTTTATCGCAGATTACTGTAACTGACTTGCGGGGGGGGGGGAGGGCTCCGTGACCTCTGTTCGGGGAGCACTTATACTCCCCCTCCCCACCCATTTGCGACGGGTCGACATTAGTTATATTTCACATGTAAGAATTCATCTTTCTAACGACATGTTTTCACCTTTCGCGATTTCTATATATCCAGATTTATGGTCTTCTTATTTTATGTGTGTGTGTGTGTGTGTGTGTGTGTGTGTGTGTGTGCTTGTATGTGTGTGTGTATGAAGTCCCTGTAAGGATGAGATGTTTATAACATAGATCCTATAAACCACTTAATGGGATGGGGCCTGCGATGCCCCTTTGTTTTAGCACCACCATAGCCGATAGTGCAATGGCCAAGGAGGAACCACGGAAAGGTATAGGTAGGTGACTGGACGCACCGGGAGTCGAACTCGTAACCTACACACCCTTGGCTACCTTTCCAAGGTTCTGATGTGCTTAGAGAGACGATGCTGATTTGTCGTTTATGGCAGATGGTTGTACGGGCCTTGTCATACAATGCAAATAAGACAGACATGTTCATGTTAATATTCAAAACTCATTAGGATAGTTTAAGTCATACTGTACTACAGTGACGAACCTAGAGATTTGGGGGCCCCGGGGGGTCTTGGCCTCTTTTGGGGGCCCTGCATTTTGACATTCGACATCATGACATGAGATAATATACTTAATATTTAATGTAAAAAAAATTTGGGGGCCCCCTCTTCAAGCTGGGGCCTGGGGGAATTTCGGACCCCCTCCCTAATTACGCCTCTGCTGCACTGTGATGTAAAAAGTTTTCCCTTTCTGAAAGCTGTAAAAAAAAGTACAGCTGTTATATAATTTTAAAAAAGAAAATGTCTAATTTGTCAAACTAGATCTTTTGTTATGAAACCATCCGTGACTTATCTGTACTAAACTGTCCCTTTAAACAAAACAAATAAATAAAATGAAGCAGAAGAAATCTATTTCGTGTCTTTCTCAATATCATCGCCAGAGACAAAAACGCGTTTTATTTACTTCTATACTTTTATATATTTCTCTTACCATTCATATATTATGTATGTTAAGCCTATTTGTATGGTGAATCTATATGTATAAGTATGTATACATGTTTGTGTGTGTATATATATATATATGTAACATTTATGCGGTGATGTGAACGTGAGCAGCCCTCCTTTCGCCACCACCGCGCGTGAGCAGCATCCCCTACTCGCGTACTGGACCTCACTCGTCTACACTGGCAGGTAGCAAACAGTGTCAGGCGAAGTAAAGACGACAAGGAAGGGTGGAGAGGGGGGTCGTCGTCGGGTGGTATGGGAGCGAGGGGCGAAGACAGGGTGAGTCGCCTCGCGCGAGGAGGTTTTATAACTAAAAAAGGGATGGAGGGGATGAGGGGTTGGAGGGGGGGGGCCCTACATGGTGTCGCTGTAAAGTCTCGCAACATTCTCGTGTCCGGGCACACACTGGATAGTCCTGGAGAAAAGCGTTAATTGTATAATCTCTGCTCGGGCCATGTACTGCTGTTGATTTATTTCGTCTGTGTGTGCGCGCGCGCGTGTGTTTGTGTGACCTTTGGTCCGATTGATGGAGAAATTTAGTCTATTCTTTGCATATTGAATAGAATCCTTTCCTCTCCATCCCCCCCCCCCACCCCACTGATTTAAATGGCTTTATGGAGAATGGCTTACTTCTGATAAATGGCTTTTTTCTGACTTAAGGTAAAAAGACAAATATTGGCATTTTGATTTTTAGTTAGTTAAAACATTTAGTCTGGCTTTGACTGGATGCATATTATTCTATTGCTTTTATTTTTTATGTTTAAAACTATAATAGAAAAATTTGATTCTGAGTACTTTCAGATTTAAATAATTAAAACAAGCAATTAAGCCTGTTCCATTCTGGACACAGGACGTGTTAGCGCATTTTCATGTTATGTATCAGTACGTTTGTTAGCTTTCAGTAAATATTTGTACATTTTGGAAATGTTTATAAATTCAATTGTGTAATGCATATATCTGTAAAAAAAATATTATAAAGACGTTTCTTCATATTTGAAAAAAAATTATTGTCTCTTAAATCTAACTACAAGTGGTTTGTGGTTACTGAAATAGGACTCATAATTGAAAACATTCGAAATTATAGTCATTTAATCGTCCGAAAACTCCGTCAATTGTTGCATAGCTCTGATACTTTCAATTAAACTCAGAACACAAGCTTACTATTTCATTTGAAACTACGTGCTGCAGTATTTCGCACCAAATGAATGGGTTATTGAACGTATAATATATAAGCCCCTTAGGAGCCCTGAAGCCCGGCCCTGAGAGGTCCTATCGCGAAATGAACTTTTGATGTACACATGGCAGGCCAAGACCTACAAAATGATATATACATCATGGGTCTAAGACTTATAGTTGCTGAGATATAGCGCTCCTTTATTAATATAGCTTATATAGTAAAAAACGGTACTAAGGCCCCTTTTACGGCCCTGAGAGGTCAGATCGCGAAATGGAAAAAAGTCATTTCTTGGCAGGCCAAGACCTACAAAATGATATATACATCATGGGTCTAGGACTTATGGTTGTTGAGATCTAGGGTGATGACGGACAGACAGACAAACAAAACGGGGACAATAGAGCATGAAAAATGAAAAATTGAATTAGTAAAAATTTATTTATGGCATTATTTTGTATGCATAAACTATTTGTCTAATAAAATCAAAAACATTGGTTAAAGAATTACACTTTTATAGTGTGTGACTAACAAGATATGAAGGCATATAGATACATCTATAGTAAAGTTCGATTTGACTAAACATCAGTATATATATATTTAGTCATTAGAACATAACATGTTATTAGAGAAACACAGTTTATAGTTGAACATCATATATCATGTTTGGGCAGAGGCGTAGCGAAGGATGGGCAAGGGAGGGCATCATGCCCCGGGCCCCACTCACAAAGGGGCGCCAAATGGTATATTTTACATATAATATTATATGGTTTTCGAATGGGGGGGGGGTGCGCTAAAAAGGTATTGTGCCCCGGGCGCGAGTTAAGATAGCTACGGCACTGTATTTGGGCTTGACATTTTTTACATTTCAACTACAAACTGTCATTTTATGACCACACAGTGACGTATTTGAATTATACTGTGTCATATTTGCACAATGCTTTGTCATATTTGCACAATACTGTGTCATATTTGCACAAAACTGTGTCATAATTGCACAATACTGTGTCATATTTAAAAAAAACAACAACATAAATTATAGTTTACATGATAAATAGACACTTGACCAATTGCATTGATACTGGACCAGAGTCCATTGATACTGGACCAGAATCCATTGATACTGGACCTGAATACATTTACACTGTATCAAATACATCGACACTGGACCAAATACATTGACATTTGACCTTATATACTGACGCTCGATTAAATACATTAACATATCGACACATGACCTAATATATTGACACCACTCCTTTGCAAATGATTTTTTTTCACATCGTTGGTTTTTTCCTGCCAAATCTGTTCAGGATATTGTAGTTTCCGTGGAAGTTTGATTTCAAAGGCGACCATCGACTGACTAATGCACCGCCCAATTATAGATGGTCGATAACTACCAGAGGAAGATTTTGGATACCTGCACGACAGCTATTAGCACGGCTCTGTTTATGCTGCTTCACTCAACCGATGAGTTCTTCCGATTTTTTGATGAAAATATTCGGCGCACGAATAGACACGTTGGAGGGTAGCACTGTACGAATAGCCACAGTCTTTAATTATAGCAAAGTGTTTTTTATGTCATTCATTATATAGATTTTTACTTCATTTCTGTTGAATGAAAAAAATAACACTTTATTCTATAAATAATTTGCCGACTTCACTTTTTGATGGAGAAAGTGTGACAATAGACCTGATAATATGGTTGTTTGAAAATTGCTTAGGGTGGGGGATGGGGCAGAAGGGGGGCTATTCAGTGGTACTATATATATATATTGGAGGACATAGAAATGATCAGTTCACCAATTCCTGTTGGGCGATTGGGAGAGATTTCCACGAACGATCTTATGGACAGTTAAGGAAAGAAGAAAATTACTTGTATTAATTTGAGAGCTGTATCTGTAAACCTCTGTTAAAAGTTAAAAAAACAAACAAACAAACAAATATTTTAATATCACAGAATATATCACCACAAAATGTATATCACCACAAAATGTATATCACCACAGGATATATCACCATAGAATGTATCACCACATAATGTATATCATTTTACTTTCATCCACCAAATCCTGGTAAACAGACCAAAGTGTTGTGTTTATAGTATGTAGAATTTTTGACTATTTATAAACTTTGAATGCGACGCTCGAACCAAATTGTTTTAGAAGCAAACAACTGCCAAGAAAAATGACGACCTCATGCTTGGCTGATCCGCGGTTTTTTTCGTCAATGCTGGACGACGGTGTCTGTAACACTGTCCATCTGTCTATTGTTTCAGAGAAGCTGACATTCACTCCGTGCTAGCAATGCCATTCATTAGGATGCTGCAGTTTAATATTTAATTTGGGGCTTGTTACATCGTTATCATCATTACTGCGACCCGCATGTAAGTAGAAGAGGACGTCATCAGCTGAGAACATAACAGATTTGCTTTATACTTGTCATAATTCTGTCATATTCTATGAAAAAATGTGTACACTAATTTGAAATAGGTGTTTTTAATGTAATAATTTCAGAACACAAAACAAGATATATGTTGAATTTTATAATAGTTCTTTTCGTACAATTATTTTACGTGATATATTGTGAAAAAAAAAATTTACGGACTCTTAAAACATTATTGATTTCATTTTTTTTTTTTTTTTTTGAAATTATAAAATATATTGTTATATATTTTGAATGTTTGCAACTTATTTAGTAGACTTCCAGACACTTGCGCACTCTCATCTTTCTTTCTCTCTCACACACTGGCACATTCCCATATACATGTATATCCTTTACTGCTTGAACTAGTCTATGTTATCTCAAACTGTTTGATCTGTGATCTTATAAACTACGACATCAGCGGTCCCCATCCTTTATCGCAGCTGTGCCCCAAAGGTGGCTAAAAGTATATCCGCGGGTGGTGCCCCCCTCACACGCAGAGTCGCGAATCAATGTACTTATTTTCATATTGGAATTTTATTACCTTTCTAATGTAATACTTAGACACGTGGTGTGTTGATGAGGCACGTGATGTGTGGATGTCGCGTTGTGTGTTGATGAGGCACGTGATGTGTGGATGTCACGCTGTGTGTGGATGGGTCACGCGGTGAGGTGATGAGTCACGCGGCGAACCGGTAACTTTTCTCAAGCTCCTTGTGGTTTCACACAAAAAAATCACGTGTCGCTGCGTACCACATTCATAATTTTTCCCGCACGCCTTGGTGCGTGGCACAACGGAACTTTTGTGTTTGTTTGTTTCGCCCTACCTTCATTCTATTGCATCGCGGGCATACATTTGATTCGAAAATAAAATTCTCATCGATGGTGAAGCTCGAGCCGTCGGGTCCTCAATCTTAATGACGTAACATTATTTATATTTTCTCAGGACTTAGATATGTTTATAAGAATATTTTAAATGTGTCCATTTTTATTTTTATGGTTTAAAATTACCGGTTGACAAAAAGGTCATAAAGAGATAAAAAAAAAAAAGCTAAGGACATGAACAATATACAACTATTCATAGCGAACTATGATTAGAATCTGGGCAACTTAAGTTGGTGAGAAATAAATGTGCACCGAAACCTGCGTCCAATTAAAACAAAAATATATTGTTTTATTTTTATTTTATACGGGGGTGTTCAGGCTTCAAGTGAAAACGAAATGACTCATAAAGAAACGCTTTGGTCATTATTTTTTAGAATAATTCTCTCAATGTGTAAAAGACCAAAATGTCATTATTGTCCGAGTTGAATAAGTAAATCAGCTCAGTTAAACACATACTGTTTTGTATGTGATGAATGAAGAACAGAGATCTAACAAAAATGTTTTTAAGATTACTTAACAGTAAAGAGGATAATTGTCCTTGTGATATTGATTATAAAATACGTTCATAAATGATCTGCTGTTCACAGAATACGCTTGAGTCTAGAAACGATCCATATGCATTGATACTTATCGAAGATTTGTTTACGTATACAATAGTATGGTAGGCTAGGACAACAATCAAATCGATCAGCTAAAAACATCATGAACGCCTTACTTTCAAGAATTTATGAATCGTGAATTTATTTTAGTCATTCGTCATTTAGTGATACATAACATATTTCTGACCTACCTACATACTTACCTACCAAATACCAACTGACATACCAACCGACACACCTACATACATAGTAATACTTATCTACCTACCTACTTAACTACCTACCTACATACCTACATACATAGTAATATTTACCTACCTACCTACTTAACTACCTATCTACTTAACTACCTACCAAACTACCAACAGACCTACATAATAGCAATACCTACCTACTTAACTACCTACCAACCTAACCTTCCTACATACCTACATACATAGTAATGCTTACATACTTACCCAGTGGCGTAGCGAGGGGTGGACAAGGAGGGCATCATGCCCCGGGCGCTCCTCACAAAGGGGCGCCGAATGGTATATTTTACATATAATATTATATGGTTTTCGGCTTGTGGGGGGGGGGGGGGTGGACGCTAAAAAGGTATTGTGCCCGGGCGCGAGCTAAGATCGCTACGCTACTGTACTTACCTACTTAGCTAACTACCTACTTAACTACCTACCAACCTACATACCTACATACATAGTAATACATACCTACCTACCTACCTACCTAACTACTAACAAACCTACCTACATACCTACACACCTACCAATATATTTGCATATCTACATACCTGTCTGTCCGCCTGTCTGTCTATATATTTGCCCGCCTTCGTATCTTCCTGCCTGTCTTTCACTTACCCATCTCCAAATGCGCGTATTCATTCATCTTTCGGTCTATCTATCTATCTATCTATCTATCTATCTATCTATCTATCTATCTATCTATCTATCTATCTATCTATCTATCTATCTATCTATCTATCTATCTGTCTATCTATCTATCTATCTATCTATCTATCTATCTATCTATCTATCTATCTATCTATCTATCTATCTATCTATCTATCTATCTATCTATCTATCTATCTGTCTATCTATTTATCTATCTATCTATCTATCTGTTTATCTATCTATTTATCTATCTATCTATCTATCTATCTGTCTATCTATCTATCTATCTATTTATCCGTTTGTCCGTTTCCCCTGTATGCATCTTAAGAGAACAAAGAAAGGGGATGACAAGTCCAGATTTACACTCCAGTTGTCTATCACCAGAACACGTGACCAGGTTCAAGACGTATCTGTTTCAAACCAGGAACCTCGGGGACGGAGTTCAATAACCTAACTTGTCAGAGGTGTAGTGGTGAAGGGGTGTTTTCAAGGGGCTTATTGCTAAACTCTTTCCACAATTCTCTACAGATCCCATCTTCTCGAGTTTAGAATGTTTGGAAGAAGTGTGTGTATGTCTGTGTATATGTTTATGTGCAAGTGTGTGTGTACAAGTGTGTGTGAATGTGTGTGAGAGTAGAAGTGGTTGCTTCAGATCTCTCTCTCTGTCTCTCTCTCTCTCTATCCCCCCCCCTCAAACTAGCCAATGATTAAGGGATGATTGATTCCTTCAGCATCGATGTCAGGGTTTATGTGCCGAACACTACGCTAAATGTCTTGGAGGGTGAGGGGGGGAGGAGTGGGCTTGTGCTCAACAGCAGCGTGAGTCGATGACAGACAAAGCTACTGCAGCAGCAATGTGATTTAAGAAACTCATCACGCACACACACACACACACGTACAAACACACAGAGATAGACACGATGATATTTCTCAAGATATATATATATATATATCTATATAGGGGTGCTAAGTTGAGGCGCTAATCCAAATAATATTATAACGCACATCTTATATGAGCAGAGGTGGCGTTCCTCTTGTATCTGACCTGATCCTTATGCTGCAGCATGACTTGCATGATGTGGGTTAACGGGGTTCGACCTCAGGCCAGCCCTAGTCACCTAACATGTGTTCCCGCCCCCCCCACCCCGTAGTGCCTTCATTTCTACATCGCTATCGGCTATGGTGGGGGATGAAAGAAAGACACAGCGATACCCGTCCCAGAAGTTGTTTATAGAATCTTAGAGTAAAACATCTTATCCTTTCAAGGAATTGTAAACTATTTTTAAAAATAAAAGCTATGTTACAGATTGTAAATTTCAGATAATTAAGAGCTACTCATACATACATAATACACGCACACAATGGTCTCAATAGTCTTAAATCAGAACTATACATATTTTAAAACCTTATTTTACGTAATTATTATTATAATATAGAACTGTAAATTATAGCCCGGAATCCATTAGTAAACAATTTTACACAGAAATCATGTTGTATTGGTCATAGGGGCGGAAATAGTGGACTGCGACCAGACTAAACATAAACAAACATTTCAAGCAACTTAAACTCACAATTTAAATTAGATTCGCCCGTTACTCGCGAAACTTACAGCAAGTCTTGTTGATTATCTGAGAGATCTTCTGTCTGCTGATCTGGGTCATCATACGTGTGTCTTCTGTCTGCTGACCTGGGTCATCATACGTGTGTCTTCTGTCTGCTGACCTGGGTCATCATACGTGTGTCTTCTGTCTGCTGACCTGGGTAATTAGTGTCTTCTGTCTGCTGACCTGGGTAATTAAACGTGTCTTCTGTTTTCTTTTTGAAGGCCTTATATTTGTCTCCATTTTGATTACCTGGGCATCATTTGTGTCTTCTGTCTGCTTACTGAGGCATCATATGTCTTCTGTCTGCTTACCTGGGCGTCATATGTCTTCTGTCTGCTTACCTGTGCATCATATGTGTCCTCTGTCTGCTTACCTGGGCATCCTATGTGCCTTATATTTGCATTCTGAGGCATCATATATGTCTTCTGTCTGCTCACCTGGGCATCATATGTGTCTTCTGTCTGCATACCTGGGGCATCATATGTGTCTTCCGTTTTGTCACTCATGCAGCAACAATTCAAACATCTATCGCCTGAGTGCATACAACTTTCTCACGTATTTGTCTGTGTAATGCATTGGATTGACTTGCATTTAACGATATGTTGTGATGATAGCGATGTGATGTGGATATTAGGGGTGGGGGGGCGGGGGTCGGGGGATGCATTAATGAACCATGACCTTTAGGAGGCGGTACATTTGGCCTGAAGGCAGGCGGGGAAAATTGAAGTGTGGTCCGGGCAGTTGATGTAGTAGTAGAGGTCTGTCGGTATGGGTTTAAGACTCTGTGCGTGTGTGTGTGTGAGAAAGAGAGAAAGAGTTTTTACGGGTGTGGATTGCAGCTTTGCTAGGGGAGGGAGGGACAGGGTGAGTATTACTTAACGACATGGTCCAGTTCAGTTAGTGAGACCTACGTGCAATGGCATTAGACACCCCCTCCATCCCCACCCCCCGACCAACACAACACTACAGTTGGTCCGATGCGATAGTTGGCCATACACAGAAGATAACCCAGGTCGACTTGTTCGATCAATGAGAAAGTGCCTGATCAATAAAACATATCTACCTGACGGTACACACACACATACACACACATACACACACACACACACATACACACACATCTTGAAGTAAACAGACAGGGACAGATTTATTTGTCTTGTAATAAACGACCTTGACGTTGTATTTATTTGGATAAAACAGAGATACAATTTTGTTTGTTCCACGAAGCAGCAATGCTGAGCAAATTAATCATTTATTTACAATCAAAAGTCGACAAGTCTTTGGCGCAAAATTTTAAGCATTAAAAAACAAATCAAACACATTAAAACAGGATTCGCATCCATCCCTGGTGTGGACGTGCCCCACTTTCACAAATCGGAACAGCGCCAGAGCTCTATAAACTATCTTCTCCTAGAGCAGCAAGCGCATTGCAAACACCAGTGTTGTTATCAAAACCCACTGTTCATCGCCCAGCGCACACAGACATTACAAACAAGCGCACAAGTATCATTTTGTCGGCCCATATCCCGTTATGTTGTGCACACAATTAAAATGTTCTTCTATCTTTTGCAGCACACAGCCAATATCTTTTGCAGCACACAACCATTATATTTTGCAGCACACAATCAATAGCTTTTGCAGCACACAGCCAATATCTTTTGCAGCACACAGCCAATATCTTTTGCAGCACACAGCCAATATCTTTTGAAGCACACAGCAAATATATTTTGCAGCACACAGCCAATATCTTTTGCAGCACACATCCTTCGGAGAATCAGATGAAACACAGCTAAAAACGTTTATTTTATGACCAATTATTTATATCACGTAGTCGGGGGATCCAGGTGTCTGATAATTGCTGATAGGCGAGAAGTGAACTACATGGATACGGAGAGAGAGAGAGAGAGACAGACAGACAGACAGACAGAGATAGAGAGAGAGAGACAGACAGACAGAGAGAAAGAGAGAGAGACAGACAGACAGACAGACAGAGAGACAGACAGAGAGAGTCAGACAGAGAGACAGACAGAGAGGCAGACAGAGAGACAAACAGAGAGAGACAGACAGACAGAGAGACAAAGAGAGAGAGAGAGACAGACAGACAGACAGAGAGATAGAGAGTAACGTAATTAGAATGAATTGTGAATGTGAGTTTGAAGGGGAAAGACTTCAGTTCCAAATGTGGAAATAGTTCATTTTTTTGAAGGGGAAATAGTTCAGTGTTTAAGAAACTGAAACATATCACACCGGCGATTAGTTTAATATAACTCTTAACGTAAGTCTAATGTTTACACAAAGTTACACAATTGTTATGTTAAACTTGAACAGAAAATAATGAATAAGTTTATCTGTAAATAATGTATAGGTAAAACTAATAAAAACAATTTGCACTAAAAGTAAGAAAAAAAAATTATCAGTAAAATTAAACAATTTAAAAAAAATATTTTTATGTAAACTCAAAATGAGTCAAAATGAAATTACGTTTTAGAATTATTTTAATAAAATTGTTCTACTTTCCAAACATCGACTACAGTTAGTTCAGCTCTATTGGAGAGTTGTACACAATAATCAATGACGCAATGAGGATTTTTTTTTGTCCAACACGTTTATTTTCGTTTTCATCTTTTGTTACACAAGATTTCTAAAGACAGAATTAGGTCAACTGTTAAAAGTTCAGAGTCTGGTTTGACTGCTGCTGAAACTGAGTTTAAAAATGTCGCCGACTAATGACAGTAGCTTAGAAGGTCAAAAAAATACTTCTTTTGAAATTAAGAATGATCACGCGCTCTAGTAACAGATGATAACTCCATGAAATATGATGAAGTTCAAAGTGAACCTAATAAAATATACTCTATATTCCAATGGTGATCATGGATCAGGTCAATGAAATCCACATAACGGTTTTTTAAATAGTTAAAAAAAAACTTAAACAATGAGCCACGTTATGTGGTAAATATAATAATTGCAGTATATATTTTCTCATAGGCCAAAACAGATTACCATTATGTTCTATAGAATGTCGATCATGTTGATCGTACAAAGAGTTTTTTTTTCAAACAGTACATACATGTAGAATAAAGCAGTGATAAAGCGGTCCAGCGGTGTTTGTGTGTGGGCTCGCTCAGCGAATGACAGGTTAGGGTTTGAATCTCAGCGACGTGCGAGATTTTAGATTAATTGTTTCTATCTGTTAATCATTCTTTCAGTGTCTGTCTAGTATAGTTCCCTTGACTCCTTCATTACAGAAGTCATCTGTTTCAGTGTGTGTGAGGATGAGATGAAATCTCTTAGATCCTATAAACCACTAATGGGACGGTTTTTATGGGACCCTTCTTTCACCCCTACCATAGCCGATTGTGCGATGGCCATGGAGGCACCACGGGAGATATAGCGAGGACTTTAGCCATGACCTGAGAAATTTCCTTGGTCCTCAACGGAGATCGAACCAGGTACCTTCAGGTCGACAGTCGAGCGCTTTACCGCAAGACCATCTGTCCCTCATATGTTTCAGTAGCCACAGCAGATTGAGGGATTGTATGGCTAGCACAACGCCCAGCCTCATTTACTCCCCCAAAGCATATGTCAGGTACCCATTTAAAGCTTTGGTGGATTTGGGAACTTCTACCGGGACCTGTAAAAAATCCCGAAGTTCTCACTAAGGTTCGAATCCGGGACTACTCGGTCGACAGTCGAGCGCTGTACATCTATCGACCAGCCGGTCGGTCTATTCTTGTATAATTCATTCATTCAACCGATCAACAAACCGATATATTCTTCCTATCTGTCTGTCTGTAAGAAGTAAATCTATTTTCTTGGCCTGTTTCTTTATGTCCTCCTAACTGTGCCAGGGTCTCTTTGTATAAATATATTTCACAGAAAATGAGACCTACAGATCTGAATAAAAATGAAGATTATTTTCAATATATAGAACAACTTGTTTTTTTTTTTGTTTTAATAAATAACTCAGCCTATATTTCTGTGAATAGGTTACAGTGACATTAGATTGTTTCTATTTCAAGCAGAATCGTGCAGCCATCGAGTCGTCTCACAATTTACATATCTAATCTATGACCTCTGCGGAAGACAGTGCTTCTTGGTTCGTGGTAAACGTTCTTCATCGCTAGCGATCGCAGTAGGGAAGCATGCTTTAAGACATGCTTGGGGGGGGGGAGGGGAGGGAAGGGAGCAGACCCCCCCGAGAGAGGGGGGTGGGTCAGTGGGACAAATGCCCATGGGCCCGGCGAGTTTTAGGGAGCCCGGACTGAGCTGGTCAATCAACTTTTGAAAATATTATCAGCACAGGGGGCCCGTGACAGCCCTGCACAGGGGCCCGAAATTTCTGTCGGTGGGCCTGGAAGGGAGGTTAGGGGGGCAATGTAGATGTACAGATAAGTGCATAAAAAAAACTCAACTTGGACATTGTTTACACTTTTAATAAGGTATCATTATATCTCAACAAAAAACAAGCAATTAAGCCTGTTCCATTCTGGACACAGGACGTGTTAGCGCATTTTCTTGTTATGTATCAGTACGTATGTTACTTTCAGTAAATATTTGTAAATTTTGGAAATGTTTATAAATTCAATTGTGTAATGCATATATCTGTAAAAAATATTATAAAGACGTTTCTTCATATTTGAAAAAAAATTATTGTCTTTTAAATCTAACTACAAGTGGTTTGTGGTTACTGAAATAGGACTCATAATTGAAAACATACGAAATTATAGTCATTTAATCGTCCGAAAACTCCGTCAATTGTTGCATAGCTCTGATACTTTCAATTAAACTCAGAACACAAGCTTACTATTTCATTTGATGAGTTTCTTAATAAATCTTGGTGAAACTACGTGCTGCAGTATTTCGCACCAAATGAATGGGTTATTGAACGTACAAGGTGTATATATAATATATAAGCCCCTTAGGAGCCCTGAAGCCCGGCCCTCAGAGGTCCTATCGCAAAATGGACTTTTGATGTACACTTGGCAGGCCAAGACCTACAAAATGATATATACATCATGGATCTAGGACTTATGGTTGTTGAGATATAGGCGCTCTTTATTAATATAGCTTATATAGCAAAAACGGTACTAAGCCCCCTTTTACGGCCCTGAGAGGTCAGATCGCGAAATGGAAAAAAGTCATTTCTTGGCAGGCCAAGACCTACAAAATGATATATACATCATGGGTCTAGGACTTATGGTTGTTGAGATCTAGGGTGATGACGGACAGACGGACAGACAGACAAAACGGGGACAATAGAGCGTTTTTTTTCGAAAATGCTCTAAAAATCTTGATTGTTTTTGTTTTGTTTCAGGAAGTTGGCATGAGTGAGATAGAGATAAAATTACAAACAACAAAACAAAATGCGGACAAGTAAAATAAGCGACACAATTCCGGATTGATGCACCGATAGATACACCCATAGATATCTTTGGATACACCATTATAGCGATGATAATAATATAAGTTGAGTTACTTCAAATTCTTTGGGGTTCGTATTATCATGCGAGATTTTACACACTAAACATTGCGACCATTGGCTATCTCTGGTTAGAAATAAAGACATAATGGGATATCTTGAAATAGGCTTTGCGCCGGTCAGTATAGGGGTCAGTTAAAGACCGGAATGTACTAAGGGTCTCTAAGGGGAGATAAATCTTTTTTTCAAACTGACACGTGGCCAGAGTCGCCCTCTTCGCTGTACTCAGGTGGAGTTATCTCTCCACTTCTCTCTCTCCATTAAAAAGTATACAGTACCACATACATAAAGCACTAGATCGCTCGAGTCTCTCATTATGCATGTTGTTGATTACAGGCCTTTTTACTTCCGATGTCATTAGCTACCAACCTAACTCAATACATCTTTTTTATCTCTCTCTCTGGTTTAATTACTCACGTGGCCCAATAGTTAAATATATATATATATATATATATATATTACTAATAACGATTATATATTGATTACAACTTTCTTTAAAAAAAAGTCAGGAGACCAACATAGAGAAAGCGGCCAGTAACCAGTGCTCGATTTACTGCCGGGGATGCCGGGGATATCCCCGGCACTAAGGACTGTCATACCCGGAACTGCTTTAATTAATTTCATCCCTGCCGGAGATGACATTTAACCCCGGCTCTGCGGAATTTTTTTTTTATTCCCGGCACTGATTTTTCTTAAGGTTAGCCTAAAGTAGGGAATTGATTTTATAGTATTACTACAAATATTAGATGAAAAACACAGACAAAATCAGCTGATTTGAAGTACGCAACACTATTTCTGCTAAAAAACTCTGTAAAAAACACTCGTCCGGTTGTTTGCAGATAGTTTTATGTAAAGCAAACTGGCGAAAAAAATTCTGAAGAACTTATGTTGTATGGAGATCATGAAATTATAGAACTTCGCAAATTTTTAAAAATTGAATCATGTCATACTTCAGCCATAGTACACCAATTTTGCATGTGCCGCTTCAAATTTGTTTGAATCAACCTGAACTATGTTAATTAAGATTCACCAAATTTTCTATTATTTTCGTTGGTTTTGTCTAAGATGAAAATCGAAGACCCTATGAAAATAAATTAGTTATTTGTCCATGGTTTGTAAATTGAAGATCCTAAAAAAATTGTTGGCATCTCACCGCCGCTGTGGATGCTGTGGAAATCCCCGGCACTAATAATTGTCATCCCCGGCTCTGCTTTAGATTTTTTCATCCCCGTCGGGGATGAGATTTATCCCCGGCTCTGCAGAAAATTTTGTTCATCCCCGGCACTGGTTTTTTCTTAAATCGAGCACTGCCAGTAACTGCTAATAACTAGAGTGTAGTTCGAAACAGCAGCATGGTACTGCCATGCACAGAATCCACTCAATTGAAATGCCAAGTATCAACAATGCAGCTCAAAACAGCAACACGACACTCCAAAGTACACAATCCACTCAGTTATGTCTGTATTCATATAATTATATATAAAAAAGTACAATTTTATTTACAAAGCACAACTTCCTTTACGACAATTATTGATCAGAGTAATTCCCCCCCCCCCCCTCAATGGCCAACAAAGACTGAGCATAGTCGTAGGCATGCTCGTCCGTGTGTTTTGTTAAAGGAATTTATTTATTTTTTTTCAAAATACACATTCAGAATTAATTAATGATCACCTCAGTTTACACACAGATACATTAAGTGATTAAGAAATTATTTTTTTTGTTTAAGTTGAACTCGCTTACAGAGGTCAACTTATTACTTAGAAATGGTGAATGACGTAACAGTGCTCGCATTGGATATTCCCGATAAATCCACTTAATGTCTTTTTCACTAAGACACGATCCAGGAAAAGAAGAACAAAAAAAAAATGACTTTATACATACACTTATTTAAAATTTCTCTTTTTTTTTCATCCCCCCCCCTCCTTTATAGACGATAGAGCTTTTATAGTTGAAAAACTTTTTAACAAGGAAGTTTAAATTTTTTTTTTTTTTAAAATAAAGTGGCATATAGAAATTGTAGTACATCAAGAGAACACAAAAGTTTGAAGTGGATAAAATTCTAGGAAAAAAAAAAACTTTACAACAGATGTATAACGTGAGCTTGATTGGTTCAGAAAGTATGTCACTGGATATTTTTTTTATTTTTCATTGATGTGAGTACATTGTCGGTTATGAAGAACTGTAATTGACGTCTGCTGAAAGTGTTTATGTTTTGAGTGAAATGTTACTGGAAGGATGGTGGGGTTGGGGTGTGATTGAAAAAGTGTGTTTAGACAACAACTTGAAAAAAAAAAGCAAAAAAAAAACGAATGAGAAGTGTAGATGACAGGATTTAGTTTATTTGGGTGTAGATCTGACATAAGGTGTCATGTCATAAGGTGTCATGTCGTAAGGTGTCATGTCAGAGGATGTCACCCTATATGACAATTTCAACACCCAAGTAATACTTTATACAACTTTATTGATTATTCTCCCGTCGCCCTCACGACCACCCGGCCATTTTGTGTTTAGGCTTGGTTGATTAACTCCGGACTGATGTTTCTACCGCGTCTTGTGTCAAGTTAGTTATTTCACCCTGGATCGAGCAGGTCGGCGGATCAAACCCTTTATCTCATAAACGTATGTACACATTTACATCAATGACTTGATAATTTATTCGATTAATATTTTTTTTTAAAATTATTTCTATATCCATAAGTGTGTTTTTATTAATGATTGATCATATAAGATATTAGCAGACGACAATGATGTCATTTACCAATCAAATTTTTTGGCTATCTTTAATGATACATAAACAAGATGCATGTTTTTATAACATAAATCCTCACATCAACAAGTTAATTAATATCTTTAATAAAAAATATTTCTACCTCATAACAACTCATATAAAGATGTGATATTCAAATGACATACAGTTAAAAGCAGTGTGTGTGAAGTCCCTGTAAGGATGAGATGAAATCTCTTAGATCCTATATACTCTAATGGGACGATTTTTATGGTGCCCTTCTTTCATCCCCACCATAGCCGATTGTGCAACAGTCATGGAGGCACCGCGAGAGACATAAGCGGGGGACTTTAGCCATGACCTGAAATATCCTCACCAGTCCGTCCCACAGTCATACGCAGTAGGATGTCTCATTTCCCGGCGTTTGGCTTATCTTGGGATAAATAAAAAAGGTTCGCATCCTGGGATAGCGGGGAAAATACTTTCCGGGATATCCCGGGACAAGAGATTTTTTCCCGGGATGTGTTTAATGAGCTTGATTTCGACCGGTATCCAGGGATTGAACCTCTAATAAGTAATGTATCCAAGTAACAACGTATGTTTTAGCACGGGCGAATCAGATAGTATTGACAACTCCTCGCCCCAGGTCTTCAGTATTGCACACAAACAACTAAAACCTATTGGTGCAACAAGGTCAGTTCAGCACTGAATATATTCATGTATTTCAACAAACAAACAATAAAAAAAAAAAATTCACCAAATACACAATGCCCCCCCCCTTTTTCCCTCCGAATCTTTATTAAAGATAACACTTTAAAACGAAGCTCTCTGAATAGATGCTTTTAAATGACCGCATTACGTCCCAACTAGCCGTGGCTAATGTAACGCTCGATGAACCTCCAGGTTATATACACACACACACACCTAGTACCTGGACCATCGCTTGATAACTTCATTCATTCCGATCGCGCAATCCACCAATCCAGTGCCCACATTATCTCACGTAAGATTTCACCGCACCTTGTCATGTTTGAAAGTAGGTCATGTGAGGCTAATGTAGTTAAGAATGAGATCAATTTTCTAAGCCAACGTACTTTTTTGAAAAAAAAAAAAAATTCTTCATAATAAAATCTAAATTGAACCAGTGGCTGTGTATATCTTACGTGATCTGGAACTAAAGAGCTTTCAAAACTCTTACCAACGTGAATTGTGGACACCACTAGCTATCAAAAGATTCATCACAGTTCCAAAAAAATAAAAAATAAAAATGGACCATTGCATAATACTGAATTATTGAAAATGTTTATTTCTGTTCATTAAACTGAGTAAATTAATTAATTCACTGCATGCTTGTGTTTTGAAATCTTTCTCTTCATTTTTTTTAGATAAAATAAAGACACCGAAATGTAAAATAAAGACGCCTAAGTGTAAAATAAAGACACCGAAATATAAAATAAAGACGCCTAAGTGTAAAATAAAGACACCGAAATCTAAAAAAAAAAACGGCAACTTTATGTAAAATAAAGACACTTACATGCTTTTAGAATGCGCAGAGCCGGTGCTAGGCCTAGTAAACCGATAGTTCCTAATTGGGCTTCGCCAGTTATAGGACCCCTCGCTAAAGTGTTGGGATCCAGGCTTTCAAGAAGACACAAAGATTGCAAAAAAAAAAAAAAATTAACCAATCGCGTCACGCGCATCCTAGGGCCGACCCTGATGATGTATGTTTACAAAAGTAAACCCAGAGGCGTACTTAGAGTGGGGGGACGGGGGTCCAATACTAAAGTCCCCCCGGGCCCCAGCTTAAGGGGGCTCCAACATTTTTTTTTCTAGCTTATACATTAAGTACATTATCTCATGTCATGGTGTCGAATGTCAAAATGCAGGGGCTCTCAAACAGGTCAAGCCCCTCGGGCCCCCAAATTCCTAGGTTCGGCACTGTGTATACCGAAACATATAGAAAACATATGCCTGGGGTGCCCTTAAAGTCTATGGGCAGCTAGGTGGCGCTTTGGTAGTGAGTCTGAGATGCACGCAGTACAATACGGGCGCGAGTCCCAGCAGTCCATTTAGCTACCTATGTCTCCCGTAGTGCCTGTCTTGCCAATGCACACTTTAACCATGGTGGGGTGGGGAGGAGAGAAGAGCCTTATTTAAAAGAGACATTTGCGGTGTAAATGATGAGACGAATATGTCATCTTTACATGGACTTTTAAAATGACCATCTTTTGATATACCACACCGGGTGGATTGGAATTTATAACTAGGATTTTTAAAAAAAAACAAGTTAAAACAAACAGAAATATAAACCAATGTATTTTGTATTTTAGGTCATTGTATAAGCTAATCTTATGAGGTCAAATGTTACGCATTTGAGTGGGACGGATGGCCGAATAGGTTAGATACTCGACTGTTGAGCTGAGAGTCGTGGGTTCGAACCTTGTTGAGAACCATGGGAATTTTCCCAGGTAAAAATCGGTACAAAATCGTCCCACAAGTCCACCCAGCTTTAAATGGGTACCTTACTTTAAGTTGGGGAAGTAAAGGCGGCTGGGCGTTGTGCTAACCACACAATCCCTTCATATGCCGAGGTTATAGAAACAGATGAATTCTACACTTCATCTGCCCCGATGGCCCCGTTAGGGCTAAGGGAACTTTAAGTTACGCATTTGACCATTCGTCATTTACTGGCTTATTGCTCGGTTTTAAAACGACAAAGTAAAAAAAAATAATAATAGCCTCAATTACTGTAAACATTGTTTAGTTTCTAATATTTTAACATTCCTGTTAACATTATTACTTGTTATCACCACAGATAATTGAACATCTTTCAATCTCTTATTTGTTCAAAAATATCTTTACTTAAATCTTTTAATTAATTTTTACCTTCTGTCCTCAAATATTGTAACCCCTTTTTTCAGACCCGTTCTAATTTAGCTAAAAGGTTTGAATTCGGCCACACATGTAAATTCAAAATGACAATACAAGATATTAGTCATTTCGAATCCATGATTTAACATCTTGTAGAATTTCGAAGCCAAGTATTTTTTTCAGAAATGTTTATAATTGAGGGAAAAAAAAAAGGACGGACATTAAGAAGTCAAAATAAATACGTAGCAAAGAGTGAGTGGTTACAATATACTAAACTAAATATCATGTCTTTATATTAATGATATGTAGCGATAAATAAATAAAGATTCTGTTAACATAGATGGACACCCACGCTTTTATTTTGAATAACGATAATTTATATAAATATTTGGATGATACAATAAACTTTTTAAATTTTTTATTTTGCATTTCATTTCAAATGAAAGCTTATTTTCATAAATGTTTTATTTTCTTGCCTGTTTATTATTCGCTAAAGGCAGCGGCTACGGATACGTAAAAACGTACTCCGTATTTTTTTTTCTTCGGGGTACGTAAAAAGATGTGCGTATTTTTTTAGCGATATGATGCTAACCCTAACCCTTTTTTTTCAGATAGCGATATGATGCTATCCCTAACCCTATCCCTAACCCTAACCCCTTATCCCTAACCCTAACCCCCTATCCCTAACCCTAACCCTAACCCTTTTTTTTTCATAATGTAATAAAACAAAAAAATATGCGCTAAATTAGTATCTATTATTCTGAAAAAAAAAAGTTTGACAAAAAAAAATTTCTCTGACGGGATTTGAATCCACACTTAGTCGGCCAAATCAGTCACGGCCAAGCGTGCAACCGACTGTGATAGCGAGCCATACAAACATAGCCTCAATTTTTAATAGTTTATGTTTTCCATTCCAAAGTCTATTTCCGTACCCGCACGTACTCCGAAGAAAAAAAATACGGAGTGCGTTTTTACGTACCCGTAGCTTATGCCTTCGCTAAATGAGATGATTATTTTTTATTCTGCTCTTATAAAAATCTCTTTAAAGCCGTTGTATTTGTGTGTGTGCGTGTGCGTGTGTGTGTGTGCACACTTCTTAGTGAGGAATCTAAAACAACGCTATTATCTTGATGCATTCTGTGTTACAATAGATACAACGGTGATGATCGTGGGATAGGGCGGGGGGGGGGGGAGGGCGAGGAAAGGTACACTCTACTCTTCTCCTCCCCCCCTCCTCTTTGTTTATACTAAACAATAATAACAATACAACTACTGGGCTTAATGTAAAAAAGAAAATCCAATCCGGCAATTTATTATTTATTTATTTATTGTTTTCGCTGACCTTGAATATGCGGGTGTTAATAGTTATTTATAAATGTGAAAAGTCGAGATCTGAAACCAAGCCATTAACTGGATGCATTTTGCATCAGAATGAAATTAAGTGGGAGCAGACTGGATGCAAGTATATGTGTGCGGTTATGTGTGAGCGTGTGTGCGTGTCTAAAGGTGTTTGCAATAACTGCTTCTCGCTTTTAGCTTAAATTTAAATAACGGAAAAAAAACCGTTGAAGCATCGGTTAAGTCTATTGTCATAGATCTAGTCCTACATGTCATTCGTCATAGATCTAGTCCTACATGTCTTGTTGTGTGGCCTCTGGTGTTGCTTTGATGATTGTTGACAGTTTGTTGGTTAGCTGTTGATGGCTCCAGTTTGTTTTGCTTGACACCCAGATACTCACACCTCATCCACAACATGTCTGGGGAGTGGGGCGTAAGTGGGAGGGAGGGAGAGAGAGAGGGGGCGGGGGGAGAGAGAGCTCATGGCCTTTGGTCAATAATTGATGATCCAACATGACTTTAGACCTGTCAACCATGTCAGGAACAATTTACGCGACTGTCATCGAGGCAATTTGTCGTCTGTCATGTTTTCAGGGACGTCGTCTGGCTATTTTTAGAAGGAGCTTCCCCCACCCCCCTTTTCAACTATTATGCCTTGGCCGGTCATGACAATCAGACATCTATATTTTAGGATTGAACAGTGTCTGTCCAAAATCTCATTTTTTTTAACCGCACAGTAAACATCTATTGACATCAATCTGACCATTAAGAACTATTTCCATCTTTATTTTATATCGTTTAATTTCATTATGAGATTTTAATTCGTTTATTTTTTAAGGATGTCAGTATTGCGAGGTGTTTTTTTTTATTAACTTTTAGCAATGTAACAGCTGAATTCAAAATGAATAGATTCAGGTGGATAGGGCACATTGAAAGAATGGAAAACAACAGAGGTCCAAAAGCAATATATAAGGCAACACCAAAAGAGAATAGGCCTAAAGAATAGACCAAGAAGCAGATGGTTGGAGGAAGTGGAGAAAGACCTTAAAGCCATAGGAGTGAGAGAGGAGGAGGAAGAAGAAGACCATGGATCGGGAAAAGTGGAGAAGAGTAGTATGGCAGGTCCAGGGCCCTAAATGGGGCAGTAGAGCCAAAAGGAAGAAGAAGAATGTGACAACATCCATACACAACATTAATACACAAAGTCGACTCCAGATGAAAGGAACTGTAATAACATTTACTTCTTCAATATATTTACATGAACATGAGCTGACATATAATGTGAAACTCGGGAGTGGTACAATAACTACTGTCCAGATACTGTCTAGATACTGTCTAGATATTGTCTAGATACAAGCTTACAACATCCATCCGCATTCTTTCTTCGATGTCCAAAGCACAACTGCCGTAATAGAACAAGTGGTCCCATGCTAGTAATAAAAAGCCTGTGGCAATATAGTGTTAAAAATATTAAATGTCGTATACGTCATTCCTATCAGAATGAAATGGGTTAAATCTAGACCCAGGGCCGCTTTATCATATACTGTGCCTAGGGCCTACGGACTTTTCAAGGGCCTACGAAAGCCAGAATGGCAAATAAGTTCCGGTGCATTCTTGAAAAAATATTACAAAATGAAATCGGGAAGGGCCTACGACTTTGAAAGTGCCTAGGGCCTACGACTTTGATAGTGCCTAGGGCCTACGATGACTTTAAAACGGCCCTGTTTAGACCTGTCTTTTATTTAATGTAGGCAGCCCAGTTCTTTCACTGACGTCATCCCAATGCATGATAATACTTGTGATGATATGCTAATTGCATTTAATATTTTTAACACTATATTGTCACAGGCTTTTATTACTAGCATGAAAGAAAAAGAATAATACTTTTAAACCTCGGTTTACGTACATTATTCATTTCACAGAGTAGCGCTTCATTCAAAACACTCGCATATCAAAGCAGAGTTCTTGATAAGAAAAATAATAACATCTCCAGGAAAAAAAACAACCAAAATTACTCTTCTGGTTAACAAATGAATGTCGGTACATTTTACATTTTTGTTATGTGAGGTGATCGAATTTAATCTTTTGTGTTAGGCGTAATTCGAAGCTGCTTACATAATATAATCGATGCTGTCTCTTTGACCGTCATAATGTTTGCATGTGTGTGTGGCGTTAACACTAGTTACAGTGACATTTTTATTTGATATAATTCGGCACAGATTTGTGTTCAAACAGATTGATCGCTTTTTACACAGCAACACTCTACCCGGATGGTGTTTCTAAATATTTAACCAACTGCATTGTTCTTATTTTAAATCAAGGATTTCTCACTTCTATATCTTCTTTGGGTACGGGGTTAGGGAGGGGCTAAATTCGCTGTTACAAACAGTCACAACAGTCAGATTAGTCAAATTAGTCACAACAGTCAAAACAGTCACAACAGTCACAACAGGCAAAACAAACACTACAGTCACATTAGTTACAACAGTCACAACAGTCACACTCTGAAATAAATACATAGAATTATGTGAATTCTCTGTACGTATTCGCGATGGTAATATAAAGAGGAAATGTGTGAGAAAATATAAATAACTAATAGGACGATTTTAGCAGCGCCGCTTCTTTCATCCCCACCCCACAGCCGATAACGTAACGTCCAAGGTGGCCCCACGGGGGACCTGGAGGGAACTTTCAACAGGACCTAATAAAACTGCCTTACTTCTCACCGAAGATCAAACCTTGACACTCAAGTCGACAATCGAACGCTTTACCTCCACGCAATGCGCCCCCCCCCTCCAATCTTCTAATGGATATATTCTCATTTTCCAATGACTTCGCTTGGTCTAAACAAAGCACTAGTTATATGGCATAGAACTGTTTCCTATTATGTTAATGTTACCTAACTGTAATTACAAAATAAAAGCAACATTTGTTAAAGTTTATCTTTTTAATTTTTACCTTTCGGACTTTAATACCAGTTCTTTATCGTATCTGTTCTTTATCGTATCTGTTCTTTAACGTATTAGTTCTTTATTGGACATAAATAAAATTAAATAATGTCCATCCCAAAAAAAAAAATGAAAATAGTCGATGTAAAACAGACAAACAAGCCAACAAGCCAATTTTGACTATCACACATTAAAGCAACAGTCTATGTCATATATTAAATCATATCAACTCAGGCCCGTAGCGTGTTGGGCCTCCCCCGTGTTTTGTCTGGTCCCCTCTGCTTGTTTGCTCTACTTAGTAAAATGTATTACCCGCCCCCCCACCCCCGCTATTGCCTGGCCCCTGCTCCCTGCTGTACAATTTTCTCGCTGCGGGGCCGTATCAGCTGTATCGATCATCATCTACAAATGATGATGTGCAATATTGGCTCATGATTCTGATCAAGTGCAGATCAAATGAACTCACCAGACATTTCAAAATGTATCGTCACTTGAAAAAAACAAAAAAAAACATGACGGCTGCTCTAATACTTTGAATTCTATAAATAGCTACAAATTTTTTTTTTGGTCTAATTTTCCCCTAGCCAATCAAATGACTTGGCTGAAGGCTACTGCCGGGCACTCTTGAAGGTTTCATAAAATTAGCAAAATTTCTGAAAATTATTGGTATACCCAGTGGTCATTTCTACTCAATGTCCGATGGCTCCATTTCTCAAAGTGTTTTATTATTATTTATTTATATTTTTTCGGGAAAGAGTTCGTGATTGTGTATGAACGTAAAGAGGGAAGTAAATTAAAGTTTATATCGTTGTCAACTTAATACATCCTTGGTGAAATGTAGAATACACTTTTAAAGAGGGATAAAAATATAAAATAGACCTCGTGATAGTTTGAAATGGGTGTGAAATTAAAACACATATACAAACAAACAATGTAACAAACATGATTGCATGTATGCATATGTATGTATGTATGTATGTGTGTGTGTGTATGTTTGAATGTATGTATGTATGTATGTATGTGTGTGTGTGTGTATGTATGTATGTGTGTGTGTATGTTATGTATGTATGTATGTATGTATATAAGTATGTATGTATGTATGTATGTATGTATGTATGTATGTATGTATGTATGTATGTATGTATGTATATAAGTATGTATGTATGTATGTATGTATGTATGTATGTATGTATATATGTATGTTTGTATGTATTTGTATACTTCTTTCTATTTATCACTCTATCCTACTATCTATCGAAATATTATCTGTTACTCTTTCTTTCAGTCAGTCGATCTATATTATTTCTCTCTCTCTCTCACTCCCTCTCTCTCTCTCTCTCTCTCGCTCTCACTCCCTCTCTCTCTCACTCCCCCTCTCTCTCTCTCACCCTCTCTCTCTCTCTCTCTCGCTCTCACTCCCTCTCTCTCTCTCTCACTCCCTCTCTCTCTCTCGCTCTCACTCCCTCTCTCTCTCTCTCACTCCCTCTCTCTCTCACTCCCTCTCTCTCTCCCTCTCTCACTCACCCTCTCTCTCTCACCCCCTCTCTCTCTCTTTCTCTCTCTCTCACTCCCTCTCTCTCTCTCTCTCTCGCTCTTACTCCCTCTCTCTCTCACTCCCTCTCTCTCTCTCTCACTCCCTCTCTCTCTCTCTCTCTCTCTTTCTCTCTCTCTGTGTACATTATTCACTTACTTGCCTATGTAAACATATTTAAAGCTTTGATAATGTTTTCCCTAATTTCATTTGTTACCGTTTTTTTTTCATTCCACAACCGTCCAAGTCCATTCATAGTTTCCATTGGCTCAGAACTAGGAACTATAACTCTGTTAACTAATTTACTTAAAAAAAAACAAAATATTTGAAAACTTCAGTTTGCAATGAAATGATAACCACACACGAAAGAAATGACTTCAAAGTTATTTTTATCATTAATGATTTACTTGTCTGGCAACTATACATATACATACATATTCTATATATTATATATATAAACTTCACACGGCGTAACATTGTAATGTTTTCTCTTACAAACATTTTGGTCGAAGAGTTTCAATCATTCGTCCACCAAGTGTCCAGCTGGATCTCAGGTTAAGGTTGATGACCTAGGCGTTTCCCGCGAGTGCCAAGTGGACACAGTCTGTGATAAATGGGTAAATTAAGCGCTGGGGCCGGTGGTCAAGGGTATTGAAGAAAGTAACATGGCCTTAGTTATCTGTTTCTTGGTACCCCCGATAACGACCGCAACACACCAATAAAAAAAGATTAATTGAGATAGTGACCATCTACTTTTAATAGAAAAATAAAAACTATTTATTGCTGAGGCAACAGTTTTATTCGAATTTCTAGATTTAAAACGAAAAATTCTACGTTGTGTCAAAGTTGGTTTGTCCGTAACATAGTCAATGCGAAATATAAACGACACATATACGAAGATACTAATAACGTAATAAGCCACTTATCTTCCCAAATGAACCCTTACAAAATGTAATAAGTTTATGATCTATCCGATGAACCCTTACAAAATGTAATAAGTTT
The DNA here is from genome assembly GCA_021962125.1 of Bulinus truncatus. Lineage (NCBI taxonomy): Eukaryota > Metazoa > Mollusca > Gastropoda > Planorbidae > Bulinus > Bulinus truncatus. Next base: position 1,574,634 of record JAGDYQ010000059.1, on the reverse strand, counting down.
GTGATCTATCCAATGAACCCTTACAAAAGTAATAAGTTTGTGATCTATCCAATTAACCCTTACAAAATTTAATAAGTTTATGATCTATCCGATGAACCCTTACACAATGTATAAGTTTGTGATCTATCCAATGAACCCTTACAAAAAGTAATAAGTTTGTGATCTATCCAACGAACCATTACAAAATAAAACATAAATAAATATTTAATTTTTTTGTATACATTGGCTTGGTTCACTTCAACCTCATATCGAGCGCTACATATTTACATTCACAAATGTATTTTTATACCTTGTAACAAAACAAAGTATTATATTTTTTCTTCATAATACTTGAAGAGGTATTAACTTCTCTCGTATTAATTGCACTCTTTGTTCCTTTCCTCACAGATGACGTTAATTAGTACATTTAATTTGTTTCGATGATTTTTTTTCAATAATTATAATATTTTGTATTGATCTATCAGGATATAATTATTTTTTTCCCTTTTTTTAAAAAAAAATAAATTTCTCCTTCACCACTAGGCTTAGCAATGACGTCAGCATGCCTAAGAGAATCGTCGAGATCACATGACCTGATTCAACTAATAGCGCACCGCGGGACGGACCACCTCGTTGTTCTCGTCTTCCTGTTGTTCCTCATGCTTCCCGGGGTGTCTCCCCTGAACCAGCAGAGCCACGCCTCCGCCAAGTCGGGTGCGGCGGCGGCGGCGGCGACGGGAGGCGGGTCGCACCTCGGCCTCCACGAGGGCGGCAAGGAGGACGCCAACGACACCTCGGCCCCCCTGTCCGCCAAAATCGCCGAGGACGGTGACGTCATCTTCGGCGGCCTCTTCCCGATGCACGAGCAGAGCCTCCAGGGCACGCACTGCGGGAAGATCAAGCGGGAGAAGGGCATCCAGAGGCTGGAGGCCATGCTGTACGCCGTCAACCTCATCAACGCCGACCAGAGCCTGCTCCCGGGCCTGAAGATCGGCCTCCACGTCCTGGACACGTGCACCGACGACACGTTCGCCCTGGAGCAGTGCATGGATTTTATCAAGGCCCAGATGTCCAGCATCGACAAGGACGACTACGTCTGCTCGGACGGAAGCCTGCCCCAGCGCCCGCTCCTGAAACCTGTGGCCGGGGTCATCGGGGCCGCCTCGAGTCCGGTGTCGATAATGGTGGCTAATATTTTGAGGCTGTTTAAGGTAAGGGTCGATACTTGCTAGTATTTGCCGAGAAGGATGAGATTAAGTGATTTCGATTTCTCGTCATGTTTTCCATCTTCAGTCTCTCTCTCTCTCGCTCTCTCTCTCTATATATATATCTCTCTCTTTCTCCCTCCCTCTCTCTGACTCTCTCTCTCTTTGTCTTTCTCTCTCTCTCTCTAAAACTTTTAAAATTATTCTTTTTCCTTTTCCCTGTCGAAGCTTGATTTCTCTCTTTTTTTCCCCATATTTTTTTACCATTTTTAAAACTTTTGCTAAATTCCCATACAGAAAAGTTCTCATACTAAATTAGATTTAAAAAGGAAATATAAATTAGAGGAATGGATGTAGGAATTGGATGAAAGTGACAATGTTATGATGAAGTTTGTGACTAATCTCAATGTGTTCTCATGCAGTGAAACGGGCTATAAACTGATCAATTGAGAGTAGTTTCCCCTTGAAACACACGTGGACCATTCGAGTTTCAGATAGCAATTTATGAGTCAACTTAATCCAAAAGTGTTAACTACATCAGATTCACAACTATACAATATATACAATGTTCATCTTCCATAATTCAATAATAGCGCATGATGTGTGCAGAGACAAGTGTTTAAAGTAAATAGTACACAATGGGAGATCAATGCAGTTCAGGATAATGTACACAATACATACTACTTTAAAGAGCCGCATCATAATCAATATATTGAGTAGGGATGTGACGGAGCAGATGAAAATCCGCATCCGTCGGATTCGGATTTGGCAAATATAAATCCGTCGGATTCGAATGCGGAAGATGCGAATTTGGCGAATGGGGGCGGGGGGGTGTATCTAAAATACGTTCATGACCAAAATACGACGTCTGATCTATGGACAGCTGAGTAAGGGTCCAGGAGTTTAGTTTTATCTGTTTTCTTTATTTAGGGTTTTCGAAAGTCTCTAGGTTTTTTTATTTTAGTAACGATTTCTACGGCCGTGTTTGATCTGAAAACGGTAATTTTTCAAATTCGACGCCGATGGAATTTTTTTTTTTAAATCAGTCGGATTCGAATTTGCTCAAAAAACGTCGAAGTTCGAATGTCGTCGGATTCGAATTCGAACTTCGTAACATCCCTAAATATTGAGACTAAAGTGACATGGGCTCTAAGAGCCACATTTGGCCAGCATTGATTGTACAAGGCTAGGTGAATCCTAGTGCTAAATAACGACATCGTACAATGTAGCAATAACAGAGTGTTCCATGTTTTCAATATTTACATGAGAGTAAAGAGGGCAGGGCGCTTCGGAGTGGGGGGCATCTGAGTTTCGATATAGAAGAAACCAGCCACAGGCGTATTAGGTTGGTTGAGGCCCTGGAATGAGAAGAAAATATTGGGCCCCCTAGAGAATGACTGACATAAAAAAAAAGAATATCAATATGGATTTCTTCGGACCCTCAACATGAACTCCGTACTCCTCCAAATGTTGGGCCCCAGGAGAATGCCTATGAGTGTGCCCATCGTTGAGTCCGCCTCTAGATAAAAGTGACGAAACACGGTAGATACACTAATTAACCGAGGCCAGTGTTTTCTTAAACACAGAAGATGTGATAGCAGATCCTAGAGTTGACGACAACCTATTTTGGCTTCTGTTTGTTCAAGAACTGACAAAAATCAATGTTAGGAATGCGTCATAGCAAAGAGGGGGAAAATACAAAAAAAAATAAATAAAAGCTTGTCTGCAGATTATATGGGTGAGTGCATCAAACTATTTAGTCCATTCATCTTGTGTTGACACATCATCAACACGAGTAGCTGGGTTTATTTTATACTGCTGGGTTTAGAGCTGGCTTGGTGGTATTTAACTAGGTTGTTTCCCTCCCCCCCCCCTTTTTTACCGCAAATAATGTAGACTTCTCCGATAGAGCTGAGGTTGGATTGATTTAATGACTACACATATTTATATATTTAGAAGACAGGTTTATTTATATCCAAATTGTGGGTTAGGATTGTTCTATCCTATAGGATGGCGATTAGCTAGATTTCTCAACTAAATACAAATTGATAGGTAAGGTGTTTTTGTTTTATATCAAAACTGTGTGTACCGTTTTGTTTATCAAAAAAAGCAAGAATAGTGATTCCTTTGATTGCTTTCAATTTCTAGGTTTAAAGGTCAAAGTTGGTAGGTCTAATTTACATGAATCCAATGCTAGGGTTGATGTTTTAAATAACCATAACGAAACAACTACCTTTTAAATGGTCTGAAATATGAGTTTACTTTTTTTTTTTTGTTTAATTTTTATAAATATATAATCTAAACACGAATGCAAGTTGCTTTTATTTTGAACTTTTCTTTCTATTACTTACGATAATCTTGATTGAAATGTTTACAGAATTTAAATGGTTCTTTAAAAAAAAAACAATCCACAACTCTTATTTCCATTTAATTTTACCTCCATTGTGTCTACAACAGCTTGTTGTTTCAATTTTGCCGATAATATCTAAATGTCACCCCGACCTTCCCTGTACAACGTTATCTGTTCTATAATATTAAGCATTGCACACA